>CAKNYM010053371.1:1034015-1060171 GCA_932195095.1 Andricus curvator | reverse complement strand
TTTTTTACATTCTCATTCTAATGAGAAGGTATTGGTTTTATGTAAAATTTGACATAGTCGGTTTTCATCAAATCTCCACGTTTTGAGACCCCCTGAGCTAGAAAAAACGATTTTTACGAAGGTGTCTGTCTGTAGTCTGTCTGTCTGTCTGTCTGTCTGTAGCCACGATAACTTTCGAAAAAATGATCAGATTTGATTGAGCTTTGGCACACTTTTTTATGGCCGAAAAATAGAGAACGAGTTCGTTAACCAGCTATTTTGGATGAAAATCCAAAAATTGAGCACATTTTGAAAATTTTTGAGACCACTTTTTTTGAAGATTTGAAAATTCTATGTACGGTTATTAGTAGTACGTAAAATGACGAACAAAATATTCTTATGACTTTTTGTGATAAAAAAAAAATTACTGGAGTTATAGCATTTTCAAAATTCCAAAAAACAAACGAAAATGAACATTTTAAGCCGAAAAACGCACGATATGAAAAAAAGTCAAGAGGAGAAAAACGTTGATTCCTGAACACCCTATAATATTTTCACAACAACTTTTTGAATTTTTTGCAAAATAAAAAATTCAAATTATGATCGCACAAAAAATTAATGAAAAATCAAAAAAGCCATTTTGCTGTCAAACTATGCAAGATACCAGAAAAGATCATCTCACCAAAATTGTGCACCTAAAAAAGGATCTACTAATTTCTTATCATTCACTTTTTGATATGACGCGTAGTTTTTGTTTTATTCGTAAAAAACAGCATTGAAAATAGAAAAATCAAATTTTCAGACGAATATTACCAGCTACGAAAAAATGACCGAAACAAAATTTGTTCATCCAAGGAAGAGGTACAAATTTAATGTGACTCATGTTTCGATAGGATGCGTGGTTTTTGTTTTATTCGTGAAAATAACATTGACAGTAAAAAAAATCAAATTTTTGATAAAACAATGCAAGGTACGAAAACATATAAATGAACAAAAATTGTGCATTCAAAAAAGACTTACAAACCCGTAATCAATTTTTGTGGTAAGAATATATTCAAAATGAAAAAATTAACTTTTTTGATAAACGACACAAGCTAAAATAAAATGTTAACTAATAACATTTGTCGCCTGAATTATATCATTACTTTTCATTTGAAATCAAATACAAATTTAGTAATTTGTATATGAAGAACATATAACACGAAGCACAAAGTGCGCGCTCAGTGTATTTACCAAATCGCACGCCGTAAGTGCGCTCAAACTTTTTTGTTTCTATCATACGGTTCAAATGATTTTCAAATTAAATATCGAGCGCGAAGCGCGAGTGTCTGGATGAGAATGTGTTCCTTAAGGTCGATAGAACCTTGAGTAAATAAAGTTCCTTTTCAGTCTAAAATAAAAACAAATGTAACAATCACTTAATATGTAGAGGTTTTGATAATTTTATAATATTTGCAAACAAACTTTTTCTTTTGATCGAAGTCGAACACGAAGTTCAAAAATCTAGAGGAGCCGAGCGTAAAGCGCGATGTAAATACGCCCGAGCGCGTAGCGCGAGGTGAGTACATAATCGAGCGCGAAGCGCGAGATCCAACAGTCGCGCGCCCTAGGCGCGCTCAAACTTGCGAGCGAAGCGAGCCGCGCGCAAAGCCAATGTTTTTCATAAACATTATCCTACATTTTTATACAAAAAAATATGAGAAATTGAAAATTCGTAAAAATTAGTGTCGAACCGTCACACTCAGACGTCTCGAACTTCAGCCCTATGTGTTACCTTGGTTTCTAAACTTCACAGTTTAGAATTTGTTTTATCAGATTTATTTATTGACACATGATTCTCATTTCAAGCCTATTTCAATCCACAAATCGACCTTATTTTATTAGATTGGTGGATCAAACTGAAGTGCAATTGTTTTGTTGCGTGAATTGTTTTAATACCGAATCAAGTTCCAAATCCAATCCTGGAGTTTTTACAGTGATGTTCCTTCCCTAAGGTTATAAATCTTGGTAAGATGGGGGGGGGGGGGGGGCAGAGCAAATCTTACGGTATCTTAAGTGGGGGAAGGGAGGGTTGCAATTTTCAGAAAAACACCTCACGTAATTTATGGATGACCCCGATAGCCCCAACTTCAACTTGAGTTTATCAAAAATTCCCTGACTCTTTCAGGTTTTCCCTGACCTTCCTTGATTTTCCACAACTCCCCGACCTGTAGCAACCCTGATATATCATATCAGAACTAGGAAACGAGTGACTCACTTCTGGGACTTGAAGACAGCATTGAATAAATATAATTAAACATCAGATGCATCGAAACGAAAGAATCGACCATCACAATTTCCAGTCACTACGTCATTCAGAGACGATGACGCATTCCCCGACCTAATATTCGCTTCTACTGCTAGTGTC
The DNA here is from genome assembly GCA_932195095.1 of Andricus curvator. Classification (NCBI taxonomy): domain Eukaryota; kingdom Metazoa; phylum Arthropoda; class Insecta; order Hymenoptera; family Cynipidae; genus Andricus; species Andricus curvator. Next base: position 1,057,785 of record CAKNYM010053371.1, on the reverse strand, counting down.
CACTGACTACTCAATCGATAAAAACGAAATGCTAAAGTTCCATATCGTCACTACTTCAAGAGCTACTTTTTTGACATGATTGTTTTTGCAATAAAAACTTAACCGATTATATGGTTCCTTTTCTAAAAGGTCAGAAATTGAAGTCCCGATATTTTTACAAATTTCCATTAAGTAATCAATTTTTCTAATACCTCACATCTGTATCCTTTTATGAATGTTTCACTTTAAAATAACAAGTTTTAACCTCAGTTCCCAAAATAATCAAAGAAATCCCCTCGTAAAATCAGCAGAGCAAAGGTTACCAGCTACCGAAAAAAGGTTAAAGGTAAGAAGGGATGTGGCTTTTTTTTTTAATTTTACATAGCTAAAGTCAGTGTAGCAAGTGAGAGCGAAGCAGTCGGGTGTGCCACAAGGTAGATTCGCTGTTCTTTGTTTTGACTTTTTCTCGGCCTTGATCCCTCCATCGTGGAGCAAGGACCGAGGAAAAAGAGAAGAGAAAAGGACGAAATTCCCCCTTTACTTCTCGATGCCCTTTCTCCGTCTGTCTTCCCATGTTGGTCGTATCTCTTCCAATCGTTCGTTCCGATTGGAAAGTCTGCCTCGCAGTCTCCGAGGCTTGAGTTGGGCGCCAAGTCAACGCGATGGTGGATGGAGTCAACATATGTGCATGTATGGTATATATATACGAATACGAATTGTACAGTCGCTCACGAAATTCACCAGTTGCTCCCCCTTATGTTCCATTCACCTCAGTCTGAGTCCACGAAAAAAAAAATCCTCCAGACAAGCTCAGCCCCTTCCTCTAATTCAATTTGATTGAAGAAGTTGCTTGATTCCATTATTTCAATTAATCAAGTACCATTATCAACCCTTCTACTTAAAGAGGAAATTTTTTGTATCAAGTCGAGGTGTAGATTTCTAGAAGCGATTAGACTTTTCATCGCAGGGTTGGTTTTTTTCCCCTTGAAGTTCTTCCTTTGTTCCAAGTTCCACGCAGTCTCAGGGATCCCTTTCTTCTAAGACCTGTTTATTTATTTACCTCCGCCTACTCTTTTTTTGTCTTTCTTTCGCTTTATTTTATATTTCTTTCTCCGTCTACTCTTCTGCAGTCCCAAACTCACTTTTACCCGTTTAGCTTGTTACCATCTTCGCCAGAAGGCCTTCTGTTACTCAGAGGCAGACTCCGATGTAGGGACCGTGAACCCGCACCGTTTGCTATCTAGTATCTAGAGTTTAGAGGTACTCTTCTGTGACTCATACTTTTACGCTTTGGCTTCGTCGTTCCTGCCAATGACCTACCTACTCATGTATATGCTTCAGACGTTCAGAACGTAGGTAGTTCAGAATTAGTGTTTTAAAATTTTGAAAATATCTCAAATCAACTATCAATTTTGAAGTTCTACAAGCAGTTCGCTTTTAAAATTGAATGCTTATAAATGATTTAATTGATTACAGAGTTGACACAAAAGCCTAACGCTGTACAGTTCATCAATAATTCATTCGCTTCACATGGGTTGAACTTTTGTTTATTTCTTAAAAGGGGCCGTTCAAAAACTACGTCACGCTATTTTCAAAATGTTTGCACCCCTCCCCGTTCTTCGTCACAGATCATCACACAAAGCTTGAACCCCTCAAGGTGACGTCAAAAATACGACCCCACCCCACACCATTTAAATTCAAATTTTTTTCGATTTCATTTAATAAGCACCTAAAGTAAAAAATAAACAAAAACATCAATTTTAGACCAATCAGTTGCACTTACAATAAAATAGTTGAACTTTCGAACAAAATAGATAAATTTTCAAAAAAACAGTTGAGTTTTTGACCATATAGTTGAATTTTTAAGCAAAAAAATTAAACTTCAACCACAAAGTTTCATTTTTAAGCAAATATTTGAATCTTCAAGTCAAAAAGACGAATTTTTTGAAGGGCAGTGTCATTTTCAGCCAGCAACTTTTCTACCAAAAAAAGATGAATTTTCAATCCAGAGGGCCGAATAATCGATCAAAAAAGACGAACTTTTCACAAAACAGTTGAATTTTCGAAACGAAAAAATAACTTTTTTTATGGCTGATTCTGAATCAATCTATTCAGATTATTACATTTTCCAACTCGGAAAAGAAATAATCCAAAAAATCACAAATTTTTAAAGATTACTAATTTCAAAACATCCTTTAAGCAATACTTAAAAAATTGATATCTTTCAATAAATAAAGAAAAAATATTGATGTCTTAATTAAGAGAAATCTTAATGGTATTCATATGAAACCCTGCTGATTGGAAATCTACTTTCTTTTAAACCATTTTGTGCGCCAAAATCAGAGCATACAAAAATTCACAAATCGAAATTAGACTTCCATACTAACTCCTTTCCGGCTCATTAGAGACCAAACAAAACCATCGAATTTTCTTCCAAACAGTTACAATTTTAACCCAAAATATCAAATTTCTACCAAAAGAGATGAATGTTCGACCAAGAAAGATTTTTCAATCAAGAGAGAAAAAAATGTCAACCAAATAATTAAATTTTCAACCAAAGTTCGTTTTCAAAATAATAGTTCTGTCGACTCGAAAAAAACAATTTTCAACAGAATAGTTAAATTTTTAGGTTAAAAAGACGAATTTTTCACAAAACGGTTAAATTTGCAACCCGAAAATATGAATTGATTTTCATCCGCAAAAAAATTTTGTTCCGCTAGTATTTTTAATTAATAAAATCAATTTTTAACAAAGTGGTTCAACTTTCAAATAAGTAGTTGAATTTTCAATCAAGAAGATTAATTTTCTACCCAAAAATCGGGTTTACTACAAAACATACACTTTCAATCAAATAGTTGAATTTTCGACTGAACACTATCAATTGTCAACCAAAAATAGAATAGTTAAATTTGCAGGTAAAAAATTAATTTTCCACAAAAAAAAACGGGTATTCAACAAAATAGTTAAATTTTAAACCAATAAAATGAATGTTTACAAAGTAGTTCAACTTTAAATCAAGTAGTTGAATTTGGAACCAAAACGAATTCTCTATGCAAAATTGAATAGTTCAATTTTCAACTAAAAGTGGAATAGTTAAATTTTCAGTTAAAAAATTAATTTTTGATGAAAAAAGTAGTTCAACTTTCAACGAAAAAAGATGAATTTTCAAAGAAAAATGTAATAGTTGAATTCTCAAATAAAAACGATTAGTTATCAGACAAAAAAGGATTTGTTAAATTTTCAGTTGAGGAAATTAATTTTCAACAGAAACTTCAGAGAAATTCTTTAAAATAGGGGGATAGGGGAAAGTGTCACTGACACTTAAAGCAAAATCACTGATAAAAAGTTAAGTCATCCTGCATCCGCCGCATCAGGGAAAATAAATTGAAGTCTTAACAATTATTTTACGAGCGAAACTGAAAAGCAATATACCTCTCTTGCATTATTAAATTCAGGCAGACGTTAAGTGACAGGATACTTCCACAGGTTGAATTTATCTATTCATTGAGTAAGATTTTTCAAGTCTGTCAGCCAGAGTCTCATTAACGCTATGAACATCGATCCGCTTTTGCCTCTAAATTAATTAAACCGTTAAAATGATCTCAAACATGATTTAATCATGATAGTAAATGCTTTCTAAAATAGATCACTCTGTAATAAATTGAACCTTTTGTTTAATATATATCCATTATAGTTAAAGTGATAATAAATCATGGGAATTGCGTGAAGAAATTTACATGCGAGTGTTCAAATATGACTATACTTTTTACTGAAATTTTACTAATTCAAATTTACCGAACAGTGAAATAAATATTCTCGTTCGTTTGCAAATCTTTCTTAGAATGCACTAACATTAACTTGATGCAAATTATCCCCATAAAGATGAATCATTTCACCGTTCGAAAGAGAATGACTAAACCAGGATGTATGTAGTTAGTATTGCTTGGAACCACACAGTGAAATGCGAACAGTATCGAGCGTCGAGAGCACAGCAATTTCCGCCAAATGGTTTCCTGCTGGCCATCCACGTGTTAATAAATAGAACCTCGACTCGTACTAAACTCGTAGGCAAAAACGTGAAAATAAAAGCGAAATGAAAAAACGAAAGAAGCTTTACAGCTGAAACCGTTAGGTCTGCGTCAGAAGATTAGTACTAATACGTATGCAGCAGTAATGGCTTAACGAGAAAGATCATAAAGCTTTGCGTGGAAGGAAAAATTGCAACAATCTCAAATGTTCGTGCGTTCCTTCTCTGAAAAAAAGGACAAGGCTAACACGCAAAGCTTGCGGGGATTGTGACCTGATATTAACCTAGTTATGAAAAAATTATCCATTTGAAATTGACACTTAAAGGCTAGTATATTAGTATAAGTACTAGATACCAAGCATCTTGAGAAAATCGTTTGAGTCATTCCTAGAAAGTCTACGATTTGAACAACCGTCATACCAGTCTCCAAGATGGAAAAAGTTTCACGAAAATGGATCCAAAGTCTGAACCGAGACGGCAGTAGCTAGGTGGTGATTCTCGGCTCGTCGAGATCTCGAACGTTAAGCCCGAACGGCCGCGGTTGGCGCTGGGATTGGTGACTGTTCGTGATTATCGCTTAGGCGTGTTTTCACTGCGTTTAACTACTGTCGAGCTGGAGGTTTCACGCCGAGGATGAATGTCCAAACTCGTCTGTCGGTAACCGGCTGTGCACAGAAGTTGTCGTTTTCTGCAGTTTTCCACTTCTCTGACCAAATATTCAGCTAAGTGCGAGCGCTTCTAGTAAAAATCCGACTGCAGACAGTAGGGGATTTTAGAAATTGAAAACCCCACAAGACTGAGAACGTGAGGCATTGCTTGGAAGCTTATTATGAGAGTTGGGGTAATTTGGCATTATTGGGAAGGGGTTTGAGCTATAAACGGTTAATTATCTGGCGATCTCCTGTGGGAGGAGGATTTTAGATATGCAAAAATCCAAAAACGGTATACATGAAGTAAACAATCTGATCACTATTCAAAATCTGGATTCAGAGAACGTTTCTCTACCGTTTGTAGGTTTTAAAATCGCAAACCGCGAAATCATAGCTGCTTTCCTTGAAATATTCCTACACTGTTAAAAATTTCTGTTCTAATTTTACAATAAATTTATTGAAAGTTTATTACCGAAACGTAATGTAATTTTGCAATACATGTTTTGTACACTGAATTATGAGAAATAAAAGTTTCCTACATATATGGTTTGCATTATATTATAATTAAAAATTAAAAATCGCTGCCCTCAGCCTTAGATCATGCATGAATACAAAAATTAAGTACACTCACAAAAAGGTTTGTTTGCATCAAACAAACATTTCTTTGACCCTACATCCAAGATAGAATTTGTTTGACTCAGATAAAATTTGTCTAAGTTAAACAATGGTATGTTTGAATAAAATAAATTTTATTTGAAGCAAACAAATATTTTTTTAGTGCAATAAAATATTTGTTTAACTCTTATATAAAAGAAAGAATTTGTTTGCTTCAAACAAACATTTTTCTGACTGTATATGAAGTATAGTTGAACAATACCGAGAAACGCATTCTAGATTCTTGTTACAATCAACATACTATAAGCAAATGGTATTTTACGATTTTTGAATTGAAGTTACTTCAGTAATAGTTCATACAATGTTTAAACTATATTTAAAGAAAAATCTATTTGGAAATTGCAATACACACATTGTAATTTTACTTTACAAACGGTTCTTACAATTTTACACTACAATTTGTACTATAAAGTGTTCTGAAATCACAAACCGCTATTTTTTAAATTAAAACTCATTAAATTCTGAAGAACTTTGTCGAACCGATTTTTTAAAATGAAGTTTTTTAAAATTGTTATTTAAATTTCAAAATGCCACAAAACCATAATTTTTTATATTTTTGTTACCTGCTTCGCCTCATTCATTGATATTTTCTCAAAAAGGTATATAATTAGTGAATTTACATTCACTAAACATATTTTAATATCGTGGATAAAGGTCCTTCACTCTCTTAATTTTTATAAACAAAATGATGAACAAAATTAATTTTTGTTGTATTTTGAAGCCTGGAAGCATTTTTTATCTCGATCTTCTCATAGAACCATGTAAAATTAATGTCCGATTAAAACTTAACACTGAAAGATTACATTTTTTATTGTTATAAATAATTATGAGAAATAAATGCATTAAATAAGCGCTTTAGGATATAGAACACTTGTTTTTCAGCGCAATCGATAATTTTTCCCTAAAAAATAATACTTCCACTGAATGCATTGACACTTAATGCCATTTGCCATTGTTGTGAATAATTCTTATAAATAAATTCAATAAATAGGCGCTATTAGATACGGAAAAGACGTTTTTTTAGCAGAATCGTTAATTTTACCCTCAAGAATACTTGAATGTGATTTAGTGACACTTAAAAACATGTTCAATTTCTATAAACCATTCTTATAAACAAATTCATTAAAGAGACGTTCTCAGATACATGAAATGCGTCTTTTGATAAAAATCGATTATTTTACCCGCAAGAATAATATTTCAACGGAATATATTTACACTCAAGAATATTTTTAATTTTTATAAACAATTATTAAAGACAAATTCATGAAATGGTCACTTTCAACACTAATAACAAACGAAAAATTGTTCTAAAAATTTAGTCTATAAGTACATAATAGTCGGATTAATTTCTAAAAATCGTCTCAAACAAGAACTATTCTTATTAAGATTTAATTATTTTTCCTAAGAAACTACGAAAAATTAAAGGAAAATTTTCTATATACGAAAGCGTCCCATTCTTGAATTATTATTCTTGAGGGCAAAATAAACAAATCCACCAAAAAAAAGCATAACAAATAAAAAGGTTGTTTTGTGTTAATACTTCCCGTTGAAGTATGTATTATTTTTTAGAGTAATATTAGCGATTCAGCTGTTAAAAAAAAATTCGATATCCAAAAGCGCTTATTTAGTGACTTTGCTTATGATAAGTGTTTATAAAAATGAAAACTGTTCTAAAGTGTCATTATATATTGAACATGTTTTTAAGTGTCAATAAATCCGCTTGAAGTATCATTCTTGAGGATACAATAAACGATTCTGTTAAAAAACGCCTTTTCTGCATCTAATACCTATTTATTGAATTTGTTTATAAGAATTATTTACAATAATGAAAAATGGAAATAAGTATCAATACACCCAGTTAAATTATTATTTTTGAGGGTTAAACATGCGACTGCGAAGTACTTATTTAATGAATTTGTTTATGATAATTATTTATAACAATCAAAAATGTAATCTTCCAGTGTTAAGTTGTAATAGTTCATTGATTTTACATGATTCAACAAGAAGATCGAGATAAAAAATGCTTCCTGGCTTCGAAATACAACAAAAATCAATTTTGTTCATCAATTTGTTCATAACAATGAAGAGTAAAGGAACTTCATCCACAATATCAAAATATGTTTAGCGAATGTAAATTCACTACTTTTATAACTTTTTGGAAAAATATCAATGAATGAGGCAAAGCAGGTAGCAAAAATATAAAAAATTATGGTTTTTAGCATTTTGCAACTTAGATAAAAATTAAAAAAAAATGTTTTTTCCAAAATCGGCTCTACAAAGATCGTTAGGCTTTCATGGACTTTAATTTTCTTTTGAATAGCGAAATCGGCAAAGAATAGTAGCCTCTGAAACTTTTTGAACCCAAATTTCCTAATTGGCCGCACTGTGCGCTGCGATTTCGCGGTTTGCAATTTTGAAACCTAAAAACGATAGAGAAACATTCCATAAAGCCAGATTTTGGATCCATTTTCACGAAAATTTTTCAAACTTTGAGACCCGTATGCCGTTAGACTGAAAATTCTAAACTTTTTGGCATCGACCCATTTAGATGTGAAGACGATATTTATTATTTACAAAAATCCCTGTAAAATTTAGAGTAAACTCCAGTAAAAGTAATAATCAACAGAAAAACCTATGCTATTGAAATCTTTTTAACTGAACAAACAATTCTCTAGAATTATTATTAACCTATTGTACTATGCTTTTATTTTTTAAACCCTGAAGAAACAGAAGCCTATAAACGGTTTCTTCTCACTGCTAAAGTACCATTCAAGTCCTTTAGCATAAGCATGTATACCGCCGGACGACTCCACTTAATTGGGTGTGAACCTGTAATTTCTTTACTGAGGTGGGCTTAAAATCATTGTTTGAAATTAATCACATCCAGTGATAACCCACGTCTACATCCGACTTTATTAGAAGTACTCGCATTTGCCTGGACTTTTGGCCAGGGGAGAGGAAACTGCAGAAAACCATCTTCCCGAGTTCAACCGCTTTTCCGAGTTTGAAAGTAGCCATTCGATGATCTACTATCGGCGAGCAAATTCGAGCTCAATGAATTTAGGATCATTTTAAAGGTTAAAATGTTATACATTAATGAACCTGAAACGAATATGCCAAACAAAATTGTATAGCTTACAGACCCGAAAATCTGATGAAAAGTAATAAAATTTGACAGCTTTTAACGACAGTCAACTTTGGAACATAGTTTTTATTGAAAAAATTATAGGAAAATTCTCAAAAAATTCATGGTGGTACTTTAAACATTTATAAACAAATTGCCGTTGAAAATTTTGCAGAATATAACAAATTGTTCGTTTTTTGTACATAAATATACAACTGTACTATCTTCAGTTCTAATGAAGATAATTAAGTGATTTAAATTAGAGGTAGTTAGTTGAACTATCTGTAATTATTTACAATGTGAAAGAAGTATGTGCTTCTTTTTCTCTTCGTGCAAATTGCGATATTCGAATGTTTAAAGTACCACCATGAATTTCTTCAGATTTTTCCTATTATTTTTTCAATAAAAAACTATGTTCCAAAGTTCACTGTCGTTAAAAGCTGTCAAATTTCCTTACTTTTTATCAGATTTTCGGATCTGTAAGTTATAAATTTTTTTTTGGCATATTCGTTTCAGGCTCATTAACCTACAACATTTTGACCTTTAAAATGACGTGATTTTAGTTAAATGCAGCGAATACACAACCTGTTCGTACATCGCAAGCGGTCATCCATCCGAGCGCTATCCGCGCTCGAAATGGCTTAACATCCGCGACTCTTTCTGAGTCGAGATTCACCGCATAGCTAGTGCTGTCGGTTCTCTAGAATCAATAGATTGTTTCTCCGTGATCAGCAGAAAGATTTTTATAAATGAATTGAAATGATCTGCAGTCCTGATTAGATGCTCAAATATAAGAAAGAAGGAAGCGATTTTTTGCGCGTAAGAACATTCGATCTTATCCCAATGTGGGCGAGCTACAGTTGCACTTATACTTTCTTGTTCACTGCGGCGAGTAAATTGGCCTCGCCTTGTGTGTGCGTCCCGGGTCTCCTGAGTGCACCCATGTAGCAAACTATTATCGCAAGAAGTAATGTGTACCTACGGGCACTGGACAAGAACGTAATTTGCGTGTAAAGCGATCGTGCTTCGTCCGCAACCTGGACACATTATTTTATATATGTATTAATTTATTTTCAAAAGTATAACAATATTTGACAATTTTTGGGTAAAATCGTTTTAAAGAAATATTTCCAATAAGAAGCTAGCAATTCCTATGAAGCTCTGCTCTTAAATCTGAAATTATATATAATAATAATCTACCATTCATTAATTCTGTCCACATTGAAGCTTCCATGTTTCCGCTCGCTTGTCGCGTGTTTTTTGAATCGCGACTTTTTCTGGTATGTCAATGTCTTCCCACTTAAATCAACATGAAGTTGTCCCCATTGCATGGAAATACTTTATCGTTGATTTTCAAAGTATTAACTTTGCACTTTAGTTTAAAATGATTGAATTTTAAAAGTTGTGATGCACAATTTAAAAATTAATTATTTTGAACGATTTAGTTTCAAGATCCTATTTTGAGAATCTTAATTTTTTTCAAGAAGTTTGGAATTGTTTAATTTTTAATGCTTCAAATTTTAATTCAATTAGTTTGATATTTTCCAATTAGAAAGCACATCATTTTCAAAGTTTTAGAATAATTAAACTTTAAAGGTTCACAGTATTTAAAATTCTTTAATTTTGATCGGTGAAAATGACAGTGATTTTTCTTTGAGAGAAATCACATTTTTTTAGTAAAAAAAAAACTATCCAAACACTTTTAATTTCACTTCATACTGCACGATATGATACTTATAAAAAAATTACACTTGTGAATTCGCAATTCTAAAACAGTTTGATTTTTGAGACCTTCAAATTAAAGTTTTTTTGCTTTAAAAGTAAGGGGTTCAAAAATGGAGGGTCTAAAAATAGAGGTAAAAAATAAATTTGACTTTCTTAAATTAATGGTTCTTTTTTATTTTGTTGCAAAATTTCATATTAAAATTTTCACAAAATATTAAAGACAGTTTTGTAATGAATAATTTTAGATTTAAATATTCTAAAATGTTTGTTTTTAATTAAAGTCAGTTTTAAATTTAATAATACATTTTAGATTTAAATATTCTACATTACTTTGTTTCAATTATAGATGTACAAAAATGTCTGGTTTTTTAAATTCTTCGAAGGCGTAGAATATCAAATTAAGACTTGATAGTTGCACAATTTTCAGTGTAAAGAATTTGCAATTAAACATTTTTGAATTCAGTGCATCAAGAATAAATTCAAGACAATACAAAATTACGAAAATCAGTTGAATTATTTTTTATCTGATTTTTATTTGATCTTGTTTGTTATTATTTTTTATTGTAAGTTTTGATCTTCAATGTAATAACTTAAAATTTTCCAATGTTTAGTTTAAGACTGAAAAGAAAATGAATCATTTAACATTGAAAAGTATTTGAATGGAAGATTTCAAGAATGAATAATAATTCTAAATGAAGTGTTAAAAATTACATAATTTGAAATTAAAAATTTGAAAATTGTGTTACTTAAAATCAAAATAGATAAAAATAGAACTATCTCAAATTGATCCTTCAGTAATTGAATTTCTTTAATTTTGAATGGTTACAATTTTTATAAGTTTTAATTTTGCAATTAAAATTGAAATGGTTGAATTTTTAAAAGTATAGTTAACAATTTGAAAATTCTTAATTTTTAAATAATTTAAATTTACTTACAGAAATTTAAAATTTCACGGTTTTGAATATAAAAAGGTTTTATTATCACAATTCTTGGTAATTATAATTTTTCCAGTATTAAATGAAGTTGTAATTTATTTAATTTGCAACGTCTTACAGTATAATTTAGTTTCAAATTCTAATTGCTTCGAATTAAAAAATATTTGAAACAAAAATTTTCCAATTTTGAACGCTTTCAACTAGAAATAATACAATTTCAATTCTTTTGAATTTTAAATGATCAACTTTTCAACGTTCTAATTTGAAATTATTGAATTTTTAACGTTTTGAAATTGTTCTATTTTCGAAAATTTATTCTGAAATCAATCAGTTTCGAGATTCCACAATTCAAAATAAAATTGTTCAATTTTTAACGCTTTAAATTAGAAAGCATACAATTTCAATACTTTTCTGATGAAATTTTCAAATTTTTTAAATTGTAATCTGAAATTTTTCAACTTTGAGAGCTTTTGATCAAAACTTTATCAATTTCCAACACTTTAAATTTTAAATTATTCAGTTTTAAAAACTTTTATTTAGAAATGATACAAGTTGAAATCCATTTCATTCCATTCGAATTATTGTCCTTTTTCAGTATTTTATTTAATTTAAAATTGTTTGCTTTGTAAAGTTGTAAATTCAAAATAGTTCAATATATATGTTTTTAATTTTAAGCGCTTTCAATTAAAAATTATGAATTATTGTTTAAAAAATTGGAAAAACTTAATATTTGAAATTTTGTATCATAATGGATTTTAAAATTGTTTATATTTTTAATGTTAGTAAATAAGATCCAGGAACGTGAATGCGCGTTTCGCGCACGCGCATTTCCTGCTAGTTCATCCAATAAATGAGGATACAGATTCAAGAAACTCTTAGGTAGAATGATCTGTTTCATAACTTTATAAAATAAAGTGAAACTATATAAAATTAAATATCAATGTCCTGTAGGCCTTTTCCGTTTTTTAAGAACTTTTAAGAACTTCAACGCAGACAATAATAGAGTAAACGTGACTTCGTTTCTTTCGTTACGAATGTAAGGGTTGTAAATCTAGGCGGTCTTCAAAATGCTGTTACGTAACGCTATAAAAAAGTATAAAATGTTATATGTATAGAAAAACGGGGACCCCTATGGCCTATGCCCATGGGACCCCCTAAGTACCCCAGACTCTAGGCCCTTTGTACGAACCCCTCCTAAATCTACCACCCATTCTCGCATCCTGTCCTCCAGCAAAAGTCCACAATAATGCTGATGGATAGTGTTAATAAAATTTGATTCCTGCAACGCTATCCGTAAAGTCCCTGCAGGAACTCGCCTCTGCTACTACGTGGCATCATAAGATATTTTAAACTTTCCATTGCGAAATGACAAGCCTTTATTGAACAAGCTCATTTCCTACTGATGATATTTTTTCTGTTAAGTTAATACATTAACAGTGTCTAGCCTGCTCTGGAAATACAGCTTGAGTACAGGGTTTATAATTTTGTAAATAAATACAAATTTGGCTTTATTTATCTTATCTGCAGAGACCGATACTTAGTTTTACTGCTAAGATGTAACTTTCATTATTGATTCGCATGAGGACTTGATAAAAAATTTCTTTTCTAATTTTCCAAGTTCTTCCTACATCATTTTATCGATCGTCAATCAGTTCATAGATTTCAATCTTTCAATCAGTAAGATTTTACCTGCCCTGCAGACATCCTACTCCATCCTTCGTTGGTCCTCTTCCTTAATAAAAGAAGAAAGAAAAAAGAAGTGTTAAGAACATAACTAACCTTCTGCAGTCTTCTTGGAGGTCATAAATGCCGCAGGTGGTCGTCGCCATCCTCGCCAGTTGTTGCAAATCGATTCAGGTTCGCTGCTCCAGCTACATAGAGAGTCTTCCTCGAAGCGATCGGAATCCTCGAAGGAGAATCGATCAGTCTCTTCCCAATCGAGAAGTGCCCCCGCGGCACCTTGGGCGCCATCCTCGGCTCCGGCTCCGGAATTTGCCGCGACGGATGTGGCCCTCCCCGAACCACCCCGACTCCCACCGCCCCCACCCACCACCCCGGGGGACCGAGCCAGGTTGCCCGCCAGTTTTAATCGTCGGACGAACCAGTACGCACGACAAAACCCGTGCTACTTACTCCGGGCACACAATCAATTCCCCACCTCCTCCTCATCCACCGCCGCGAACCCTTCCCTTCCACGTGGAGGACCTATCCTGAAAACACACAAAAAACAATCAATTAGTAACAGATTATTTAGGTTAATGATACCTAACAATATATAACAGCAGCAATGGAATACTGGATATACATTAAGCTTTTAAAACAAAAAAATCCGTAGATACAATCGAGCACTGTTAGGAAAAACCTGACTGAATTTGAATGCACATTAGGGCTGAGCGAAATCATACATTCGCGCATCCACGATAAAGCTCAAAATAACGAATAACAGCGAATTTTTTGTTAAAACAGCAAGTTTAATTTTTTACTGGTGGAAATGTTTCTAATAGTTTCTACTTTGGCCGATTTTTGTCCTATCTGGTAATTTCTGGAGAAAATATTTGCCACTTTTACAAATATTTACAGAGGGTGGGGGATTACTTTTTAATGGATACACTACCTGCTTTGGTTATTTTTAACTATTGCAATTAAAATAATGATAATAATAATCCACACAAAAATAGAACGTTCCATCCCCTCCCCATCATTAAATATTTGTCTAAGTGGCAAATATTTTTCCCATAAAATATCTTCCGAAAGGACTTTTAGAACCCTTTCCACCAATAAAATAATCGTTACCAATAAGAAAAAAAATAATTTATTCAAGTAAAATAGTATATTGTGCTACAAGTTGAAAAAGCGAGAGATTTAAAACGAGTGTGAAGTTAGCTACCCGAGCGGAGCGAGGGTGGCTATCACACGAGTTTTAAATCGTCGCTTTTTCAATGTGTTGGACACGATACTTTTTCTATAATTTGTGCAAAAGTGCTAGTTTTTGTTTACCTGTTTTTTGTGTAAAAAAAGGCGATTTTTTGTCGATTGACGCAACAATGACAATGGCAATTATCAAAACCATGGCAGTAATAATAAGCTGGCTCTCACAATTGAATAGTTGGCCCATCAAGTTGAGGGCTTCAAAATTTCCGATTTTTCGTGAAAAAAACCAAGCACAGTATTTTCGGAGAAACTGACGGTGTTTTTTTGCTTTTGCCAAGTGACAAAAGTACATACAAAATACACAACTCGAGACTTTTCAGGAAATTGATTTTAGGTTAGGGACGACAGTCGGAAAATAGAATGAAGTTGGCTGCGCACGATGCACGAGTACACCCGAGGCAGCACGAACCCACCCGAAATAACATTTACTTTTGTCACTGTGCCTCACTTTTATCACTGTCCATATACTTTTTCCACTGCATCTGTCTACTTTTGTCACTGTTGCCTGGAAAGGTCGGCACTGCGCATGCGCCACGTCATCGACCAAAAATCGATCACTTTTTACACCAAAAACAGGTGGAAAAACTGGCACTTTTTCGCGAATTATAGAAAAATATAATTTTTCTCAATTTTTATAACTTTATGGCAATTTCGGATGTTTAGGGATTTTCTTATCCCTGCATAGTATTCGGAGGATAATTATGGTTGTAAATACTAATTTTTAGAGCCCTTTTCACCTATTGGAAAATTTATTTGTTATCATGCCAACGGCCATGCCACGCTGAAAAAATCAGTTCTCGTGAGATCACTGAAGTTAAGCAGCGTTGGGCACGGTTAGTACTTGGATGGGTGACCATTCGAGAATACTGTGTGCTGTTGGCATATTATGGGTGTGGTGAGCCCAAACTTGTAGATATTTATAACTACAAGAAAACTATCCACCTAGAAACACTACCCGAATCGGGTAGTGTCACGCCTACCCTGAAAGGGAAATGGCTTAATGGTATACATGTTAAGAAAAACTCGCTATTATTCGTTATTTTGAGCTTTATCGTGGATGCGCGTATATAAGATATATTTTTTTACCTGCAACTGTTTGTGGAAAATCCGGGTACCGAAGTACAACTTTTGGACCTCATCCGAATTTTTAAAAAAATTTCGCTTCGCCCTAATGCACATGTATTGAGAGTCTTTTCCACTCACGTGCATTAAATTTAATATACTGCTCGGTCATTACAATTAAAATACGATAATTTCAAAGTGTGCTCGTTTTAGTTTCCATTTTAATAAATTATTTCAGTTTAAAAAATGATATAATTAATCAGAGATTTCCTTTTGATCAAGTTTTTTTACTTTGGTCGAGATTTCAGATTATAGTATGATAAAAACTATGCAAATACGTTTAGGAAAATAAATTTAAAATTCTATTTTGACATCAAAAATGGCATAAAAAGGAATTTTATTAATGAATTTTCTTTTACGAGTGCACCCGAACTCAACCTCTAACATTTGAAAAAAATCTGTAAAATACATTAATTTAAATATTCCAAATGGCTGCCTGATATTGGCAATATTTTTTTTCCAAAGAGTACAGAAAAATGGCATCCTTCTTGTTCACGAGAAACACCCTAATTAACCACTAAATGAAAAAAATTCAGTAAAAAAAGACTAATTGACAAAAAAGTTTCATCCCTCTAGCACATGTGGAACCCACCCCATTTGATAGAGGTTTAAATGAGTAGCGTGCCACTTGAGCTAGAAGGATGAAACTTTTTTGGTAGTCTTATGGCATCAAATTTTACCATTATCAGACAGAAAAAAATAGGATTTCAGATTTGTTTCAGCTCATTTACTTATACAAATTCATTTTGAACTTCAGCTATGTTCGCTGCCATGATCAATGTCAAAAATGAAAATAAATTGAATTGCTTTTTTTACTGAATTTTTCCAGGAATTTTTGAATGGTTAGGAATTGAAATGGGATAAGTTCCACTCGACCTAGGCAGGGTGTCTACTAATTTTCGCCCAAAAAATTCGAGGTTATTTCTCGATTGTAAATATCAAATCTCCTCTTACTATAGTAAAAAATAAAACACATTTAACATATGGTTTTCCTATGCATAATTCTATAATCTATGTATTATGCTATTTTATAATTTTTAAACAAAACAATATTTTTTTAGTTTATGGTGTCGAGTAAAAATGAATACAATTAGATCACTATTGCTGTAGACATTTCGGCACACGATGGTGACCCTATTCATTTAATTATCAGAAAATGTTTTTGCACTTAATTTGGTAAATATAATATTTTGTATTATATTTCCTATTAATGATTAATTACTGAACGGTAATTAAAAAAAAATTATTTTTAACCTTTTATTATGACAGTTTAAGTCAAATTACATGTGTTTATAGTAAATGAAAGACTCACTTTTTTTGTTTGAAATCTTAAAAAATCTACATTTTGCTTTACATTCTTTTAAATCTTTACAAGTTTTTTTATTATTTTTTAATCTCTTTTTACAATTTTTTATTCTTGCAAAATTGAAAAACGTTGCTTTAAAATATTTTATATCCTTTTTAAAATTGTAGGAAATCATGTCAAATGCTATGAAACCTTTCTCAATTCTTTCTTAAAATTCATTTTTCGGAATAAAAAATCATAGGAAATTTTAAAAAGATTACGTTCTTACCAAAGAGTTCAATTTTCAACCATATAGATAAATTTTCTACCAAAAAGGATTAATTTTCAACGAAATAGTTACATTTTCATCCAAAAAATTGAATTTTTAACAAAGTAGTTCAACTTTAAACCAAGTAGTTGAATTTTTAACCAAAAAATATTAATTTTCCACAATAATAAAAATCACTTTCTACCAAAAATAGAATGCCTGAACTTTCAGCTATAAAATGATGAATTTTCAAACAAACAAAAAAAGAATTTTCGACAAAATTGCTACATTTTCAACAAATAAAAAAATGCCGCCTTAATCGGCAATAAAATTTCAAACTTTTAAATCAGTGTTTTTTACTGAATTTTTGAAATTGTAGAGGTTGAAATAGAGTAGGTTGAACATGCGCTAGAATGATGAAACTTTATTCTGCTCTTTTTGCATCAAATTCTACCACTATCAGCCATGACACTTAAATTTTTGAAATAAGTGTAATTTTATTGAATTTTCTAAATATTAGGAGTTGAATTAGATCGCTCCACATTAATTAGAGGGATAAACTTTTTAAAAACTCTTTTGGTATCAAGTACCGCCAATACAAGTAAAAACATTTCGTGGTTAACCCAGAGAGATAAAATTTTGTTGTGCTCTTTTGGCATCTAATTCCGCAATTTATCAGCAACAATATTTCAAGCTTTTAAGTTACCGTCAACCGGGGTAAATATGGCTCAACGTGTAGTCGTGTATGCTTTATACTCAGTCTATAGTACATAAATTTATGATTTCTGTTTTTTTTATTGTATGATTTTCTGAACATTTTGAAAATATTCTTAGACCACATACAGTAAAATCACATTAGAAAAAACACGAGAATTAAACGCCTTAGAAATGTATCTTTGGCAATTCAGCTTAATAACATTTTTTTAGGTATACGCTTGAAATTTGTTAATTTAAGCTCGCATTGAAACAATATAACGCTGTTTTCACTGTTGTTGGTATCGTCGAGGTTATCGTTCGTTCTTCAAGAATTTAAATTTACGTCTTTTGCATTTTTTAAACAGGTATTTCTTTCTTTAGTCAGAATGTTCGTTCAATCAGCTCATAATACCTACAATGTAAAATATCTAATTTAAAGAATTCAATGATATTTTTACATTTGGGTAATATCATATAATATAAACAAAGTGAGCTCCAGTTCACGATTAGTACCTTATATAACTATTAAAGTTTTCCATCTATTATTGCTAAAATCCAAAAGCTCGAAGTGGATATCGTGTCTCCAAATGATCATGCAATGTAACTCGCGGACTCTCGATATGTAATTAGAATTTCAAAGCGTTTTATCGTATCGGGGCTAATTCGTTACGGGCAACTCTATTCACAGCACTTGCTATCATCATAGCCCCACTGTAAACCAGTTTATACAACTTAGTTGAGACGATGTTGCGTAAATTGCTATTCACGCCCATTACAATCGGCGCAGCCTTTACTACTCGAATATAAACCGGTGCTCCTGCATTACGTCCCAACTTGCAAAACAAAGAGAAAATGATGTTAAATGTACAAGAAATTATATATTTTAAGAAATTTGCGTTGAATTTAGCTCTAGACTTCTAGAGAAAGAATTAATGGAACAGCTTTGTAGCGTTTATTTTTATCGGCAGTGAGGAAAACAGTATAACAAAACGAATATAATCAGTAATAACAAGTTTATAAATATTTACATTTAATACCTCTTAAAATTGATTACTAAGAGTGTATCGCCTATTTTCAATATTTTCCTGGATAAATAAATTGACAATTAATGCTGTACTAAAAACACTTGTTAAATAAATAAAACAAAACTTGCGCCGATTGAAATAATTAGGGTTAAAGAAAAATTTCTTCATTTGAATTTGAGTTAAGACTTTTATATTTTTCTGAGTGCACCGGAAACTGCGAAAAAGTGAGAACTATTTCAACAGATACTTTCACCACATGGTGACATTAAATGTATACCAATAGAATATGCAACATGTTTGATAATTATAGGAAAGGAAATATTAATTCTGATTCTGCAGAACAATGTTTTATCAAGGTAAGGTACCTCAAATTATAAATTTATCACTATAATATTAATTACGATATAGGCAATTAAAATGTGAAACTCTAATTCGATATTTCAACTCCATATTTTTAAAACAAAAATTTACTTCGTATTTGTAAGCAAGTTGCTGAGCTTATTATTAAAAATGTTATTGAAGATTTATAATTGGAATAACCCATTCAACTATGAATCTGGCATTTTTTAACGAAAGCGTATACATGTACGAAAAATATATCGTTTATTTCTTGAATTCTGTTTTTTTAATCGAGATGTCCCTGCAAAAAAATTCGTCCAAAAATAAAGGTTAAATAGGTTTTTTTTATAATGTGTAGAACAAAGTCGGAGTGGCTAAAAAGCGAGTTCCTTTATAACAAAAAAAAATGGAAGCAACCTAAATGTTAGCAAAGGATAACAGTGCAATATGAGTCAAAAAAAAATTTGCACATCAACCTAGATTACTACCTTGCCCGATTTTATTAGATTTTTAATCAAAAAGTGGGAACTAAAGAAAAGTGTTTTATCCAGGAATTGAAACGATACTAAGGACAATTTATTTATATTGTTCAATTATTTCTATATATTTTTATATTTTCGAAACAAAAACAATAAATTGCCTAGAATAAATTAAATATCTATCTATCTAAAAAAGTGGTGTATTAACAAAATATCTCAAAAAGCGCGCACTCACTGTTATTCAAAACCTGACTGATTTTGGTGGCGAAATAGTTAATTGTTTCAAGATATTTGGAGGAATTTCAAAGGGTTTCAACGGATTTTAGACCAATTTAAGAGATTACAAAAAAATGTTAGGGGATTTCAAGAGATTTTAAAAAGCCTAAAGTGTTTTCAATAGATTTATAAGAATTTTTAGGCATTTAAAAGTACCTAAAAATTTTTTCCTCAGGATTTTTATTCAGATTTTATGGCCTATGAAATTATTTTAAGGGATTTCACAGGATTTTAACTAATTTTATAAGACTTCAAGGGATTAGGAGAGATTTTAACGATATTGTGAAAGTCTTCAATTAGGTTTCAAAATACTTCACGGGATATTACAAAACTTCTGAAGGTTTCAAGTAGTTTCAAAAGATTTCAAAAGATTTTTACTTCTAGCGACTCTAAAGTATTTTAAAAGATTTTAAGGATTCTCGAAATA
Source organism: Andricus curvator (assembly GCA_932195095.1). Taxonomy (NCBI): domain Eukaryota; kingdom Metazoa; phylum Arthropoda; class Insecta; order Hymenoptera; family Cynipidae; genus Andricus; species Andricus curvator. The sequence continues at coordinate 1,037,822 of CAKNYM010053371.1, read as the reverse complement.
TATCAAGGAATTTCACAAGATTTCAAGTTATTTCTAAAAATTTCAAGGAATTTCAAAGGAGTTCCAGGGATTGCAAAACATTTCAAAGGTTTTTAATGGAACTCTAAGGATTTCAACTAATTGCAACAGGTTTACAAAAATCAGGAATTTCAAATGATTTAAAACAAATTTATAGGATTTGACGGGCTTTCAAAATCTTTCAATTGATTAAGACGTATTTAGGAAAATGTTGAAGTATTTTACATTATTTTATGGAGTTTCAGAGAAATGTATAGGATTTCACGAGCTTTTAAAAGATATCAACGAAGTTTAAGAAATTTTGAAAGGTTTTAAAACATTTCAAGAGAGGTTAAACCCTCACGTAATACACTAAGGTATTTTAATATGAACAAATATTTATTTGTATTGTTTTTATACGGTTTGTGGCCAGTGAGTCGTTAGTGGCCATTTTATGATATATTGCGATATGTTAATTATTATAACTTATAGGTAAAGTGCTTAAATAATAAAAAATGCGTAGGTTTGACAATTTAGCCTCTTTTCAGTGCAACTTATAGTACTTCAAGTATGAAAATATTCCGTATTTCACAATAAATACTCCCGTTTATTCGCTAGTAATATTAAACGTGCTGTCATAATGTCAGAATTGTGTTTAACTTATGTTTTGCGTAAACTAAATTGATAACGTTATAATACCATTGATTCACAACACCATTATTTGCTTCAAATATACTAAATTATCAACTACCATAATATTTTGTACGTATATACACTTAAAAATAAAACATATTTGTAAGAAAGTTTCAAGACGTGTCCATTTATGTCAATCTCTTTTTTTTATACGACTACAATGCTATTTTTTTGTTGAACTGTCAAACGTTTTGAAATTTCCCACAGCAGAGAAATTTCCCACCACAACAATTCGCAACACACGAGCCTTGTTTATATTTCGCAAACACCACTTTCAAAAATAATCGTCACTGAGAGAGAAACTAAAAGAAAGAGAAAGTCGGGGCATCTGGACGAAGGATTCAGGCAAGCATACCGGGTGTCAGCAGATGTGGTCTTTAAAATCCACCAAATGTTTTCTTTCTGACTCAAACCGTTAGAAAAAATTAGAACAGCTGATTTTCCTTCGAGGAAGCCTATCGATTTTTGCAGCCAAACTATCCGTTTCACCCTCCTCCTTTCCCTGTTTTCCCAGGCCAGTCGTCCTCTTATATAAAACCCAAATCAGACACTTTTTTAACCAAACGACTTCTTCAAAAAATTTTTTTAATATAAACTCGAAAATTCATCTTCTAAGGGCAATCATATATCGAGAAATCGCAAGTGCAAGTTAGACTAGGTTAGTTCCATCTCAAATTCACGGGCATTCGTTTGTTTTCATTCATCACTCGAGCCCGTGAATTTATCTCGCGAGTGTCAAATGGATTGTTGGGCTAGGTTATGTTTGGAATCGGCCCGCGAATGACTCGAGCGTATATTGTATTTGTCGCGTCCAGAGTCAAGCACAACATGACAAGGACCTTGGCGGGTCGACAAGTCTAACGTCAAGAACGTGCGACGACCCCGACCCCATGAAGGGGATCCACCCCTCTCTCATTCCCGTTTTTTAAGTATTTTTACCGAAACATTTCTGGTTTATCAAATTAAGTACTCATGAATTTCATTTTGTCGCTATTCAAGTCAGACATGACGATTCTCTCTCTTTTACTTCAATTCTATTTCTCAATCTCCCCTTTTTTATGTACAAGTACTCCGATATTGGATTTTTAAGCTTTTTCTTCATTGAAGACTACCCATAAAACTTTATAATCAAAGTTTGTTCCTGACTTGTCTAAATTTGATCTCACTTCAGGGAATAAGTTTGTACACTCCTTTTATATATTTTGTTTTTCTTACCTTGCTCCCTATGAAAAGTTGAAATCGTCCGTCGCTAACGCACTGGACCCCCTACTATAATCACCAACACAAAACCGATGCAGCGGTATAATACACACTCGCACTCGAAAACAGAACAAGACAGCTGACAATGAGTGCCCGTCAGTTTTATGTAAGAGACATATCGCTTCTTGGTCAGGGAACCTCTTGGGATCCTTGGACCAGCATTCACACGCGCTCGATAAGTCGCTCCCTTGATCGGGATTAACGCACTATCACCGCACTGTCACCGATTTTAATCCCTGGCTAGCCTACCCCATCGACGACAACAACAAATATGGCGAGCAGACGGCAGGCCTCCACCTGCACCTCGGATAGGAGACGACTGACGACTGAGAACGCGAGATGGCGACACTGGCGCCACCCCTCCTGCCGCACGCGCAACGGGATTGGCCGAGGTGAGCGCGAACTGGTATTGAGTGGTGGAAGTACATTCGAAAGACGAGTTCTCTCGAACGAGACGAGAGGTGAATAGATGGAAATGGATTGAAACCCCCGCATGTGGCAGCACTCCACAGGGAGTTCAACGAATTTATTGATTAGGCGTCAATTCGGGTAAAAAGCGTAATTCAATTTTAGAGCGGAATTCCCGGGCCTCGAAAATAGAAGCAGCGTCTTTTACTGTGACAGAGAAGAAGAAGGGGCATTTTTTTGTGGTCAATGAATTTATCATTTTCTGTGATGGAAGTGCAAATAATGTAATTAAATAGGAAAATTCAACGCGATTTCATATTTTTACAATCGAGATTTTCAAAATAATTTTAATTTTTAATCTTTCAAAAGGACCTGGAAAAGCGCGAATGATCAAAATTAAAAGAAAAAAAAATCTTTTTAAATTCCAAATGAATTGTGCTAAATGATTTACGATCTGCTAATTAGACACAAGACATCATTATTGACATATAGTTTGAAAATGAAAATTCTTGAATTATTAAAAATGTAGTTTATTTTTAAACGCTGCAAATAAATATGAGAAATTGCATATACCAATTAAATTCTATATAGGTATGAACAAAAAAAATAACCCAGGAAACAATACTCGATTGAATGGAAATTATTTGAATCGGAGAATTTAAGAATGCCCATTCACGCGAATTTTAATCAATTCAACTGGACAGCCACCGTAAATTCAAGCAAATCTCGTTGAATTATTTTTCAGTTTTTTTATCCGAACGACATTTACTCCCCTAATAGCACGGAACATTCCGGGAACGTTCCTGGAACTTTCCGCGAGCACCTTCGGAACGTTCCAGCGGAACGCTCCCGGAACGTGTAAAATGTCCGCCCCTTGGGAACGTTCCACTGGGACCTGAGGGGAACTTTGCATTATTGTTATTCTTAACAACAATTATCTCGTAAACCGTAAGAGATAGGTAAAAATGGATGTCATTTTTGAGTTTTAAGTACCGCACATACTACACTATAATATGATATCCATATCATAAACTGACATCGATTTTGACCTATCACTTACGGTTTACGCGATATTTATTGATAATAATAACAATAACGTTAATTTATGTTTGGAACGTTCCCAAGCAGCGGACATTTTACACGTTCCGGGAACGTTCCGTCCTATAAGGGTCTGAATTTACCAGCTGCGAGTTGTCTCATATACTATAAGAAACTCAGCCGGTAAATGGCCTTTAGATAGGTCCCTAATAGCACGGAACGTTCCTGGGACGATCCCGGAACGTTCCGCGGGAACTTTCGGAACGTTCCAGCGGAACGTTCCAGGAACGTTCCCGGAACGTGTAAAATGTCCGCCGCTTGGGAACGTTCCAGGAACGTTCCACTGGAACGTTCCAAACATAAATTAACGTTATTGTTATTATTATCAATAAATATCTCGTAAACCGTAAG
>CAKNYM010053371.1:986625-1029015 GCA_932195095.1 Andricus curvator | reverse complement strand
CCAAAGTTTCAGCCCGATATTTTATTTACAAAAAAAGTTCTTAGATTAAAAAAAAAATTCGGAAAATTGAAGAAGTGAGGTCGGTAATGTAGGTATTTGACTGTGTCACATACCCTTAAGGCCATGTGACGAGAGGGTCGCGTGACCGGATTCCTACCTTACCGACACTTTTTTATTTGTAAACTTATTTTCACACGAATAGCCACATCAAGTTGAAAATTTGGGATAATAAATAAGAAGCACTAAGAAAGTTGTGTCTGGTCCTAAATTTGTATAATTATAAAAAAAGTTTTTTTTGTAAATATTTTTTTTTGCTTTTTTCATGATTATTAAAATTTAGGACCAGACCCACCTTTCTTAGTGCTTCTTATTTATTATCCCAAATTTTCAGCTCGATGTGGCTATTCGTGTGAAAATAAGTTTACAAATAAAAAAAGTGTCGGTGAGGTAGGAATCCGGTCACCGGATCCACTGGTCACGTGGCCTTAACTCGCTCACCTCAAAAAATCGCACACCTCAAAAAAAAATTACGTACTTGGCACATGGGGTCCTTTGTACCCCAGCTCAGAAAACGTGCAATCATTCTGAAAGTTATTAACATTTCAATCTGAAAAATGTTCTCCATATATTTCAAACCCTTCTTTATTTTAATAATGCCTGATAGTTTCCTCATATATTCTGTGCACTCTTCTTTTTTGAGGAATTAAGAAAAAATATTAGTCGGTAAAACAGGAAGTAACTTTTTTTTTAATGGAAAAAGGAAGGATGCACACAAGTACATTTACATGTTTTTTACCATTTTCCGAAGTTTTAGCAAAAAAATATCTATAATTGTAGAAATAAGCTAGGACAAACTGAAATATATCATATGGTAAATAATTATTACATTTCCCTACTATTCGACTATTGATTCTTTCGTGGATACATTTTTCTATTATCGACTGCGATCAACAGGTTTGAATGGGTTTTCATTTTCACGATATAATTGTGCATCCGCTCATTCGGGGGCGCTGCTAAATTTTCGGCTGCTAGTTTTCAGGGTGATTTGTGCCAATTGGCAACAAATTATTTAATAATGTTGGTGTCTCGGGGCTCGAGATTATTGCAAAATGCAGTACAATCTACCTTGAAAAGAAACACAGTTGTTAATAAGCAACAAGTGAGAAATGTTTGGCATGGAACGTAAGTACAAGAAATTATGTAATTGTAGGATTTTTTAGGTTAGTTTTAGACACTACTTACTGCAAGGCCTGCACGATTTTTTTTATAAGAGATCATTTTATTTCCCTTGTAAAGTACACTTCGTCTTTTTGTGACCAATCGTAGTGTTTAGATGATATTAAATTTTATTTCGTTATCAAGAAAGGGGATCACATGATAATCTAATATTAACAAAATACCTACGTTCAAAGGCTTGATTTTCTTTTCTAATATAATCTCATTGGAATACACTTTTTTGAAAACGCGAAAGAACATTTTAAAACTTCTGCATATGGAATACGAATTTTAAATTGAAGACATAGTAATGACAACTGGATGAAGACCAAAAAAGAAATTTTATAGGATCAGCAAGAAAAGTTTTCTGCTTGAAATATAAAATTCTGCTAAAATTATAGAAGCATGAGGTAAAAGCACCTATCATGAAACATATTTTGAAGGGGTCTTGAAATTTTCATTAAACTATATTTTCGAAGTTTTTATATTGCTAAATGGGCCGATCCTTTCCGAATGAGAAATTACAATTAAAAGTTTAATTGAGCGTAAATAAATTATTATATCAACGAAAAGCGGAACGACATATATGTACCCATTATGAAACAATTTCTAGGTTCTTGTACCGATGTTTCATAATGGATGTCCCTATTTTGGAACAAGTACATGTGTTTTTTGTTATATTAGTATGGCTTATTTTATGTTGTTTGTGATACTATAATGAACTAGATAATAAAATTACTTTTATTTTAATCGTACATACGGACACATAAATTGAATTTGCGGGTTTTTGAAAACATACTTCTTTTTTAGCCTTCTTGTGCAATTTTTTTTGTGTACAATTTAACTATTTTAAGTTTATGTTTTTTTTTAAATATACTTTCAAAAATATTTAATAAACAGTTACATTATGCCATAGACGCTGTATCGTTCTCAAAAGTTCGTTTCTTGGTCAACCAAAAAACAGAATAAAAGTTTTCCTTAAAATGAAAGATCTAACCTATAAGGTTTATTTTCATAAAATATACACATTTATCAAGGGTGAAATCAAAAAAAAAATTTAATTGGGAAAATTGATATAAGGTAAATGTCCCAGTTATCTTGACGGTCTCAATAATCGTGAAACTTGGTTATAATTTCAGTATATTGTTTAAAAATATGTTATCAGTAACATATGTGGATAAACCCCACTTATTTTTAGCATTTTATAGGAGCAAATGGAATTTACATTCATTCAAATTAAATAAAAAGGAAGAAAATTGGCATCACGATTATTTTCATCCCTTATAACAAAAATTTTCCTATCTAAAACAAATAGTGTAACGATATATTTCCAAAATCTGAGAATCATGATTGCCTTTTCATTACTTGAAGTTGTTTTATATCTTCAATTTGAAATTAAATCTACCAATAATCCCACTTATTGAGAAAAATCATAGAAAACCTTATGCGAATTAATACAAAATGCTTCTTACTCTTCCGCGGTTAAATAAAAACTTTCAAATTATCTAATAAGTTATTGTAAATATTATGCTTGTTTCATGATAGTGCTTTTTGCTGAAAATTAGTATTTAAAAAAAGAATTTTACTGTAAAATCATAAACTTTCGAAAAAAACTTAAAGCTTTTAGATTGTTTTTTTCATTGAAATGACTATTTTTAAACAAAAGTGATCATTAAGATTCCACAACTTCAACAATTCTAGGCTTTATTCGCGTTTTTCACCAAAAATGCGTATTTTTAATTAAAAGAGTATTAGATTTCAAAGATTTCAATCTTTTCGTGAATTTACGTTTTTCGGTTTTTTAAGCGTTTTTTTTTTAATTAATTAGATTTTAAAGGTTCATAATTTTTGAAAAATTTTAAGTTACCTTAGAGTTTTGCACCAAAATATGGTATTTTAAAACAGAAATCATTATAATTTGAACAAGATTCAGAATCTTGTGAGAATTTTTGATTGTGTATTTTGTGCAATTTGTACTTATAATTTGATGAAATTAGTTTTCAAAGAAGGTTCACAACTTGGAACCATTTTAAGCTAAGTTAGCATTTTACACAAAAAATTGGTATTTAAAAAGAAAAATCCTTATAATATGAACAAGATTTAGAATTTTTTACGATTCTGGATTATATTAGTGTTTTTTATCGAAAATTATTGGTATCTTGAATAAAAACTATTAGTTTTCAAAGTTTATTTACAATGTTTTCACAAGTTTAGATTATATTGGTTTGTTTCACCTAAAAGTAGTATCCTTAAACAAAAAATCATTAAATTAAATTTAAATGATTTTTGCTTAAAATAATAAAATTGACAAACTCAAGCAATTTCGGATTTTGCTAGTGTTTTTCATCGGAAATTATAATTTTTATTCCAAAATCGCTAGATTTCAAGGAAGATATGTATGAATAATTTTTTGACAATTTTAGGTTACGTTGGTGTTTTACATCGAAAATTGATATTTTCGAACAAAAATCATTAGAATTTAAACAAGATTTACAATCTTTTAACCATTTTCGATTATGTTATTGTTTTTTTTGCCGGAAATTGATTAATAAATAAAAAAATATGTTTCAAAGAAGATTCACAGCTTTTGAACAATTTTTGGTTATGTTAATATTCTTCATCGGAAATCAGTTATTTTAAACAAAAAAAAAGGTCTAAAAGAAGATTGACAATGCTAAACAATTTTTTTATGTTATACATATTAGGGTTTTACGTCTAAAATCGCTATTGTTAATAAGAAATCATTAGAATTCAAACAATATTTACAATTTTTGAACAATAATAGGTTATGTTAATATTATTCGTCCGAAATTGGTATTTATAACAACGAATTCAACGTTTTGATTTTCTATATATTGCACATATGTATATATATATATATATATATATATATATATTAATTTTGAAGTTAACACATCAGTTGTCATTAATTATTAAAAATAGTGTCCTTGCGCGCGTAGTGCTTGTGTTTGTTTTCTAGTAATGGTAAAAATGAAATTTTATTCACTCCCCTTATGAAAACTATACTTTATACACAGTTTTATAAACAAATTCACAACTCAACTAAATGGATGTCTTTTTTACGAAATCGACTGTTAGTGACTCAGAAAGGACATCATTTATTAGGTGACTTCGGCAGGCGACATTATTTGTTATTTATTTAAATAAATTTTATAAGAAATACTGATTCTCGACCATTTTTAACTGATAGATTTCGTTTTTTCATCGTAATCGATTGTACATTACTTGGAAAAATAATTTCCTTATGATACTTTATTAACGAACAATAATTTGTTATTATATAAACAATTTTATAGATAAATTTAGAAAGGACCTTATTTATTAGGAGACATTCTCAGGTGACATTTGTTATTTATTTAAATAAATAATAAGTAATAAATACTCGTAAAGCCACCATATACAGTACAATTTGAATTGTTTGAAGAAACGGTGGCAAACTCTTCAAAAATGGCAAAATCACCGATTTTTAAAATAAAATTTTATATAAAAAGTATAATTGTGGTTCATTGATAAAATAGCATAAGAAAGGTAAACGACCAAGTCATTTAGAGTTAATTCAGTTTAAAAACGAAATAACTTTTACCAATTTTCCTAATTTTTTACTTGATGGTTTTTTTACATCTTCCCTATTAAAATTCATCCCATGTAACAAAAATTGTAATACATAGTAAAAATGAAACCTAATTCACTCTTCTTATGAAAACTACATTTTAGACATAGGTTACGTCTTTCAAATTCAAAGAAAACTTTTATTCAGTTTATTTATTTGTATGTATCATTAAAAAAAAGTTTATTATAGTATCTTGTTTGATTATAATATTAAAAATAACATAAATTAAGACGTATTAATATAAGAAGAGCCATAATATGTACGTGACCGTCGTTATGAAACACCTGTGTTTCTCCGCCTCATAAATACGTACCATGTGAAAAACGGTGTACGTATTTTAAAACGGCTAATTAATCAATAAAATAACATTAAAAAAAATAAAAAATGCAGTAATCTCAAATTTACGACGTCAAGTCATTTTAATCGGATAAATGGCTGTCCATTTTTTCAGAACGATACTTATTTTTATATAAATGAAAAGCCTTATTTTCGCACTTATTAATACAATCTTCTTATTTACCAATATAATTTAAGATGAATTATAATTTTGAGTATTTATCAAACTTTTTCATAAATGGACCATGTTTTATGATAGATACTTTTACCTTATGTAACACTGAATATTATATATATATATATTTTTAATTTCTACGTGGAAAGGGGCGAAGACACAATAATTATAGGGCGGATATGCATAAGGAGTCAAGCTTTATTTACTTAAAGAATAAGAAAATTTTGAATACACATTTATGTCGAAGGATTTTTTGGGGTGAATTTTTCAAAATGAAAAAATACTTTATTATCTTGAATTATTCACTTTCCTAAAATAATAATATCATACAGTATAACATAGGATGCAATATTTAATGCATTATTTCTAATTCCAATGGAGATAAACTTACAAACAAAAATATAAGAAAAATAATAAGTACACTAATGATTGTCATTCAAAGTTGACAGAGAAGCTTTTTCTAACCTCAAAGTAGGAACTATAATTTCCATTTTCCCAAAACTGGATAATATTTTTCAATTACCATGTTTTCCCTGCATTTAGTACTAAGCAGTGTATAAACCAATTTTCCATTTCTTTAAAATATGCCAAATTGTAATTGCTATCGTCACTTAAGCGCGCTGAAACCACGACCCAACCTCAAAATTGAATGACCTCATTCTACTCTATAAATACTAGAATTACATCTTTTTTTTTTTAGATAATTAGGGCCTATTCCTGTTTTAAATCAAATCTGTATTCTGAGTGAAAAATTTGCCAATTTCAATAGTTTTTGTGTAAAAAGTTTTTTTTATGCTCGGTTTAAAATAAAAAAAAAACGTTTTGCATGAAAACTATTGAAATTAGGCAATTTTTCACTCGGAATACAGATTTGGTTCAAGACAGGAATTGGCCCCAATCATCTAAAAAAGATTTAATTCTATTATTTATGGAGTAAAGTGAGGTAATTCAATTTTGATGTTGGATCCAGGTTCAAACGCCCTTAAAGTTGAAATATCAGTTTTACACAATTTCGAAGTTGTAGATTCATTTTCAATTTTCTCGAAACTGGAGGAATTTTTTCAAGCTAACTTTTTTTAGTTCAACTCGTCTATTCAATAAACAGAACATGATTTTTTCAGTTTCTTTTTTCAAATTGCAAATTTACTTCACAATTAATGTTCAAAGTCGATACGGACAAAGTTCTTTCTTCACCCTTCAATTGTTTTTACTCAGTTTTCCATCGAATAAATTTAAAAAGGGCGTATTTTCTTACGAAATCTGGAAAATATAGGAGTAATATAATATGTTATATGTATTCTTTGGTATGTCAAAAAACGTCTGTACTGGAATATAATAGTAGTTTATGAAATTATAAGAACGACAACTAAATAAAGTCAACAAAAAAATATTTCGAGGCTATGTGATAGAAAATTTGGTCAAAATTTTAAAAGCATGTGGCCATTATTTACAATATTTCAAGAACGTGAAAATATTCACAAAAATAAATTGCCTACGTTTTGACAGAGGAAAAACTAAGTCGTCTTGGTCCAGATGTCATTTGCATCAATTTAAAATTAATTTTCTGGGGTATATGTAGAAACGATTTTTACATATTTCTAATATTAGTGATAAATAGTATCCTAAATCAAATGGGCAAAATTTTTTAGGCATACGAAGTACTATTTGAAATTGAACGAGTGTTAACATTTCAATTTCATATTATAGAATTTTAAAAGATTAAATTATAAATTTTCAATTGTAAACGTTTTTACTTCAGAATTTTTACATGAAAGCCATATTACAGGTAGCACATTTTTTTAAACGTATTGCTATAATTCTATTCATATGCACATAAATAATTTCACAGCTGGAATTACCGGGAACCCGGCAAGCCTATTAAACAGGCTTACATCGCAGCCGAAGTTTTGGGCGGATTTGCTTGGTGGTGGATTCTCTGGCACTGCTGGCATGATTGGCACCATTTAGTGGTACGTATTTTCCTTCGATCTTCTAAAACTATGTATTAATAATTAACATTCATTATCATTATAGTCATTGAAGTCTATTCCTCAATAATTTCATTCCATCCCGCACAAGAGCAATCCCATGTCAAATCATCTGAAGAATTTATTATATTGTTAGTAATTTTAATGAAAATTCTAGTATCCGTTCTCTCAAGTGTTAAAAGAAAAAACCCTGAAATAATTGTTGAAAAATTCAAAAAACTTGGAGACATTCAAAATTGAAAATTTTGGTCTTTTTTTCTTTGAACTTTTATAACTTTGGTGATTTTAATGAAATTGAGATGTATATTCTTTTAAATTATTCATAATAAGGAGCAATTTTGAAGAAATATTTTTTGAAAAAGAAAATGTCAAAAACTTTTTGGATTTTTCAAAAAAAAATTTTTAACTGATTTGTTTTTAAATCCATCTTTGATTTTCTTTAATTTATTTATATATAGCTTACAATGTCCTCTAAAAGCCCTGTAAATATAAAAATGGGATCTCTCTTAGTTTTCGAGAAATAATTAAGAACGTGGGCCGTGGCATGGTGTGCCCAGCGCCCGAGAGTCTGAAACTCTGAAGTTCCTGCATACGAGTATAATATTCGTCTATTGTTTACATGGTAAGTTTTAAATTATTTCTCGAAATGTATGGGAGATCCCATTTTTATATTTATAGGGCTTTTAGAGCACATTGTAAGCCATCTATAAACAATTTAAAGTAAATCAAAAATGGATTTTTTTTTTAAATTCAGTTTAAAAATTTGTTTTTTTTTTAAATCCAAAAAGTTTTTGAAATTTTTGTCTCAACAAATATTTTTTGAAAACTGCCTCTTATTATGAATAATTAAAAAAAATATACATGTAAATATCATTGAAATCACCAAAGTTATAAAAGACGGCCCTAAGTGGAGCATTAAACCTAATGGAAGGTCAACTGAAGGAGAAAGTCCTCGCGATTGGAACCTTTATGGACATCGAAGGAGCCTTCAATAACACCTCTGGTGAGGTGATCAGGGCGGCCATGATTACACATGGTGTGCCTATTGCAGTCGTGGAATGGACGTGCCACATGTTGGCCAACAGGAATCTAACCACGACTAAGGGTGATGCCAGTCTATGTGAAACCATTGACTCGGGATGTCCGCAGGGAGGAGTTTTATCGCCCTTGCTGTGGTGCCTAGTAGTGGATGAATTGCTTCATCTACTCTCGAGTCAAGGCTACCACGTCATAGGCTATATCGACGATATACTGGTTATTGTGCGCAGCCAGCATCTGCATGCGCCCTTCGGAGTAATGCAGCAAGCACTGATGATAGTGGATTCATGGTGCAAGAAAACTGGATTATCGGTTCATCCGAGTAAGACAGAGTAGGGCAGTACATTGAAACTTGGAGGATAACAACTGGAAATCAAAGAACGAGCTAAATATCTAGTAGGAGTCATTCTGGATAAGAAGCTGTTATGGAACGAGCACCTGGAAAACAAGTGCAACAAGCTAGTAGCGACTCTATGGCTCTGTAGGAGAGACATAGGGAAAAGCTGGGGCTTGAAACCGGAGACACTTATGTGGATCTACACAGCGATCTTGCGACCCAGGGTCGAGGTGTCCACTGTGAAGTCTCGACTGGAAAGGATCAGGGGACTGATTTTGAGAGTCGTCACTGGATCCTCGAAGTCGACACCCACGATGGAACTGGGGGCACTAACAGATTTAGAGCCCCTCCATCTTACCATCAAGGCCGTGGCTGCGAAGACGGCCTGGAGATTAAATATTGTGTAAATGACAGAAGGATCTTGACAGCAGTGAAGATCATAGTTGACATCGCGAGAAGGCCGACCCTGAATATGCCCAGGGACAAAACGGTCATTCGCTACCTCTTCGACAAGAAGTATCGAGTTAGCCTATCCACGAAGGAAGAATGGGTTAACGGCGATGCACACCTGCCAGTGATGGAGATAACTGGTTTACAGATGGCTCCAGGAACGAGAAGAATGTAGGAGCCGGCGTATATCGTAGAAGGAATGGAATGTGCTTCACAATTGAGATGGGGTTCTACGCCACAGTTCTACAATCTGAGATTATGGCCATACTCCAGTGCGCCTACAAGGCAAAAGAGTATGACAAAAAAAGGAACATTCGTATCTGCTCAGACAGCAGGGCTGCTATATTGGCCTTGAATCGAACAACGACCACGTCGCTATTAGTATGGGCATGCTTTGAGGCACTAAATATGTTAGTGACGGAAAACCGAGTCACTCTGCTATGGATCCCTGGACACAGTGGTATCAACGGCAATGAGATATCGGATATGCTAGCCAAGCTTGCAGCAGGAAGAAATTTTACTGGACCTGAGCCAGTTGTAGGTATTTCCAGCAGGTCAGTCACTGAAGAAATTAACAGTTGGCTGGCTGAGGAACATCAGAATGTGTGGGATTTGGTATCTGGTTGCAGACAGGCCAAACACTCTTGGGCTGAAAGCTTAACTCTAACCGATCTAGGGAAATACTCAAGCTCGGGAGGAATGAAATCAAAGTCCTAACAGAACTGTTTATAGGACATGGCAACTTAGGATATCATAGACATAAGATAGGGCTTGCAGATAGTCTTCTCTGTCGTCTGTGCGGAAAGGATAATGAGACAGCTTCTCACATCCTTTATCACTGCCCCGCGGTTGCGGGGAAACGTCTAGCACTCACAGGCAACTACTGCATCAGTGAGTCAGAGATATCAGCCAACAGCGTGGCTGCGGTCCTCTCCCTATGGAGAGGGCTATGGGGCCATGCCTTGGCTTACAAGGGGTCGCAACGGGATTACCCAAGCGTCAGGGGCTGTTACGGTCTCAGCCCAGATCTAATAATAATAATAATAATAAGAGAACTGATACTAGACTTTTCATCGAAATTACTAAAATAGATGAAATTCTTGAAATGATTTGACATGGAATTGCTCACAATTGGTCGAAGTCCTTATAAGAAATTTCTTCTCGTTTCATAAACCAGAAAATAAATGAGCCACGCTTTCCCATGTATTTTGTGCGGGGTCGTTTCAATAATCAAAACGGGAAAAACAGAGGTTCATATTTTTGAAATATATTATTCTCCTAGGGTTTCCACCTTCCTGAACCGGAAAATTGGACCGATGCCGAACTAGGAATTCCCCCGGACGATGCTGATTGTTGATCGTCGTTTGAAAATGTGTAGATACTTCAAAAACACTTACAAAACAAAACTAGAACATTAGCACTGATTTCTAATCAGTGCATTACAATCTGTTACATTTTGGTGCAATAACGCAGAATATGTTGTTGCTCTTGAATAAATACGGACTCAATAAATTAACAGGTACCGTATTTCTGTGAGAATTTTTTTTCAATAAACTGATTTCAAATCGTAGATTGTACATTAGGGGCCGTCCATAAATTAGGTTACTAATTTGAGGGGGAGGAGGGTCGCGCTAAAAACTACTGTTGGTAACAGGGGGGGGGGGGGGCCCTGTCGAAGTAACATTACGAACTTAGATAAAGTTTAGTACGCTTCCTGATAACTTGAAAGTTTGAGTTTCATATTTCAGACTTCACACTCTTTCTCATTACTCTCATTCCCCCCTCTTTCAAGAATTCTTTTTTCCCTGTTTTCAAGAAACCTCCTTTTTCTCGTTTTTTCGCTTGAATCCGAACTGAATTAATAGATCCCAATACGAAAATTCATCTCTTTGGTTGAAAATTTAACTATTTTGTTGAAAATGCATTTAATTTTTGGTTAAAAATTAATTATTGTGAATAAAAATTTAACTATTACATTTCTAGTTAAAAATTTATCGGTTTTAGTTAAAAATGCGACTATTTGGTTGAAAATTCGTCTTTTTTGGTAGAAAACTGGATGAAAATTTGTTTGTTAAATACTAATTTTTTAAACTGAAAATTCGTGTATTTTGTTGAAAGATCTTTTTGGGTAGAAAATTAATCTTGTTGGTACAAAATTCCACTACTTAGTAGAAAGTTGAACACTTTTGTTGAAAATTCTTTTTTGTTTTCTTTAAGATTTATTGTATTAGTTAGAAATTCATCTCTTTAATTGGAAACTTAACTATTTTGTTAACACTTTTGTTGAAAATTCTTTTTTGTTTTCTTTAAGATTTATCGTATTAGTTGAAAATTCATCTCTTTGATTGGAACTATTTTGTTGAAAATTTGTTTTTTACGTGGAGAATTTATTTTCAGGAAGGAGTCATTCACAAAATATGTGATGTGTTTAGAGGGGGTGGGGGGTCAAAGTATCATTATCCATGTTAAGCTCAATGGAAAAAGCATCGCACTATTCGGAAAATGTAACACGTATTTTGTGAATGGCCCCTAACTGAAAATGTAAATATTCCATTTTTGGTTGAAAATTCATATTTTGAATTGAAAATTATTCTTTTCTAGTTGAAAATTCAAATTTTTTGTAGAAAATTCATGTATTTTATTGAAAAATCGTCTTTTTGATAGAAAATTAATCTTATTTATTGAAAATTAATCTATTTATTTGAAAATGTAAGTATTTAGTAAAAAAATTACGTTTCTTCTTGACAAATCATGTTTTAAGGGTGAAAATTAAACTGTTTTGTAGATAATATGTCTTTTTGGTTTCAAAATTCAGCAGTTTTGTTAGAAATTCATTTTTTAAAGATGTACCTCTTTGGTTGATAATTTAACTACTTTGTTTAAAATTCGTTTACGTTTGGTTTAAAATTAATTTCTTTGGTCAGAAAACTTAATTATTCCATTTTTTCTTGAAAATATATTGTTTATAATTTGAAAATGATACTTTTTGGTAGAAAGTTAATCTTGTCTGTTGAAAATTTATCTTTTTGTTTGAGGATTGAACTATTTTGTTAAAAATTCATCTTTTTGGTTGAATTCAACAATTTTCAGCGAACTGAAAATTTGTTTTTTGTTGTTGTTAAAAATTTAAAGTTTAAAACTGAAAATTTAAAGATTCCATTTTTAGTTGAAAGCTTATCTTTTTTAGTTGAAAACTTATCTTTTCTAGTTGAAAATTCAACTATTCTGTGGAAAATTAATCTTTTTTGGTGGGAGATTAACTTTCTTCTTGAAAATTCATCATTACTGATTTAAAGGTCAAATTTTTATTAGAAAACAGTTGACTTCTAAATCGATAGAGATGAATTTTCAACAACAAAAATTCATTTAACAAACAATTCAATTAAAAAAATAAAATGTCAACAATACAAATAATGAAATACATGTATTTTGTCGAAAATTCGTCTTTTGTTTGGAAATTAATCTTCTTCGTGGAAAATTCATCTTTGTTTCTTGAAAATTCAACTATTCAGTTAAAAATTTAACTGTATTATTAAAAGTGTAATTATCTTGTTGAAAATGCAACTACTTTCTTAAAAATTCGTCCTTTTGGATTGAAAATTCATCTTTTCTGGTAGAAAAGTCATCTTTCTTGGTTGAAAATTAATCTTTTTTTTTTGTTTGAAGATTAACTATCATATTATTTTCTTCTATAACTTTCTTAAATAGCCCAAAATTGGTAACGTAGTACTTTAATGTCCCCTTATTAAAGTTAATTCAGTAGCTATAGAAATGGGAGGAAATTATAAAAATGTTGAATCACACTCTTCAATCCGAATCAACCTTTATTATCGAAAAGTGTTAAAAATAAAATATAAATGGTTCGTAAAAACATGCATATATTTCTGGTTATTAAAACAGCTAAGGAAGCTTAATGTTGATTGTCTTAACCTCAAGATATTCGTGCAAGCCTTCCTCTCCACTGAAATATGAACAAAAAATATTAGGTTTTCTCTGAGTAAGCCTTTTGTGGTTTTTAAAAATTAATTTGCATATACTTACAGTTCTCGGCCGATTCCGGATAATTTGTAGCCTCCGAAAGGTGTCTGAGCCGTTATAAGATCATAGGAATTGACCCTGCGATTTCAAAGAATTTGATAAATAGAATTAAATTAATACTAATTAAGGATAAACTTAAATCCAGGTAGGAAAATTAATAATTACCAAACGCTTCCAGCCTCAACAGCTTGTGCGAACAACAAAGCTTTCTCAATATTCTTCGTGATTATTCCAGCTGCAAGACCATATGCTGTGTTATTTGCCCGCTCAATTACTTCCTCAAGTGTTTCGAACTTGAAAATACTTTGCACTGGGCCAAAAATTTCTTCTTTGGCAATTCTCATGCCGTCAGTTACATTTGAAAAGACGGTGGGCTGAAAAATTACATTATTTTATGGCCATGAAAACTACAATCATTGTAAGAATCTAGTACAGGATTTTCACTATCATTGAAATTAAAAAATTCGAACACTTCAAGCTAATTATTACTCAAACTGGAACTTTTTTAAATTTAAAACCTTAAAAATTAAAGCCTAAAAAATTTGTAACAAAAACGCTCAATAATTTATGTAAAAAATATAAGTTTTTAACATTTTCATTTAAACAATTTTAAATTAAATGCCGTTAAACTGCAAAATTAAAATGTTTTAATTTTTATAAATTGTACAATTTAACGGTTTAAAAATATATGTATAAATCCATGCTATCACTTTCAATGCTCTAAACTGAAGAATGAATCAACGAATTTGTAAATTTTCGAAATATCGTTTTAAGCAATTGTAAGTCAGAAACATTAAAAATTGAACGATTACAAATTTCTTTTCTAAACTGAACACTATAAATTAGAAGGTAAATTATTTTTATTCTACGTCGTTAAAAATTTACAATGGTTCAATTGTTATTTATAGATCAAAATTTGTTTTTGTTCTGAAATCTTTTTAAATATTTTAAAATCTTTTCAGGAATCTTCAGAAAATTTGGTTGTTATCTTGAAACCTTACAAAATCCTTAAGAAGCTTCAAACTTTGATTTAAAAAGCTTTAAAAATCTACATATTAAAAAAATTGTTCGAATCTTTTATCATTATTTATTATTTTTGAAATTGTTTCAAAATTTCTAAACTTCTTTAACATAATTCGAATTTTTTCTCAAATTTTTAAAAAAATCCTGCAAAATTAAAGAAATTGCTTGAATATTTTGTAGATTCTTTTTTGACAATTTTGGACATCTCTTTAAATATCCTATTGAAATTAACTTTTAGGAATAAAATATTATTTCCAATTTTCCTAGAAATCTTAACAAAATTTTTTTATTCTTTCGAAACCTTTCAAAATGCTTAAAAAGCTTCAAAATTTGTTATTCAAATTCTTCACAAATCTACATTTTATTTAAAAAAATTGTAATATCTGGAGTTTTAAAACGCTTTTTTTCTTTTAAAAATTTTTCAATATCTCTTAAGCTTACACGAATTTAAAAAAATGAATATTTTTTCATATGTTATTTATACATAAAAATTCAATAATTTCACATGCAAATTAAACATGTTAAAAATAGAACAAATAAAATTGTAACGTTTCAACTTTAAATTAAGATTTCTGAAATTTTAACTATTCAAGGCTTTATTATTTGAAACCATTTAGTTTCAGATTATTTAGTTTTGAATTTAAAGTTTATATTTATAGATTAGATTAGATTTATAGTTGTTGATTTTAAATGAACAGTCAAATATTGTTAAATATTAAAAAATTGTTCTCTTTCTGAATTAAATGCTTTTTTAATTAAATGGATTAAAAATTGAATATTTTAGACTGAGACAATATTTGTATAAGATTTGCAATTTAATAAAAGTGTTTAATTATGATTCTATTAATGTGAAATTATTTTAAAACTGAAAATATATAAAGTTTCAATTGAACGTTCACATTGATTTACTAAGGCTTTCGAATTGAAATAGTTCAATTTTGAACGTTAACTTATGTAATTTGTTTAATTTTGGACAGATTTAGAATCGTCTTGTAAAATCAATAATTGTTCAATTTTGAAAATCATTAATTAATTTATATTTACAGTTGATCAACTGAAAACTTTTTTTACCCAAAATTTTCAATTTCAAACGCTTTTAATTTTTAATTGGTTAAGTCTTTAAAACTGCATTTTAAAATTCATTCAATTGAAAATGTACGCTTAAAAATGACGAATTAAAGTGGAAAATTTTCAAAGTAAAAGATTCTAGATTTACGCCCTGTAAACTGAATAATTTCATAATTAAAAGTTTTAGCAATTAAAATTAACATTAAAAAAAAGTTGAACTCAAACTTATTTTAAATTGCATTGTGCCATGTGATATTTAAAGTGATTCTCTTTAAAATATGTCAAATTCCCGGTCTAAAAATAAATTCACTGTTATTTCCCAGTTTTTCTCGGTCATTTCCCGGTACAGTGGCCATCCTGCTAGTACGTTTAACCTGGATAATTATGGGCTCTTTGAATGTTTTATGATTGATTTTCAATATAATTTGGGAACCTCTATAAAGAATCCAACGTTGCCGAGACGATTTCCACCAGTTTCGACTTTTGCATTGGCTTCTTTTCCAGATTTGATCAGCTCCATGACTTTTTCGAACATATCTTTGTCGATCTGAGGTCCTTGGTCGATACCATTTGCAAAAGGGTCGCCGACTTTTCTCTGCTCTGCGAGCTGCTTGGCTCGTTCTACGAATCTGTCGTAAATTTTGGATTGTACAAAAGTACGAGATCCGGCGCAGCAACTTTGTCCGTGATTGTCGAAAATTGCATTGTAAGCAATTTTTGCTGCACCATCAACTGAAAATATTTATTTTATTGATTTTATTTTATGTACAAACTTTAATTGGTATTGAACTATTTTAATCTCATTTATGTAATTCGCGGGCATTAAATCTGTTCATTTTAGTCATAAATTGATTTTAAAGAAAATCGGTTGTAATAGAAGGGACCTTAGATTCCGTTTTTTTAAATTACGGAATGGAAATAGTGACAATTAAATGAAGGAATTATACAAATTTAATTTTCTATATACCATCGGCATCATCAAGAATCACAAGAGGACTTTTTCCTCCAAGTTCAAGGCTCACTCGTTTCAGATTACTCTTCGCTGAAGCGGCCATAATTATATGTCCCACCTTTAAAAAAAAACATTAACTCTATTCAATCTCCGATCATAACATTATTGTTATGTAAAGCCATTTCTAAAAATTGAATGTACAAATGTAATTAAAATTTTGCAGGATTTAAACAAATTGTTATGCAAAGTTTTTGTTTTGAATTCAAATTTTTTAATAAATGATTCAATGTCTATAAGCGTATAAATTATTATTATTATTTTTAAATCTGACGCTCCTTCAGAATCTTTAGGTCTGAAATACATGATCTGTAAACCGATCTAATTTTTCAACGTAGTTTCATTGAGACATTTTTCTACACATACCAACTATTATCGATAAAGAAAGATTTTTATATAAGACTACTAATTTGGAAACTGCACATAACATTCATTTTTCTCAAAAAAGTTTGCAATTTAATTTGTCACCTTTAGATCAAGAATAAGCAACTTTTCAAAAGGTGTTTTCCCATTGTTATGAAAAGATATTTACCACACTCGATTTTTTCTTTATTTTTTTTCTCTTATAGAAATCTGCTTTCAGAATAAATTGCATTAAAACACAGTAACATGAAAATTGTAATTTTTCGTAAAAATTGGTAGACGGAATAATAGCAAAAAATTATAGTTTCTAGTAGATTTTTTTTTTTTTGTAATTCTCTATCATCTGTTATGATGGACACTTTTACCAAATGTTGTAAGTAATTACAAATTTTCACAGCAAACCAATATTTTCACATTGTTGTTGCACAAGAATTTTTTTTCAAATATTGAAGCATTAATAAAAATAAATAATTTTGGATTTAAGAAATTGGTTATATATCCCAAGGATATTCTCGGTGTACAGTCACTTTCAAAATTATTCAATCTTTAATTTCATTGATATAAAAAGGCTCATTGATAATTGTGACCAATTTTAGCAAAGAAACCTAAGCGTAGGTATTAAAAAAAATGTTGAGTTCAAAGTTGTTTATTTGAATTATTTATTTCTATATTTGTGTTTACCTTCTATATTAGACAAAAGTCGTAATTTTAATTCAATATTAATTAACAATTAGCTAACTTTTTCCCTTAAATGATGCTTTACATTTCTATTTGTTAAGTATTGACGGAAATTATTTTATTTAGAAATTTAATTTTCACGCACAGTTTTTCTTTTTGTTAATAAAAACCTAACAAATAGAAATGTAAAGAAACATTTATGGAATAAGATAACCTATTGTTAATTAAAATTGAATGCTGATTTCAACTTTTGTCTAAAATGGAAGGGAAACAAAAATATGCAAAGAACTACATTTAAATAAAGAATTATTATTAAATTAATTAAGTTAATACATTTTTGAGGCTTTTTCCTGTTTCTTTATATTATTTATTTCGAACGTAGATATAATAGTACTGACATATTGTCTAAGAAGCTAACTAAGAAATATTATTTATAAATCTACTAACATTTAATTTTATTCAATAACTACGAGATATTGTTTCAGTCTTAAAAAAGACTTAGTACTAATTCCAAACATGTTCGCACTATTATGTCCACCATTGAAATAAATCAAACAAAAAGTAAAAGGCCCCAACAAACTTATGAATTCTGTCATCCGGAAGAAATTTTTGTAAACAATTATGGTTTCGAACACTTTTTAAATTAAATATATGCTTAGCTGTCTTGTTTAAAAAAGACCTTAAAATTGTCAATGGGGCTTTTTTGTCGGTTTTATAAATTAATTTAAAGGTTGAGTAGTTTTGAGCTTGTCTATACACTTAGAACCTTTCTAAATAATTTCTTAAAAATCCTTTTGACAATTGATGCAAAAATGATTATTTTTTTGCACAAGTTTATCAATTCCGAAGCAGAGCATTACGCAAAATGACGAAGTGTTCCAAGAATATTAATTGAATGTCATGTTCATGCTATGTATTTAAAAAATAATACCAAATGGGCAAGCTTAAAAATAAATTTGGAATTAATTCTTACAACAGTGGATCCAGTAAAAGCAACTTTGTTCACATCAGGATGTTCTGCAATCGCTGCACCAGCTGTTGGACCGTATCCCGTAATAACGTTTAAAACACCTGGTGGAAATCCAGCTTCTTTCACAAGAGATGCCAAATAAAGAGCACTGAGAGGGGTTTGCTCGGCTGGTTTCAAAATTATAGTGCAACCAGTAGCCAAAGCTGGACCCAACTTCCATGCGGCCATTGCAAGTGGGTAATTCCATGGAATTATTTGGCCCACAACTCCAACTGGTTCTTTTTTGGTCATTGCGAAGTTGTTACCATCTAATTTTAAAAAAATTAACAAAATTATAATTCATTTTTTCTCTAAATACTTAAGAAATAAAAGACTCCAGTTTTTAAGTTTTTTTTTTTATAATGGAAATAACCCTACGTCCATCTTTAAAAGAGATTCTTTTTGATGATTCCAATTAAAAATATTTCCGAAACGATTTATTTGCTACTTTTGTAGATTTGGAGGAAATCTTCAACCAATAAAAAGAGTTTTTAACAAAGTAGTTTAACTTTTAACCAAATAGTTGCATTTTCAACTAAAAAAATGAATTCTTAACGAAAAATGTAATACTTGATACTTTAAGCAAAAAAGATGTTAATTTTCAATCAAACTCAGTTGAATTCATCCAAAATGACGATTTTTCAACAAAATAGTTAACTTTTCCACCAAATTCTTGAATTTTCTACAAAACAGTTAAATTTTCAATCCTAAAATATATAAAACAGGTGAATTTGCAACTAAAATGATTAATCTTCAACCAAAAAAATACATTTTAACCAAGTAGTTCAACTTTTAAGCAGGTAGTAGAATTTTCAGCTATAAGATATGAATTCTCAACAAAAAATGTGATAGTTAATATTTCAGCTGAAAAAGATTTTAAGTTTTAATCAAAAATAGTTAAATTTTCTACCCGAAAATATCAATTTTCAACAAAAAAGTTAATGTTGAATCAAATACTTGAATGTTCTACGAAAGTAATTGAATTTCAACCAAAAAGGTTATTATTTAAACAAATTATTGCATTTTCAAGAAAGTAATAATTAAACTCTCAACCAAATTATTACATTTGTTACTTAATGATACATTTGTATGTATTAAACCAAAAATATTATAGTAGACTTTTTAACAAAAGAGCATGAACTTACAAACAAAAATAGTTGTATTTCTTGTTAGATTTTATTCAGTTTGCATTTGAGCGGAAAATCGAGAAAAAATGGAAAAGAGGGGAATAGGCTTTGTTTTACATGTTAGCGAATTGCGTATTTAAAAAGATGTTTATCTTCATAATTTTGATTGTTTCGTCAACAATTTTTTTAATATCTGAATTTTGCACAATATAATATTTTTTTAGCTGACATTTAAAAAGGTTATGAACAACTGAGAGTGTATAACTGATAAAGATACATTAGAAGCCAATTTTTTAAGTTATTTCTTTCTAAAATGACTCAAAAAAATACTTTGAAAAACTCAGGGTTCTATTATGAAAACAATTGACGAGAATAAGAAATAAAAATCTATTTACTAATAAAAATACAGATAAATAAATTAAACACGAGCACTTTTCAACTCTCTTCTTTATCCATTTTTAAATCTTTGATCTTCTTGAGATTTTTTAAATGTATTTTTATCAGTAGAAACTGCTTGAGTGTTCGACAGATTTTTCAAAGCTAGCTAAAAAAAGGATTTTTTCTAAAACAAAAATGAATAGGAATCTTGCTAAAGAACGGGCGCTACTGTTGGAGGGCACTTTCCTTTAATATCCACGAGATATACCCATATGATGTAAAAAGGTTTTAATAATAAATTAAATCCCCTTTTTTAAACTAATATTGAATTACTGAACCCCTAGGATCCCTGTACTTTATTCGAAAACCAAAAAAATGGTTACTAAAATGTTTGGGCAATGAACGAACAATTAAAAGATTTCGATTAGGAATTACACTCAACTCCCGATATAAGAACCCACGGATTACGATATTCCTAGAACTCGTGTCCTCCGTATTTCGCGATGACAGGAACTGCGGGGCCGAAAAAGCGGCGGTGCTTAGTCAAGCGTGACATACAGCTGGAGGGCCCCTCTCTCAGAGCGTTAGTTGCATCAGGTTGCGTTATGCGTCCAAATCCAACGTAAATGATTCATCTGGCCCTTCCTTTTTACATTTGGATTTCCCCGATTCAGGATCAAGATCACTGCAAGTCATGCCCGAAACCGTTCTTATATCGGGAGTTGAGTGTATAAGTTTTAAAGTGTTGAAATAACTACTCATTATTATACCAATTATTTTTAATCTTACCAACAGGGATAGTGCTTCCGTGTATCTTGTCGCACCATCCAGCATAATAACGAATTGTACTGACACTTCCAGCTATATCGACTAATGAACTCGTGAATGTTTTTCCACAATCAAGAGTTTCAATATTGGCTAAATATGTTGCATCTCGCTCTATCAAATCTGCTAGCTGAAAAATTTGTTATCCGACTTGAGAGATTGCAACATTTTTCTATAAATCTTTTTATTTCGATTTTTCACATTTCTGATTTGACTGCAAATATCATTGATTCAAAATAATACTAATTGGAGTCATTATTTTCCTTCCCTTTTAACAGTTTGAAGTTTGATTCTTTATAATTCAGAGTGAATGAAAACATGAGATTTCAATTTCTTTTAGTGACTTAAATAATACAAGCAATTTTTAATATACTCAATTTTAGTACTTATGGATGAAATACCTTGTTCATGAGTTTTCCTCGAACAGATGGATCCATTTTTCGCCATTCTGAATTCCTTGAAAATGCTTTTTTTGCAGCGGCAACAGCAAGATCGACATCAGCCTTTGAAAATATTCAAACTTACAAAGGGTTTCGAAATTAAAAAATCAGAATTTACAATATTCACTAATAGGCCAATCCTGGTCTTATAATTTAAGTTTTGCAATTTGCGATTTAGTTCAGAACGTTACTTATCTTTTCTGTAATTATAAATTCTTACTTTATCTCCTTCTGAAACTTCAGCTATAACTGCTTCATTCGCTGGATTTATAGTCTGCAATTTTTTTCCACTTACTGCATCAACAAATTCGTTATTGATAAATAACTGAAAATTAAATAGAAATATATGCAATAAGAACGTAAATCTTGAAAAGAATTATAGCAGAAGAAAATTATGGGTACACTTCCGAAAAGCGCATACCTTCAATTAATTAGAAACTCCGCATACCCATGTATTTTGACGCTCTGATAACGAATATGATAGAGAAAATAGCTTCAAATTTGATTTTCAGGTTGAAAACCATGGAAAACCCATAAAAGTCATGGTTTTTCGAATTTGTCTCGGTAAATACAAAAAATTTTAGAAAAGTTTTTGGACAAAAGTTGTTGTTCCAATCAAAATATACGTTTCTAATTAAGAATACTTTTCCTCTAGGATGAGTCTTTTCTGAGAAAATCGCTATTGAATTTTAGTAAGTGCAACGCAGGCTTAAGTCCAGTGTGTTAGGCCCTTCCGTAACTGGTCAGATAAGAAATGTTGGTCAAATCCCTACCCCTTTCCATTGTGTTTTTTAGTCTGTGACGGCAACTAGCAATATGGCCGATACTGCACTGAAATCTGTTACATTTCAGCAAATTCATCACTAATTTTATCAGAAAATATCAGTCGTGGAAAAAAGTGCGTGCAACAAAAAATATGTATCTCGATGAGAGCTAAAACTTTAATTTGACACATTTTGCGCAATTTTGGGTATTTCGTTAGGTAAACGCAAAAAATATGGATTTTCACGACTTTTTCATGGCTTCAAAATACATAAGTATAGTGTGTTTAAAAAATCGAAGGTATGCGCTTTTCGGAAGTTTAACAAATGTTTAACTGTATAATTTGTATTGTTTTACTGTAAAATCATCATTTACAGCCAGAAAAAATTATGTTTGGATATTACTTTTGAAAAATTTTCTAAAAAATCCGGAATTTTTTGATTTCCTGAAAAATTCCCGACCGTATCGAAATTACCCAAAAGCCGGGAAATTTTCCGGTCATTGGCAATACTGAATACTGGTTTTGAATTTACAACTTTGATGCTCATCGTTCTATTTGTATAGTGCTCCTATTTCTTAAAATTATGTAAACCTAAATTGAATGTTTACATTATTTGTTAATTTTTTGTAAATTGCTTCACTACATCATTTTAGAATTACATAAACCAGTCACATACTTATTTATTTAAAATTTTGAGAAACTTGGAACATATAATATTTAACTCTTTTAAGTATACTAGTTTTCAACAGCTATAAGTATATGAATTACCAATTTTTTTATCTATGAAATTAGCATTCATTTGTCATGCAAAATCAGCTCTACAAGAACAAAATTAAAATATCGTACCTTGGTATACTTTATTTGTGGCTTTGGATTTGCCATTATTTGTCACTTCTCGTTCCAATAAACTGAACTGGAATAACAACAATAAACAAATACCAGCTGAGATTAAGCTGATGACTTTTAAATGCAATTATTGTTCAAAACCAAAATATCTTTGTCAAACCACGCACTGTCGGGATTGGTCAGGATCTGGTCAGGATAGTACGGTTCTGCGAGCATTACTGATGACTACTGCTGAATACTGAACGCAGATGTCGCCCCAGCGGAGATAAAAGCAAATACGTATCTTGCATAAAAGAACAACAAAAAAAAGTATAAATATATCACAAAACAAATATTAGGCCCAATTTATTTTTGTTCAATAATGATTTTTTTGAACAGGAAGTCAGTTTTATTTTTATCAGTTTATGATTGCGAAAAATGTAATTCTGATGGTAATAAATATTCGCTCACAAAATAGGACCTAACTATTTAATAAAATTGGTTCAATTTCAAAAGACAAATAAAAGAATTCGAACAAATAATATTCAAAACTGACCAAGCAAAGACTTTTCTTTTTAAATAAAAAATAAATAAGGTGTTTATTTTTTTAATTCTTATAACGTACTTGACTTCTTGTGGCCAATATTTTTCGATTCAAATTAACCACAGAAATTAGCTTTTCAACACAGTTCAGTTTTCTTTTCTCTTTTTTTTTTTAGAAATGTCCGTCATTTCCACTCGGGCAATGATATTTTTTATTTGTTTTATACATTTTTCTGTATAAAACAAATGAAAAATATTAGTGTTTTGTCCATTAAGATTCTGCGAGATTCTGCGAGCACTACTGTTCACTATACTGAGAACTGAAGCAGATGGATAAAAGGAGCAAAATAAATTCATAAAAAGATCACAAAAAGAATGTTAGGTACATCTGAAAATTTTATTTCCGTTCAATAACGATTTTTTGCAACAGGAAGTCCATTTTTTTTATCAGAAATGTAACACTTTTTTTGAAAAAAAAAGAAATATGTAACAAATATTTCCCAAATCAATATTTGAATTTTGCTCATGACGGAAAAGAATTTAATGTAGAATAATATCGATTATTAATCTCAAAATTTGCAGTAATAAGCATGTCTGCTATTTCATAGTTGCTAAATTTGTAACAGAAGCCTACTTTATCCACTAGTTTATGATTCCAGAAAGTGGAATCCTGATGGTAATATATCTTCGCTGACAAAATAGAGACCTATGTAATAACGTTTTTTTTTCAATTTTGGCGTACGAAAAAAATGAATAATTGGAAAAAAGAATGTTTAAAGTTGATCAAGTAACGACGGTTTTTTAAAAAAAGGAGAAATAAAAAATATTTTTTTTTCATTCTCTTGACTTCTTATGGCCAACATTTTTCGATTGAAATTAACCACAGAAATTAGCTTTTTCAAAATAGACCTATAATCAATTATTTAAATTCGAATTTTTATTTTTCAGCGAAGCTGGTTCTCCAGAATATTTCAATTAGTTTTTAAGGGAACCTGTAATCCTATTGTTTTAACCTCATTTTTAAATTATTGGTATTGGAATATCCACGAATTAACCTTTTTTCAAACAAAAAAAATAAGAACACCCTATTCACCCTATTCCTTTCTCAACTATATTTGTATCGAGGGGCAAAGTTAGTATCTATTTACAGTAGGTTGATGAAGATAACGGTTTATCGGTCACATTATTGCAAAATAAAAATCTTATCTTTCCCCACGATTATTATTTTTTGTCGAATGCGAAAGAAAGTAAATATTGCTGAGTCAGTAATTATGATTTACAAGAAACAATATTATAGAAACGATAGGTGTACAGTCAAGTTCAAAATGGCTTATAATCTTTAATTTTATTTATAACATTTACAAAAAGGGCCCATTGATTGTCGCTACAAATTTTGGAAGAGAAACCGAAGCGTAAATAATCAAAAAATAGTTGAGGTCATGATTATTTATTTAAATGTAGTTATTTCCATATTTGTGATTTTTTCCGCTTTAGGCAAAAGTCGTAATTTTCATTCAGTTTTAATTTACAAAAGCTCATTTTATTCCTTAAAAGGTTCTTTATAATTACATTCTTCACGTTTTTATGGAAATTATTTTATTTAGGAGTAACAGATATTTATAGTTAGTTTTTTTAATTAAACAATTTGCTAAATAATATTTAGTAAAAACGTGACGTTTTTAAAATTTGTTGCAATATTCAATGGGACTTTCTTGTCAATTTTATAAATCAAGTTAAAGATTAAGTAATTTTGAACTTGACGGTACGCCTAGGCATCCTTAAAGCAAGGGTGTAACTACTACAAATTTTGATGCACATAATATACTAGAATTCAAGAATTCAAAGAATTCAAATGAGGGAGTGTTCACATATGGCGCCACGTAGGTTTTCATAGATTTTGGACACCCCCATTCCCCTTGTCAAGCGTTTTTCCATATGTTTATACACTTAAGTCACGCTTAAAAAAACATCCCCCTAAAGAGCGACGTCATATGTGAACGCACCCTGATTAAAATTAAAGGGAATTCAAAAAACTTTAACTGAATTCAAGAGATTCCAAAGGAATTTAACAAATTAAAAATAAGTCAAAAGACTTCAAGAGAATCCAAAATAATTCAAACAATTCAAAAGGATTCAAGGAGAATTCAAGAAAGTTCAAAAGAATTCAAAGAATTCAAAAGGTTTAAAGGCGAAGTCAAGAGAGAATTCAAAAGAATTCTGAAGAAGATGTACCTGAATTCATCAGTGGTTAACATGTTGGATATGGGTCACGAAACCAAACACATTATTTTAGTTTCTTTGGGTCTTTCTTGAAAATAAATAATATTTTTTACTGAAACATACAAGGAGATACAACGGAAATTAGATACACTGTTTTTGTTTTGAATATTATTTAAAACAGTAAATTATGATACGAAGAACAGAAAAGGCGCCGTCCATAAATCACGTGATCGGTTTTTCGCTAAATTTCGACCCCATCCTCCCCCCGTAACTGTCCCGTAACTGTTCAAAATGAAGAAAATGTATATAACATGATAGAGAACATTAAAAAGGATTTTTTAAGGTCGGTACTCTTGAAATGCACATCGACTGCGTTGATAATATCGTGTAGCATTAGGTATTTCATGTTTAGTGGGGGAAATCCAAGATGTCTGCACGATGAGGGCCAAACAATAATACTAATTGCATGGGAAAAAACTTTATTTTTTTAATAACTTGGAAAAAAATGTTTTTTCACCGTAAGTGTATTCGGATATTTTTTTTGTTTACAAAAGCTATTCAATCAAATAACAAAATCTACCATTTTCTTGTAATGATTTTATTAATCATTTGAACAGCTTTTGAAAAATCAAAAATAATATCTAAATAAATTTATAGCGAAAAATTATTTTCAGCCAAGTTATTAAAACAATAAACTATCCGAGATTCTAACCTCAGATTATATTTGGCGGTGTTTTTAGTTATACATTTAGTTGTGAAAATACATAAAAAAAGCTTTAAGAATGGAGAAAACACACATAAGTAGCAAGTGAAATGAATTAGGATATTAACAATGCTACAACAATTGAAAACAATTTCTGTTTTCTCAAAAAAAAAAAATATTTTTAAAGTAATAGTTAAAGACTTAAAATGAATGTCAAAGTATTAAAAAATTCCTCTATCTAACTTAATAATTAAATAAAATAAATTTACTAAATTTTGTTGAATGAAATGATATACAAATTTTGTAATTTGTTACATAAAAAGGTGAATTAGTTAGAAATTGTGTTTCTTATAATCTTTTCTGAAAATAAATTTATAATTAAAAACGCCACGTGATCGGTTTAAACAAAACCCCACCCTCCAAGTGATTTTCCGTGATATTTTTGCTGACCCCCCCCCCTTCGAGTCACGTGATTTATGGACGTCACCAAAGTAAAAATAATAGTTAAAGACTGCGCAAGGAAAACAAGAAAGTATGTAGTAGTACAGAGTTAGTCCGGATTAGGAATAGCATGGGTGAAATAGTATATGATGCGGATGAATTAAAAGACGGTCATAGGGACATTAAATTATTGGGAGGTGTAGCTATGGAGCAGCATATGCTGCTCCATAGTTGTGCACAACTGCGGCATAGAAGACAGTACGTCGGAAAACCCGGTTGAAAAAATGTGTGTCTCTGAGGTTAGGTTAGGGATATCATTAAGAACTTAAAAACTGATAAGGCTGCAGGTGTAGATGGCATTCACGCTGAAATACTTAAATACGGTGCCGAATACATATCTCACAGGCTGTGCGAGTTGATTAATTTATGTATCGATATGGGGGAAGTTTCTAGATGACTAGAAAAATTCGATCATCGTCCCAATATAAAAAGGAAAGACAAATAAAAGCAACTGCAATAATTGCAGAGGCATCAGCTTGCTAAGAATCGTAAAAAAATATATCCAAAAATACTTATTAATAGGGTAATGAAAATAACAGAGGAAAAGACTTGGGAAGTCCAATGTGGATTTATGCCAGGAAGATCATGTGTGGATCAGATATTTACCTTGAGACAAATCATAGAAAAAAGTTTGAGGTTAAACAAAGAAGTTTTCTACGCATTTGTTGATCTAGAAAAAGCGGTTGATAAGGTGAATAGAAGTAAACTTTGGGAAGTCCTGGAAGAGTACGGACTACGGAGTCAATGGATGGCTCCAGAAAGCGATAAAATCAATATATGCATGTATCAAAGCGAGTATGAGAGTAAATGGGCAACTGAGTGACTGGTTCGATATTAGGCAAGGTTTTAGACATGGGTGCGTTATTTCATCCTGGCTGTTTATTATATTCATGGAAAAGTGTATAAGAATGACCGTCCTCGACGAAGAAGATGTGGATCTCGGGGCAGTGAAGGTGCATGGGTTAGCGTCTGCAGATGATAAGGTTGTTATGACAGAGTCAATCGAAGGATTGCAAAGAATGTTGAGCAGACTGAATACTAGCATGAAGAACATGGGCCCTAAAATTAACGTGAATAAACCAAAATTAAGTTGTTTTGAGGAAAAGGTGAGAAAACAGTATGCAACATAGCCCTACACGATGAGAGGATAGAACAAGTTGATAAGTACGTGTATCTGGGTAGTCTATTTACTAATGACGGAAAGATAGATGGAGAGATATATTAGGCGTATAAACGAGGGTAAGAAAGTTATCGGCAGGGTAGGATCCATTGTCAGAAGTAAAAATATATCAGATAAAGCTGAAATGGCGATATGTATTTCTATACTTGCACCCACTGTGCTGTACGTTAACAAGACTTGAACATACTAAGAAAAGGATAACAGTAAAATTAACGCGGTTGGTATGTTATATTCAGCGATTGAAAGCGTAGTTCTACCACGGCATAGAGGGGGTAGGGGCGTTTTAGATGTCAAGAAACTGTGTAAGTCACAAGTTATACAGTTGCGAGACTATTTTTATTTCAACAGCAAACGAGATGCTGCGTTTTACAACACCATCTGCAAAGCGGATCTCGATTAGACGCCATTGAATTTGTCCTCAGAGGAGGCCTTGAATATCTGAGCAGAAACCATAGAGGAATTAGAAACGCAATTGAGACAAAAAGTCATCCACCGCGAGCACCCCAAAATGTTACATCAACATGAAGTGGATAATAAGGCATCCGGCTGAAAAAGAGCAGCCTGTTTCAATACTCGGTTGACCGGTGCCGATTATGTGGAGATATCAACGAATCCATAGAAGACATTATTGATCTTTGTCGCGTAATGGCTCAGAGAGAATATGCGCACAGACATATAATCATGTGGTGGGAATTGTACGACAACGATTTGCCCAGACCTAGGACTCTTAACAGAATGGCTGTCTTTTTACAGATACATGCCAGTTTCCATTTGAGAAAACGAATATTACATTTTATATTGGGATGTTACTATCCAGACGGTTCATTATATCCGAGCCAATCGAGCCGACATCGTGATGCTTGAGAAAGAAGATGGAAGAGTTTACATCATCGACATTGCTTGTCCACTTTAACAGAATTTGCAGGCCATCTATACAACCGAAATTCATAAGTATAGCGAGCTAAGGCATGAGGAAAAGACAATATGGAGGAATGTGAAACATGCATCTTATTCATCCTATTGTGATTTCGGCTACAGGCAATGTGCACGCAAGATGCAATGAACACCTTGAACATTTAGGAGTAAGAAGGGTACTTGCAGCTCAAAAGGCGGTTTTATTAAATACCTGTCGCATTGTGAGAAACTTCCTAGGCCATCAGAAGGCAAGCAACTAAAAACATATGGAGTGGCAGATGGTAGCTTTAAGAAAGAATCCAAAGGCGATTGCTGTCATCTTTAACGCTCGCGGCCGTTGTGTAAGAATAACAGCGCGGGTAAAAAATGAACTCCAAACTAGACCACGCTCCTAATTTTGTACCTACACCATTATCGCAAAAGATTTCAAACATCGTATTAAATTAATTTATAACATCATCATCTGATCAGGCACTTTACTTAGTCCGTGGCTGATGATGAAAAACCGGGTTCACCCGAGAACAAGTTAAAAAAAATTAAATTATCTCTGTCGATAACATTGAAACTCATGTTTTTATAATTACTCAAAACAAAGAATGGTGCATCTGTGTCTATTTGCATGTCCGTTTTTCATGCGCCAAAGTTTCAAATAAAAATAGAATTACATGGAAAAAAATGTATAGTTCAAACGGATAAATACTCAAAAGTCAAATTAACGAAACTAAAATATAGTTGAATAGAGTCATTTTTGTTTTAAAAAAGCCAACTGTATTCCTGCTTCATGGATTTTCATATCTTCGAATTAGCTATATGACTTTGTGAGTTGCAAATGTCAGACAAAATCAAAACGTCGCATGTTTAATTTTTTTGGTTGGTAAGAAATATGGAAAAATGATATAAATTACAATCTGCAAATATATAAAGATTTAAAAACAAGTTATACATTGTAACGAAAACTGTGAAATCAGCTACAAATTTCAACAAAACTCGTCAAAATTATTCCTATTTAATTAGCGCTATATTTAGACTTACAAAAATTTTTAATTCAGCTATAAATATCTTCCTTTTAACGATTTATAAATGTGATTCATTATTATTAATAATAATCAAAAAAATTTCTGCTGCAAATATTTGTTTTAAGAATTTTGCAAATATCTTTGGTTCATTTCTAACGATATTTGTGGCCAGATCAAAGATCTGAATTCTAATGGGAATACAAGGGGACTTTTTTTACTCGGTATAGTTTTACAGTATTAACATAAAAAATATTGTCTTGACAGCATCTATTTCCTTAAATAATCAGAAATTCAAAACTCATTTCGCAATATACTCATTTTTCATTCAAATTTATTAAATAATCAAATAAATATAAGAAAAACATGTGCGTTTAGTTCTTGATATTGATTCGACTAAAATTTAATTGAAGCTTACAGTTTCACTCGCGGGAAGAAACATTTAAATAATTTATTTTGAATTAACAAATACGAATCTATTCCGTAGTTTCTTCTGTACCACAATAAAATTTATTTGTATGATTTACTCTAACGAAAAGTTTCTCAGTATATATTTTCTTGTTAGTCTCCTAAGAAGCTTAGCCCGATTTCAGAAATAGATCCCAATTTTTCTTTTTTAATATTTGGCTTAATTTCAAATTTTAATGAAGAATAGGTATATTGCGCAATGAGTCTTAAATGTTATACATTTAAAGAAATGGATGTTGTCAAAACAATATTTTTTAAAGTTTATGCTGTAAGACTATACCGAGTAACAAAGTCTCATTGAAACCCCATTATGATTCCGAATATTCAGATCTCTGATGCGGTGATAAATATCGTTGGAAATGAACCAACAATAATTGTAAAGTCCGTAAAACAAATATTTGCAGCAGAATTTCTTTTGAGTATTATTATTAATTAATGAAATTTACAAATCGTTAAAAACGAAAATATTTATAGCCGAATTAAAAATATTGTAAGTCTGATTACGCTGAATATAGCTCTAATTAAATAAGAATATTTTTGACGAGTTTTGTTGAAAATAGTTGATTTCAGAGTTTTCGTTACAATTTTTGTAGGATGAGAAAGGCTTAACCAAAATAAAAATAAGTGGGATTACGTAACATTATAACTTGTTTTTAAATTTTTATATTTTTCCAGATTCTAAATTATATAATTTCTCGCGTGACAATGGGAATGAAGGTCTCGGAAACAGATGAAACCCTGCGTGACCTCACATGTGAACGTTCCCTCATTTAATTTCTTTGAATTCTTGAATTCTAGTGTACATCAACATTTATAGTGGGTAATCCCTGGTTTTAAGGATGCTCTAGGCCTAATTTAAGTTCAAAATTACTTCATCCTTAACTTGATTTATAAAATTGACAGAACAGGCCCATTGATTATTGCAACAAATTTTACAAACGTCACGTATTTATAAAATATTATTTAGCAGATTTTTAAATCAGAACATAGCTAAAGAACCTTTCAAGGAATAGAATAAGCTTTTCTGAATTAAAATTTAATGAAAATTACGACGTTTGCTCAAACCGGAAGCAAATTCACAAATATGTAAATAGCTATACATTTAAATAAACAGTTATGACCTCAACTATTTTTTGAATATTTACGCTAAGGCTTCTTTTCTAAAATTTGTAGCAATAATCAATGGATAACAGTTATCTTCATCAACCTACTGTAAATAGGTACTAACTTTACTCGTTTATATAAATAGTTGAGAAAGTAATAGGGTTTTTTTATTGAAAAAATGTTCATTTCGTGTATATACCAATACCAAAAATTTTAACATTGAAGGTTAAAACCATATGAGTGCAGGTTCCCTTGAAAACTAATTTAAATATTTTGGAGAACAAGTTTCGATGAAAAATAAAAATTCGAATTTAAATAATTGATTAGGTCTATTTTGAAAAGTTAATTTCTGTGGTTAATTTGAATCGAAAAATGTTGGCCATAAGAAGTCTAGTACATTATGAGAATTCAAAAAATAAACATCTTTTTTATTTTTCATTTAAAAAGAAGCGTCTTCGCTTGACCAATTTTGAATATTCTTTTTTCGAATTCTTCTTTTGTTTCTTTTAAAATTGAAAAACTTGTATCAAATAGTTGGGTCCTATTTTGTGAGCGAAGATATATTACCTTCACACTCAAAAAAAGTTCTAGTTAAAGTTACTAGACGCGTCTGGTTAAAAAATTTCTAGTTATTTTAATCTGAAATTATGGTTAATGTGACTAAAAAATTCTATTTAATTAACTCTGGTTAATTTTTTCTGGTTAAAAATATTCTGCTTGATATTTCTGGTAACAGAAGTGTCGCGATCTTGTGTTGGTTTCCAGAAATTTGTCTTTTGTCTCATGTCGTGTTGCTGGATGTGTCAAATGACGCTTTGTCGTAAATGTCTAATTCTCGAACAATCGCGATTTGTTAATTGTATTTTCAGTTATATAAGTATAACTAATTATAGTGAAGCTTGAATTTAGTTGTGTTATATAAGAAAAAACTGCGCGTTATCTGTCTAAACACCAGTGGTACAGGGATACTTCCAAACCAAGCACATATTTTTGGGTATCTTAGAAAAGTATTCTCGAAAATATTAACATTGTAGACAATAAATTAACAAAGTGAATGTTTGAGGATTTTGATATTGACCAAGTGATCTAAGTGCATATTATGTAAAATCCCGAACAAAATAGTCTTAACGAATGTTTCAGAAACAGAATGTATCAACAATATGCTGCTTTTGCTTCGAATGTTGTAGGTATAAATTAATGAAATTTTAGCGAAGCGGAATATAGTTGCTGCACTCTGTTGTCGGAAACTTTTGTTAGATTATTTTCTTTGGGACGCAGTCCATGTAATTTCAGAGGGGGTTAAAAAGAGTTCATGAAGGTAGAAAAGTATCGAAATTCGATAGTTGAAAATCGATGGCTACCAGAATATCTGATTAAGCTTACCAGAACATCTGGTTAAGTTTACCAGAATATCTGGTTATGTTGACTAGAACGTTGTATTCCTAAGCTACCAGAAAACTGTCTGGTGAAGATTTCTGGTTAACCTTACCAGGAACTCTGGTAAAATTTACTCGAATTTCTGGTAAAATTAACCAGAAAATTCTCAACCAGAAACTTCTGATACTTTTAACCAGAATTTATAGTAAGGGCATATTTAACACTCTATTCTAGTTGAATTAACCAGAATTCTGGTTGGTTCAACCAGAGTTTTTTTTGAGTGCAGAATTACGTTTTTCGCAATCATAAACTAATTGATAAAGTAAGCTTCTTTGTTAAATTTCTATGTAATGATCATGAAAAATCAGTCATGCTTATTACTCCAAGTTCGTCGACCATAATAATCGATTTTACTCTACATTAAATTCTTTTCCCTTATGAGCGAAATTTCAATATTGATTTGAGAAATTATTGTTACATATTTCTTTTTTTTTAAAGTGTTCCATTTCTGATGAAAAGAAACTGGACTTCCTGTTGCAAAAAATCGGTGTATACTTCCGAGAAGGTCACCCAAGAATATTGACTTGATAATTGGCCTAGGGGTTCCTTCTAGAACCTAATTCAACGCACTGAAAGGATTTTTGGCGCAGAGCAATATAAATTCAGT
The DNA here is from genome assembly GCA_932195095.1 of Andricus curvator. Classification (NCBI taxonomy): domain Eukaryota; kingdom Metazoa; phylum Arthropoda; class Insecta; order Hymenoptera; family Cynipidae; genus Andricus; species Andricus curvator. Next base: position 995,608 of record CAKNYM010053371.1, on the reverse strand, counting down.
TATTGATAATTTAGACTTTTTTTTAAAGTGAGTTTTTTTTTAAATCTCGAAAAATATTGATTTTGGGAAAAAATGTTGTCCACAAAAGTTGTAGATCTCGTCGAAACACATATTTTTTATATTAATACTTTTTTTCTAAAATTAATATTTTTCGCAAAAAATGACAAAAATTAATTTTCAGACTTTTTGTTACAAAAAAATGACCACCACTAGGATGCGTGGGTTTTTTTGGGGCGTTGGAAAAGGGGTCGGCATGAGTGGTGGGAGTAGGTGTAGGCCCTTTGAAATGTCCAAGATTAGGACGCGTGGTTTATTTTTGGCAGTTGGAAAAAGGGATCGGCGTGAGTGGGTGTGAACCACACCCTCTCCACCCAGTCACGCCGAACCCCTTTTCAAAAAAAAAAATCTGAAAATTCATTTTTGTCATTTTTCTCGAAAAATATTAATTTTAGAAAAAAAGTATAGACATAAAAAATATATGTGTTTCGACGAGATCTATAACTTTTGTAAACAACATTTTTTTCCAAATTAATATTTTTGGAGATTTTGAAAAAACTAATTTAAAAAAAAAGTCAAAATTATTAATAACTTGATTTATATTGATCGGCGCCAAAAATCCTTTCAGTGCGTTAAACTAGGGTTTAAAAGGAACTCCTAGGCCAAGTATCAAGTCAATATTCTTGGGTGACTTTTTCGGAAGTATAGCCAAAAATCGTTATTGAACGGAAATAAATTTTTCAGATGTACCTAACATTCCTTTTGTGATATTGTTATGAATTTCTTTTGTTCCTTTTATCCAAGATATTGGCTTTTATCTCCTTTGTGGCGACTTCTGCTTCAGTTCTCAGTAGTCATTAGTAGTGCTCGCAGAATCTTACCACCCTGATCAGTCCCGACCGTTACATGGTGTTGAGCAATAATTACATTTGAAGGTCAGCAGCTTAATCTAAGCTCCATAAGCTGGTATCCGTCCATTGTCGTCATTCCAGTTCAGTTTACTGCAACGAGAAGTCGTAAAGAATGGCAAATCCAAAACCGCAAATAAAGTTTACTAAGGTACGATATATTTGTTTGTTTTAGAGCTGATGTTCCTTGACAAATTGTAGTAGAGCAATTTGCAAATTAACAAATATTGTAAACATTTAATTTAGGTCCACATGATCTCAAGAATACAAATAAAACGCTGAACTTGAAAGTTGTAAATTCAAAACCAGTGTTTGACACGTTACCAGTCAAAAGTAACGAGTTACTTATTTTTAATACAATTTTTAATACGTCATTTTGAATTTCCGAAAGCTTAAGGTAGTTTTTTATTCTTTTATTTAAAAGAGGGAATAAATTACCGTGTAGAAAATTATCGGGGCAGACTTGTGTCCTGTTAGGGCATCGTCTAGACTGTCTAATCTAGACGGTCTTCTCGGGCCCTAATCAAATGCTGGCTAGCTCGTCATGACAAAACATTTTTCTAAGTATCTAACTCAAATATTTTTTGGCACATTTGCAAAAAAAGCGAGGTTTAAAAATACTAAAAATGAAAAATGTAGACTAAAAAAATGAATTTCTTCCTCATCATCTAGTCAGTCTTTTGGGGTCCTAATCGGATGCTAGCTAGCCGGTCACGATCAGAAAATGTTCAAAGTGTCTAAAAAATGAATCGAAATTGAAAAATGTATATTAAAAACAAAGAATTTTTTTCTCATCAGCTAGACAGTCTTTGAAATAATTTTTAACGTCGGTTATTTACAATAGATTTTCACAAAAGCGACTGACTAGCGCTTGATTAGCTTTTCCAGACTAGCTTTCGAATATACAAAAACGTTTGACTTCGACTTAGCGCCATAATAGATCTTCTTGACAGCGCTACATTAGTAGGCTATTTTTTGGGGCACTTTTTTACTGCGAATAAGCATTTTATGAAGATGATTGAAACGAACCATTTGTTTCACTTTGCATATTTGTCCATTTATTTACTTTTTAGGTTTGGAAAAAGCCATTTTTTTCATTTGCATGTACTATATAAGCTTTTTCAACATACTTTTTTTATTTTAATAAGAAAGAGGAAAATAAATTAGGTTGAGAACTATGCAAATAATTAAAATTGTGAACACAAATAATTTTATTCAATTTTTGAATGTAACAAATGTCTATTCTAATGGGAAGCAGAAGGCATTCTCCGGTTTTGAAATATTTTAAGTTGTTTTCTTCTTGTCCTTCTTATCAAGCACTGTTCGAAACACTCAACATTCCTGGCGGTCTACTTCAATTACACATCATCATTATGATTAAAGTATTTTTTTCAATGTGCAAAGTCCTTCGGCAATATGATTTTATTTCTATTCAAAAAATATATTAAACATTTGAATTACTTATTGACACTTACAATTTTTTAACAAAATTATTATTTGTTTTTAAATGTTAAACGAAAACACGAATAAATCAAATGTTATTTTGCTTTCTATGTATGTATTAGTTTGCCTTTCTAGTGATGACATTTTTTTTATATGTGGTATAATTTAAAGGACCCTGCAAGTTTCTTATCGAAATTGGGTTTCGTTTAAATTTTTCCAATTTGATATATTATATGTTATAGAACTACAAAATATATCAAATTGATTCAATTTAACCGAAACCCAATTTCAATTCAATATAATTACATTCTCATAAGAGAAGGTATTAGATCTGTGTAAAATTTGACCCCCCCGGGTTTTGTCGAATGTCCACGTTTTGAGACCTTCTAAACTCAAAAAACACATTTTCGCGAATGTGTCTGTCTGTACGTGTGTCTGTAGATTTTCAGTCTGTTAGCAGGATTACTTTCGGAAGAATTGACTGATTGAATTGGCCTTTGGTATACTCTTTTATTTTCCTGAACTGAAGGTCAAGTTCGTTAGCCAGCCATTTTGAATAGAAATTCGAAAAGTTAGAGCATTTTCAAAATTTTCGGGACCACTTTTTTAAAATTTAGGAATTCTATGTGCGGCTATTTGTAGTACTCGAAAAGACAAAAAATGTATCTCTATTACTTTTTTTGATGAAAGAAAATTACCAGAGTTACAGCATTTACAAAATTGAAAAAAACAAACGAAAATGAAAATGTTAAGCCAAACATCGCACGATATGAAAAAAAGTCAAGAAAAGAAAAAAGTTGATTTTTGAACACCCTACAAGATTATGATAACAACTTTTTGAATTTTTTTGAATACTTGAAAATTGTGGACCCAAAACAGCTTGGGTGCGTCGTTTTTGTTTTATTCGTAAAAAACAACATTAAAAATTTTTTTTAAATAAAAAATTTTGAACAAAAGACGCAAAGTACGAAAAAAAATTCATCGAAAAAAGTTGGACGAGTAGATTTTCTTTTAATCGTAAAAAAGAAGACAAATCTGCCCGCTTCGCGGGCACATTCTCATCGCGCGCGTCTCGCTTCGCTCGCAAGTTTGAGCGCGCCTAGGGCGCGCAACTGTTGGATCTCGCGCTTCGCGCTCGATCATATATTTATCTCGCGCTTCGCGCTCGATTATGTATTCAGCTCGGGCTACGCGCTCGGGCGTATCTACATCGCGCTTTACGCTCGGTTCCTCTAGATTTTTCAACTTCGTGTTCGACTTCGATGAAAAGAAAAAGTTTGTTTGCAAATATTATAAAATTATCAAAACCTCTACATATTAAGTGATTGTTAAATTTGTTTTTATTTTAGACAGAAAAGGAACTTTATATACTCAAGGTTCTATCGACCTTAAGGAACACATTCTCATCCAGACACTCGTGCCTCGCGCTCGATATTTGATTTGAAAATCATTTGAACCTTGCGTTCCACGCTCGGTTCTGTGCACCGTATGATAGAAACAAAAAAGTTTGAACGCACATACGGCGTGCGATTTGGTAAATACACTGAGCGCGCACTTTGTGCTTCGTGTTATATTTTCTTCATATACAAATTACTAAATTTGTATTTGATTTCAAATTAAAAATAATGATATAATTTAGGCGACAAATTTTATTAGTTAAAATTTTATTTTAGCTTGTGCCGTTTTTCAAAAAAGTTAATTTTTTCATTTTAGTATATTCTTACAACAAAAATTGATTACAAGTTTGTAAATCTTTTTTGAATGCACAATTTTGGTTCATTTATATGTTTTCGCACCTTGCATTGTTTTTTCAAAAATTTGATTTTTTTTACTGTCAATGTTATTTTCACGAATAAAACAAAAACTACGCATCCTCTCGAAACATGATTCACAACAAATTTGTACCTCTTCCTTGGATGAACAAATTTTGTTCCTGTCATTTTTTTCGTAGCTCGTGTTATTCGTCTAAAAATTTGATTTTTCTATTTTCAATGCTGTTTTTTACGAATAAAACAAAAACTACGCGTCATATCAAAAAGTGAATGATAAGAAATTTGTAGATCTTTTTTAGATGCATAATTTTGGTTAAATGATCTTTTCTCGTATCTTGCATAGTTTCACAGCAAAATGGAATTTTTTATTTTTACATTCTCATTCTAATGAGAAGGTATTGGTTTTATGTAAAATTTGACATAGTCGGTTTTCATCAAATCTCCACGTTTTGAGACCCCCTGAGCTAGAAAAAACGATTTTTACCAAGGTGTCTGTCTGTAGTCTGTCTGTCTGTCTGTAGCCACGATAACTTTCGAAAAAATGATCAGATTTTATTGAGCTTTGGCAAAATTTTTTATGGCCTAAAAAGAGAGAACGAGTTCGTTAACCAGCTATTTTGAATACAAATTCAAAAAGTGAGCACATTTTGAAAATTTTTGTTACCACTTCTTTTGAAGATTTGAAAATTCTATGTACGGTTATTAGTAGTACACAAAATGACGAACAAAATATTCTTATGACTTTTCGTGATAAAAAAAAAATTACTGGAGTTATAGCATTTTGAAAATTCCAAAAAACAAACGAAAGTGAACATTTTAAGCCGAAAAACGCACGATATGAAAAAAAGTCAAGAGGAGAAAAACGTTGATTCCTGAACACCCTATAATATTTTCATAACAAAATTTTGAATTTTTTGAAAAATAAAAAATTCCAATTTTGATCGCACAAAAAAATAATGAAAAATCTGCCCGCTTCGCGGGCACATTCTCATGGCGCGCTTCGCTCGCAAGTTTGAGCGCGCCTAGGGCGCGCGACTGTTGGATCTCGCGCTTCGCGCTCGATTATGTATTCACGTCGCGCTACGCGCTCGGGCGTATTTGCATCGCGCTTTACGCTCGGCTCCTCTAGATTTTTCAACTTCGTGTTCGACTTCGATGAAAAGAAAAAGTTTGTTTGCAAATAATTATAAAATTATCAAAACCTCTACATATTAAGTGATTGTTAAATTTGTTTTTATTTTAGACTGAAAAGGAACTTTATTTACTCAAGGCTCTATCGACCTTAAGGAACACATTCTCATCCAGACACTCGCGCTTCGCGCTCGATATTTGATTTGAAAATCATTTGAACCGTATGATAGAAACAAAAAAGTTTGAGCGCACTTCCGGCGTGCGATTTGGTACACTGAGCGCGCACTTTGTGCTTCGTGTTATATGTTCTTCATATACAAATTACTAAATTGGTATTTGATTTCAAATGAAAAGTAATGATATAATTCAGGCGACAAATTTTATTAGTTAACATTTTATTTTAGCTTGTGCCGTTTATCAAAAAAGTTAATTTTTTCATTTTGAATATATTCTTACCACAAAAATTGATTACGGGTTTGTAAGTCTTTTTTGAATGCAAAATTTTTGTTCATTTATATGTTTTCGTACCTTGCATTGTTTTTTCAAAAATTTGATTTTTTTTACTGTCAATGTTATTTTCACGAATAAAACAAAAACCACGCATCCTATCGAAACATGAGTCACAATAAATGTGTACCTCTTCCTTGGATGAACAAATTTTGTTTCTTTCATTTTTTCGTAGCTGGTAATATTAGTCTGAAAATTTGATTTTTCTATTTTCAATGCTGTTTTTTACGAATAAAACAAAAACTGCGCGTCATATCAAAAAGTGAATGATAAGAAATTTGTAGATATTTTTTAGGTGCACAATTTTTGTTAGATGATCTTTTCTGGTATCTTGCATAGTTTGACAGCAAAATGGCTTTTTTGATTTTTGATTAATTTTTTGTGCGATCAAAATTTGAATTTTTTATTTTTCAAAAAATTCAAAAAGTTGTTATGAAAATATTATAGGGTGTTCAAAAAGCAACGTTTTTCTGCTCTTGACTTGTTTTCATATCGTGCGTTTTTCGGCTTAAAATGTTCATTTTCGTTTGTTTTTTGTTATTTTGAAAATGCTATAACTCCAGTAATTTTTTTTTTTATCACGAAAAGTCATAAGAATATTTTGTTCGTCATTTTGCGTACTACTAATAACCGTACATAGAATTTTCAAATCTTCCAAAAAAGTGGTCTCAAAAATTTTCAAAATGTGCTCACTTTTTGGATTTTCATCCAAACTAGCTGGTTAATGAACTCGTTCTCTATTTTTCGGCCATAAAAAAGTGTGCCAAAGCTCAATCAAATCTGATCATTTTTTCGAAAGTTATCGTGGCTACAGACAGACAGACAGACTACAGACAGACAGACACCTTGGTAAAAATCGTTTTTTCTAGCTCAGGGGGTCTCAAAACGTGGAGATTTGATAAAAACCGACTATGTCAAATTTTACATAAAACCAATACCTTCTCATTAGAATGAGAATGTAAAAATCAAAAATTCCATTTTTCTGTCAAACTATGCGAGATACGAGAAAAGGTCATCTGACCAAAATTGTGCACCTAAAAAAGATCTACAAATTTCTTATTAATCACTTTTTGATATGAGGCGTAGTTTTTGTTTTATTTGTAAAAAACAGCATTGAAAATAGAAAAATCAAAATTTTAGACGAATAACACCAGCTACGAAAAAAATGACCAAAACAAAATTTTTTCATCCAAGGAAGAGGTACAAATTTGTTGTGAATCATGTTTTAATAGGATGCGCAGTTTTTGTTTTATTCGTGAAAATAACATTGACAGTAAAAAAATCAAATTTTTGAAAACAATGCTAGGTACGAAAACAGATAAATGAACAAAAATTGTGCATTCAAAAAAGACTTACAAACCTGTAATCAATTTTTGTTGTAAGAATATATTCAAAATGAAAAAAATTAACTTTTTTGATAAACGGCACAAGCTAAAATAAAATGTTAACTAATAAAATTTGTCGCCTAAATTATATCATTACTTTTCATTTGAAATCAAATAAAAATTTAGTAATTTGTATAAGAAGAACATATAACACGAAGCACAAAGTGCGCGCTCAGTGTATTTTCCAAATCGCACGCCGTAAGTGCGCTCAAACTTTTTTGTTTCTATCATACGGTGCACAGAACCAAGCGTGAAACGCAAGGTTCAAATGATTTTCAAATAAAATATCGAGCGTGAAGCGCGAGTGTCTTGATGAGAATGTGTTCCTTAAGGTCGATAGAACCTTGAGTAAATAAAGTTCCTTTTCAGTCTAAAGTAAAAACAAATTTAACAATCACTTAATATGTAGAGGTTTTGATAATTTTATAATATTTGCAAACAAACTTTTTCTTTTTATCCAAGTCGAACACGAAGTTCAAAATTCTAGAGGAGCCGAGCGTAAAGCGCGATGTAAATACGCCCGAGCGCGTAGCGCGAGGCGAATACATAATCGAGCGCGAAGCGCGAGATCCAACAGTCGCGCGCCCTAGGCGCGTTCAAACTTGCGAGCGAAGCGCGCGATGAGAATGTGCCCGCGAAGCGGGCAGATTTTTCATTAATTTTTTGTGCGATCAAAATTTGAATTTTTTATTTTTCAAAAAATTCAAAAAGTTGTTATGAAAATATTATAGGGTGTTCAAGAAGCAACGTTTTTCTCCTCATGACTTTTTTTTCATATCGTGCGTTTTTCGGCTTAAAATGTTCATTTTCGTTTGTTTTTTGGAATTTTGAAAATGCTATAACACCCGTAATTTTTTTTTATCACGAAAAGTCATTAGAATATTTTGTTCGTCATTTTGCGTACTACTAATAACCGTACATAGAATTTTCAAATCTTCAAAAAAAGTTGTCTCAAAAATTTTCAAAATGTGCTCACTTTTTGAATTTTCATCCAAAATAGCTGGTTAACGAACTCGTTTTTTCTTTTTAGGCTATAAAAAAGTGTGTCAAAGCTCAATCAAATCTGATCATTTTTTTGAAAGTTATCGTGGCTACAGACAGACAGACAGACTACAGACAGACAGACACCTTGGTAAAAATCGTTTTTCCTAGCTCAGGGGGTCTCAAAACGTGGAGATTTGATGAAAACCGACTATGTCAAATTTTACATAAAACCAATACCTTCTCATTAGAATGAGAATGTAAAAATAAAGAAATTAAATTTCTGGAGAAACGACACAAGAGACGAAAAAAAATGAACAGACAAAAGTTGTTCTATCAAAAAAGACCTACAAATTTGTTATAAACTTTTGTTTTAAAAATACATTAGAAAAAAAGAACTAATTTTTTGGAAAAACGACGCAAGTTACAATAACTTTTTATTTAAGAAAATTTTTCGCCTAAATTGTATCTGCACATTTTCTTATAACCACTTTACGCTAAGATGCGTATTTTTTGTTCAAATCGTAAAAATAACATTGAAAATAAAGAAATTTAATATATGAAAAATGACACAAGTTGCAGTAAAATGTTCAATAACAAAATTTTTTTTTTTATGGAATGCGCACTTTTTTTAAATGATAAAAACAAGACAATGAAAATACGTCTGTTTACATACCAATGCATATTATGAATTGTAATAATATACATTTATTGAAATGATAAAACTTTTAGGGTAGCTGAAAATAAAATGTAATGCAAAATAAGAAACAAATGTTGAAATAATCATGATGAATAAATTTTGTACTTTATTTTGCAATATCTGATTAAGCAATCCTAGGCCGCGGTACAGAAATAAATG
>CAKNYM010053371.1:971888-986525 GCA_932195095.1 Andricus curvator | reverse complement strand
ATATATATATATATATATATACCATTAAACCATTTCCCTTTCAGGGTAGGCGTGACACTACCCGATTCGGGTAGTGTTTCTAGGTTTTTCTTGTAGTTATAAATAACTACAAGTGTGGGCTCACCACACCCACGATGTGCCAACAGCACTCATGTCAGTATTCTTGAATGGTCACCCATCCAAGTACTAACCGCGTCCAACGCTGCTTAACTTCAGTGATCTGACGAGAACTGGGTTTTTCAGCGTGGTATGGCCGTTGGCAATTTGATATAATAGTGTGCGAAGCGCAAGATTCGTGATGAGGACGTGTTCCTTAAAGCCGTGGGAGCTTTAACAAAAGAGAATTCACAATCACCAGACTACAGCTGTCGATGCTTTGAACTTTAGTTTTAAAAAGTATGTGCACAAAGGTGGGAAAGGAAGCATAAAGGCCGAGCGCGCAGCGCGAAATAAATTTATTATTTACCAGGAAGCGCGAGAACCAACAAACGAGCGCGCTAGGCGCGCTCAAACTTGCGAGCGAAGCGAGCCGCGCACGACGAGAATGTGAGATATTGGGGAAAAACTTGTCCGCTTTGACACATCGAATTTTTTATGGCTTCTCGTTAAGTTAATGATAATAAAAAGCATGAATAAAATAATATTAAATTTTTATCTTTCACTGCTTACTTATCCAGTAAAATGTGTAAATATTCTGAACATTTATTAGTGCTGTTCATAAAATACGTCGCATCTGCAAATTATAGTCTATACTTATCAAAGACAACATCCAGAGCAGAAATTCAATTTTGTCCAAAAATGTTAAATATTGAACGGATTTTGATAAATGAGCAGATTTAAGAAAATTTATGTTTTTTAAATTGATAAAATTAAAAAAAAAATGTAATCTATAATCATATCTATCAAACCATAAACTTACAAAAACCATAGTTATCAAAAAATGAGAATTTGTTTTGTTAATTACGGTAGTAATATCTAAAAAAAATATTTATGAAAGAGATGGTCGGAAAACTTCGTATAATGAAAAGAAGCATGCGGGTTCAATTTTAAATCATTTTCGAGCTCAAGGAGCTTCTTTGACTTTGTTATGAGAATCAGAGATAACATTGACATTTTCAAGATCCAAGATACAATGTCGAAATCACAAAAAAGAAATTATACTATTAGTCAGGATATTCAATAGATCAATATAGGGGCTAAATCTTAACCTTAACCTCATACATACTTATTATAATATATTATATTCTTGTATCCAATTTAAAAGTTGTTGTTTAAATCATTGATATACTTTTTTTTAATAATGCAAAAAAGTATGTGAAACGTTTAAAAAATTCCAATTGCATAAAAAGTGAATTTTAAAAAATTGTTCGTACCTATATAGTCAATATTATTTTAAAATAAATAATAACTGTTCGAAGAGTACATTCCCATTCAAATTAACACATAAGTGATGATTGGTCGTAATCTACTGTAATTTTTTTCTGCTATAATTCTTTTCAAGATTTACGTTCTTATTGCAAATATTTCTATTGAATTTTCAGTTATTCATCAATAATGAATTTGTTGATGCTGTAAGTGGAAAAAAATTCCAGACTATAAATCCAGCGAATGAAGCAGTTATAGCTGAAGTTTCAGAAGGAGATAAAGTAGGTATTTATAAATACAGAAAAGATAAGTAACGTTGCGAAATAAATCGCAATTGAAAAATTTAAACTATACGGCCAAGATTAGCCTACTCGTGAATATTGCAAATTTTGATTTTTTAATTTGGAAACCCTTTGTTAATTTGAATATTTTCAAAGGCTGATGTCGATCTTGCTGTTGCCGCTGCAAAAAAAGCATTTGCAAGGAATTCAGAATGGCGAAAAATGGATCCATCTGTTCGAGGAAAACTCATGAACAAGGTATTTCATCCATAAATACTAAAATTGAGTATATTAAAAATTGCTTGTATTATTTAATTCACTAAAAGAAATTCAAGTATCATGTTTTCATTTACTCTGAATTATAAAGAATCAAACTTCAAACTGTTAAAAGAGAAGGAACAGAATGACTCAAATTATTATAAATTTGAATTCATGATATTTCCATTCAAACCAGACATTTGACAAATCGAAATAAAAAGATTGATAGGAAAATTTTGCAATCTCTCAAGTCAGATGACAATTTTTCAGCTGGCAGATTTGATAGAGCGGGATGCAACATATTTAGCCAATATTGAAACTCTTGATTGCGGAAAAACATTCACGAGTTCATTAGGCGATTTAGCTGTAAGTGTGAATACGATTCGTTATTATGCTGGATGGTGCGATAAGATACATGGAAGCACTATTCCTGTTGGTAAGATAAAAAATAATTGGTATAATAATTACTAGTTATTTCCACACTTTAAAGCTTATCATTACTATTCGAAATCTTCTTTTAATTGTTTGTTCAGTGCCCAAACTCGTTAATAACCACTTTTTTATTTTCGAAGAAAGTGCAGGGGTCCCAGCTTAGTTTAATTTTAGTTAAAAACGAGGATTAAAAGGGGATTTCATTCATTATTAAAAGTTTTTATATCATATGGGTATCTCGTCAATAATAAACGAAAGTGCCCTCTAACAGTAGCGCCTTTTCTTTACCAAAATTTTCTGGTCATTTTTGTTTTTAATAAATCTTTTTAACCAACTTTCAAAAATCTGTTGAATACTTAAACACTTTCTACTGATAAAAGTATATCAGAAAAAAACTCAAGAAGATCGAAGATTTAAAAATAGATAAAAGAACATAATTGAAAAATGCTCATGTTTGAATTTTCTGAATGTATTTTTATCGGTAGATAGATTCTTATTGCTTCCTCATAGAGAAAGGTTTGTAATTAACTAAATTTCAAAATCTACTTTTTTGACATATTTAGATATAATTCGATCGCAGGTGCTCGAATATTCAATTTTAAAAAATGTGCGCCCGCCAGTGTGTAAGATTTTGACCTAAATCGACCATTTAGAAGTGTTTTTTTTTTAGTTTAGAGATTTAAAGGAAAGAATTTTACCTTGGTAAAATGAGAAAAACTTTGTTTGATGAAGTTTGAAAAAATTATTTATTCTGTTTATATGAGAAAAACTTTTTTTATATTCAAAATACAACAATACTATATCTAGTGTATTTGTTCGCGTCTTTTAAAGATACATCTATCAACCTACTGTTGAACCTTTTATGACCTAACAGTACCTATTTATGAAGTTTAAACAAAATGGTTTATTCAGTTTATATGAGAAAAACTTGGTTCATATTAGGAATACTACAGCACTGTATCTTTTTTATTTGTTTGCGTCTTCGAGATGCGTAGAATGACCTATTGACGAACCTTCCATGACTTAGCGTGATCTAGCAATACCGATTTATAAATTTAAAAAATATACTGTTTATGTTGTTGATATGAGGAAAACTTTTCTAGTGTTTGGATTACAACAGTAATGTATAATTTCATATAACGTATTTGTTCACACATTAGAGACGCATCGATGACCGAATTGTAGAATTTTTCATGACTTACCGTAACCTAGCAACATCGTTTTTAATTTTTTTATCAAAATTATTGCTTCCTCATAGAGGGAGGTTTGTAATGACCTCAATTTTCACATATACTTTTTTGACATATTTAAATATAATTCGAATAATTCGCCTATATTATTATATATTTTATACTAGGGAGTGTCTATTCGTACCGAAAAAATCCGGTTATTCTTACTGTGACTTCTGTACAAGTATGCACGGCTATTATGTATAATATTAATAATATTTTTGTTGATAATAATTAACATACCTTTGTCTCTCCCTTTACTTCTTTTAATATTATTTTTTATTATGCTTTATAATATCAAAATATGAAAATGTCAAAATATGAATGCTCATTGATTCTGAAAAACACAATGTCAATGAAATACCAAATCCTAAATATTTTGTGGTTACCCTCGCAAACAATATTCAATAGCAGCCATGTTCGATTCATATAAAAAATTTCAATTCAAGATTTATGTAAGAATTAAGCTGTAAAAATGATCCGATTCAAAGTCTATACAATTTAAGTGAAAAATGTTCCCTTCCGTCACATTTTTCGGTAAGCGTTTTTTTTAATCTAAGAATTATGAATACTAAAAATGTTGGAAATAAACTTATTATTTCTTCTAAATACAAAAGTTGAACTACTTTGTGAAAAAATCTTTTTATTGTTTGAAGATGTCCTCCAAAGCTACAAAATTAGGAATAAAATCGTTTAGGCAATGTTTGAAATTGGCATCATCAAAAAGAATCTCTTTCAAAACATCTTGTCTCCTTATTTATTGAATTTCTGTTTATGATTCTCAAAAAAATGAATCGAAACTTCGTAACAAGTGGGAAATTCTCGATTTTAGGTGTTTTAGAGGATTTTATAAATTTAAGGGGAGGGAGGGGGGATTATGTAAAAAGGGGGCCGCGTTTGATCCCTGAATGTATAAAAATTATGAAACAAATTGATAGAAGAGTCTGGGAACGCTTAGAATTATTGACGGACGTAGGGTTCCTTCCTTTCTAAAAAAACTGGAGTCTTTTGTTTTTTAAGTATTTAGAGAAAAAATGAATTATAATTTTGTTAATTTTTTTAAAAAATAGATGGTAACAACTTTGCAATGACCAAAAAAGAACCAGTTGGAGTTGTGGGTCAAATAATTCCATGGAATTACCCACTTGCAATGGCCGCATGGAAGTTGGGTCCAGCTTTGGCTACTGGTTGCACTATAATTTTGAAACCAGCAGAGCAAACCCCTCTCAGTGCTCTTTATTTGGCATCTCTTGTGAAAGAAGCTGGATTTCCACCAGGTGTTTTAAACGTTATTACGGGGTATGGTCCAACAGCTGGTGCAGCGATTGCAGAACATCCTGATGTGAACAAAGTTGCTTTTACTGGATCCACTGTTGTAAGAATTAATTCCAAATTTATTTTTAAGCTTGCCTATTTGGTATTATTTTTTAAATACATAGCATGAACACGACATTCAACCAATATTCTTGGAAAACTTTGTCATTTTGCAAAATGCTTTGCTTCAGAATTGATAAACTTTTGCAAAAACAGTAACCATTTTCGCACTAATTGTCAAAAGGATTTTAAAGGAATGATTAAAAAAGGTTGTAAGTGTATAGACAGAATTTATAAATTTGTTGAGGCCTTTTATTTTTTTTTAAATTTATTGCAATGGAAGAAATAATAGTGCCAATATTTTTCGAATTAGTACTAAGTCTTTTTCAAGGCTGAAACAATATTGTAAACATTGAATCAGATTGAACCCTTCTGGAAGTAAATGGATTCAAACGGATAGGAATTAGCGGATTCAAACGGATAGCAATTTTTTATCAGTTTGAATGAGCGCTTTCCATCCTTTTCAAGCATGTTCTATCCTTTGTTAGATTTTTAAATCTTCATCCGTTTGAATAATTTTCAATACAAGAAGTGGAATTTAATCCGATCCTATCCGTTTTAGTCCGAACTTTTCATCCTTATCTACCCGTGAGATGGTATTCCATTTATCCGTTTTAATCCGTCTTCAACAAAAAATATTCTATCCTTATGTATCCTTTTTAATCCATCTTCAGATAAAAATAATCTATCCATATCTACCCATTTAAATCCGTCTTCAAGTAAAAATATACTATCCACATCTATCCGTTTCAATCAGTCTTCAACTAGTAATACTCTATCCGCACCTATCCTTTTGAATCTATATTGAAACAATAATATTCTATCCTCACGTATCAGTTTGAATAAAAAAATTCTATCCGTATGTATCTGCAGTGAAAACTATAATGCTAATTCGTATTTGATAGAAAATCACGAAGTATAACGGATAGTCAATAAGTTTTTTGAAGAAGGATAAGTAATGATTGGCACGAATTAGTATTCTATCCGTGTTACATAATAATAATAATCAAAGTAGTTCGCGGATAGAGAAGGATTAGGTGACGGATAGAAGGATTGAAGAGGATAAGCATTAATTGTCACGGATACCTTTTCCATCCGTGATAGGTGACGAGATAAAATCGAAGTAGTACGCGGATAGAAAAGAATACGGTGACGGATATAAAATTATGGATTTGAACAGATAGGCAATTCATTTTATGGTGGAAGGATTGAAGATGATAAGAAATGATTGGCACGGATTAGGATTCTATCCGTGTTACATAACGAGAAAAGTCAAAGTATGTCGCGGATAGACAAAGATAGGGTAACGAATAAAAAATTATGGATTAGAATGGATAGACAATTCTTTCTGCTCAGAAAAGATTCATAGGGATAAATATTGACTGGCATGGATAAGTATTCTATCCGTGATAGTCAACAAGGAATGTCAAAGTAGGTCGCGGATAGAAAATGATAGGGCGATGGATAGAAAATCATGGATTCGACGTATAGGAAATATATTTTGCGGGGAACGGATTACAGAGGATAAGTAATGATTGGCACGGATTAAGATTCTATCCGTATTGCATAACGAGAAAAATCAAGTAGGTCGCGGATAGATGAGGATAGGCTGACGGATAGAACATTATGAATTAGAACGGCTAGCCAATTCTTTCTGTGGAGAAAAGATTCATGAGGGTTAGCATTGACTGGCATGGATAAGTATCGTATCCGTACTTGAGGACAAGGAAAGTCTAAGTAGGTCGCGGATAGAAAAGGATAGGTTGTCGGATAGAAAATTATGGATTGAAACGGATAGGAAATGTAAATATATTGCCCATCCGCATAATTTTTCTAATTTATATTGTGTAGAACGGATGAAAGAGAATAAGTAATGATTTGTACGGATTATGATTCTATCCGTTTTACATAACGAGAAAAATCAAAGTAGGTCGTGGATATACAAGGATAGGGTGACGTATAGAAAATTATGGATTCGAACGGATAGCCAATTCTTTCTATGGAGAAAGGATTAAAGAGGATAAGTAATGATTGGCACTGAAAAGTATTCTATCCGTGATAGTTAACAAGGAATTTCAAAGTAGGTCGCGGATAGAAAAGGATAGGGTGACGGATAGGAAATTATGGATTGGAACGGGTAATCAATATGTTTTGTGGAGAACGGATTAAAGAGGATAGGTAATGATTGGCACGGATGAGTACCCTATCCATGATAGATATTAAGGAATGTCAAAGTCGGTCTCGGATAGAGGAGGATAGGGTTGCGGATAGAGATTCATGGATTAGAACGGTAAAAGAATACATTATTTTTTAGAGAAAGAATTAAAGAGAATAAGCATTGATTGAAACGGATAACTTTTTAATCCGTGATAGGTGACGAGATAAAATCTAAGTAGCTGGCGGAAAGATAAGGATTGAGTCGCTGATAAAAAATGAAGGATTGAAACGTATAAGTATAAAAACGGATAGTAATACACAAAAACGGATACAGAAGGATTAAAATGGATAGTTACATCGGATAAGATTATTATTCAAACGGATAGATGGATATCCAACGGACACAAATGGATTGAAGAGTATAAAAAAGTATTCAAACGGATACTAATGGGTAGATGACTGATTAAAACGGATACTAATGGGTAGATGACTGATTAAAACGGATACTAATGGGTAGATGACTGATTAAAACGGATAAGGTTTCAATCCGTTTACTTCCAGCAGGGAACGTTAGTAGATTTAAAAATAATATTTCTTAGTTAGCTTCTTAGATAACATGTCGGTACTATTATTTCTACGTTCGAAGTAAATAACGCAAGGAACTCGAAAAAGGCCTCAAAAATTTAATTAATTTAATCATAATTGTTTATTTAAATGTAGTTCTTGGCATATTTTTGTCTCCCTTCCATTTTAGACGAAAGTAGAAATTAGCATTCAATTTTAATTAACAATAGATTATTTTATTCCATAAAAGATCATTTACAATTCTATTTGTTACGTTTTTATTGAAAAAATAATAACTGCGTGAAAATCAAATTCCTAAATAAAATAATTTCCGTCAATACTTAACGAATAGAAATGTAAACAATCTTTTAAGGAAAAAACTTAGCTAATTTTTAATTAATATTGAATTTAAATAACGACTTTCGTCTAAAATAGAAGGTAAAACACAAAGATAGAAATAACTATAATTCAAATAAACAATTATGAGCTCAACTTTTTTTTTAAATACCTACCGTGAGGTTTCTTTGGTAAAATTGGTGACTATTATTTTCGATGAGCCTTTTTTTATATCAATGAAATTAAAGATTTAATAATTTTGAAATTGACTATACACCGAGAAAATCCTTAAGATATCTAACCAATTTCTTGAAACAAAAATTATTTATTTTTATTAATGTTTCAATATTTGAAAAAAATTCTTGTGTAAAATTTCATAGAAAGACTTCGAACTTGACAATTTTCTTTGCGAGGCCAATATCCCGCATGTGGAAATGCATTTTAAGAACAAAATACGATAAATTACAATAAAGAACAACTATGTAAAAATTTTATTTTTTATACAAAATTGTAACTACTTAAAAAATGTAGTAAAAATGTCCGAATAATAGCAAAACATTTTTGTTTCTTCTCGAATTTTTAAAAATCATTAGAGGTGATAAAAAGTTATAAGAAAAATGTACTAGAAACTAAAATTGTTTTTCATTATTTGGTACACACATTTTTACAAAAAATTTAAATTTTCACATTATTGTGTTTTAATGCAATTTATTCTCACAAAAGATTTCTACCAGATTTTTTTAGAAAAAATAAAATAAACAAAAAGGCGAATATGGTCATGATTTTTTTTATAAAACTGGAAAAACACCCTTTGAAAACTCGATTATTCTTGATCTAAACGCGACAAATTAAATTGCAAACTTTCTTTAGCAAAAAATGAATGTTAACGTGCAGTTTCCAAAATAGTAGTCTTACATAAAAATATTTCTTTTTCGATAATATTTGGTATGTGTAGAAAAATGTCTCAATGAAATTACGTTGAAAAATTCGATCTGTTATGGAATTTTCCATAAAAATATTTAAAAAAATTAATTTATACGCTTATAGATATTGAATCATTTAACAAAAATTGAATTCAAACATTCTTATAGTCTCAAAACAAAAACGATGAATAACAATTTTTTCAATCCTGCAAAATTTTCACTACATTTGTTCATTCAATTTTTAGAAATGGTTTTACATAAAAATAATGTTATAATCGGAAATTGAACAGAGTTAATGTTTTTGTTTAAAGGTGGGACATATAATTATGGCCGCTTCAGCAAAGAGTAATCTGAAACGAGTCAGCCTTGAACTTGGAGGAAAAAGTCCTCTTGTGATTCTCGATGATGCCGATGGTATATAGAAAATTAAATTTGTATAATTCTTTCATTCAATGTTCCTTTCTCTAATTAAAAAAAAAACGGACTCTAAAGTCCTACTCTCATTACAACCGATTTTCTAAAAATTCGATTTATGACTAATATAATCAGATTTAATGCCCGCGAATAAAATAAATGAGATTAAAATAGTTTAATTCCTATTAAATGTTGTACATGAAATAAAATCAATAAAATAAATATTTTCAGTTGATGAAGCAGCAAAAATTGCTTATAATGCAATTTTCGACAATCACGGACAAAGTTGCTGCGCCGGATCTCGTACTTTTGTACAATCCAAAATTTACGACAGATTCGTAGAACGAGCCAAGCAGCTCGCAGAGCAGAGAAAAGTCGGCGACCCTTTTGCAAATGGTGTCGACCAAGGACCTCAGGTCGACCAAGATATGTTTGAAAAAGTCATGGAGCTGATCAAATCTGGAAAAGAAGCCAAAGCGAAAGTCGAAACTGGTGGAAATCGTCTCGGCAACGTGGGATTCTTTATAGAGGTTCCCAAATTATATTGAAAATCAATCGTAAAACATTCAAAGAACTACTTGAATATAGATCATTATTAGCGAAAATGAGCAAAATCAATCAAAAACTCTGCAAAGTTTGGTCCCATTTACTCAGGTTAAACGAACTAGCAGGGTGACCGCTGCACCGGGAAACCGGTAAATGACCGGGCATTTTTTTGAACCGGGAAATGACAATACATTTATTTTTCGACCGGTAATTTTACACATCTTTTGAAGAAATGTCTATCCAATCACTTTAAGTATCCCAAATTTCATATCACATGATACAATGCAATTTGAAATGAGTTCGATTTAAACTTTTTTTAAATGTTAATTTCAAATGTTGAAATTTTCAATGATGAAATCATTCAGTTTACAGCACGCAAATCTAAAATCTTTTACTTCGAAAATGTTACACTTTAGTTCATAATTCTTAAGCGTACATTTTCAATTGAAAGAATTTTAAAATGCAGTTTTAAAGACTTAACCAATTAAAAATTAAAAGCGTTTGAAATTTAAAATTTTCATTAAAAAAGTTTTCAGTTGATCAACTGTAAATATAAATAATGATTTTCAAAATTGAATAATAACTGATTTTACAAGATGATTCTGAATCTATCAAAAATGTAACAATTTACATAATTTAACGTTAAAAATTGAGCTGTTCTATATTTAATATATTTTTTTCAATTCGTAAGTAAAATTGTTGAATTTTTATGTATAAATAACAATTGAACAATTATTAATTTTTGAAAATTCGGGTAAGCTTAAGAGATATTGAGAAGTTTTGAAAAGATACAAACTTAATTTGAAACTTGAAAATATTTCGAAATATTTGAAACAAAATCCAGATTTTTGAAGATTTCGAAATAAAACTTGGACCCTTTTTAAAAATTTTGAAAGGTTTTAAGATAATAAAAAAATGTCTTAAGATTCCTGTGAAAATTTCAAACTAGCTGTGAATTCGATGTTGAGTGTTTCCACTTTGTTTTTATTTATAATTATGTGGTGCTCATTTCACTAGTTACGTTGCTTCCCGTTAGCAAATGTATTTGCTTCCTCATACAGGAAGCATTAGTGATTTTTTTCAATAATAGACAAACCAAAGTCTTCATTTTGATCAATTTAAAAATAGAAATATATAAAAAATACAAAATTATAAAATAATACAAATTTTTTTTAAATACAATGACATATCAGACAAATCAAACCTGCTTTATTATTTCTTTACAAAAATTGACAGAATTATTCTATTTGAAAATTTATGATCACAAAGTCTTTTCTATTCATGCGTCAACTTTGAATTATGTCGATGAAAAAAGTTTTTCTGTTTGAAACAAATGATTTAAATATTATAAATGAGCATAACTTCCTTAATCTTGAATAAAGTGTATTAATATTATAGATCAATCGATCTGCCTCGAATCAAGGAATCTTTTCCATCCTTGCATCAATTTTGAATTATGTTAGTGAAAAAACTTTTACTATAAAAAACCGTGTTTTCAAATATTATGCATTACCATAGCTTCCTCACTCTTAAATGAAATGCATCAATGTAATAGGTCAATCGATCCGTCTTGAATCAACACAGCTTTTCTATTCTTGCATCAACTTCAAATTATGAGAATCAGAAAATTTTCACTATAAAAATCGATTTGAAAAATATATAAAATACCATAACTTCCCTGCTCTTTAATAAAATGTATTAATATTGTAGGTCAATCGATTCGTCTCGAACCATTGAATCTTTTATATTGTTGCATCAACTTTGAATTATGTTGAAGAAAAAAGTTTTACTATAAAAAAACATATTTTCAAATATTATGCATTACCATAGCTTCCTTACTCGTCAATAAAATGCATTAATATTATAGGTCAATCGATTCGTCTCGAATCAACACATCTTTTCTGTTCTTGTACCAACTTTGCATTATGTTGATGAAAAAAAGTTTTACTATAAAAAAACGATTTTTAAAATACATAAATTACCATATCTTTCCTACTCTTTAATAAAATGTATTAATATTATAGGTCAGTCGATTCGCCTCGAACCAAGGAATCTTTTATATTGGTGCATCAACTTTGAATTATCCTAATGAAAGAAGTTTTACTATAAAAAACCGCTTTTTAAAATTTTATTGGGTGCTAAAAAAAATTCAATAAATATTTTTAGTAATCCTTCAGTCAGTTTCAAGATATTAGTAGTGAAAATAAGCCCTCAAAATTTCATCAATTTATCTGCAACCGTTTTCAAGTTATCGTGTTCACAAAAAAGTGTGACACACACATCCGGACAATTGCTTAGAACATTTTATTAGACATTTTTCAATTGACGAAGGTTTAATTAAATGAATTTAAAATTTTTGGAAAATGTTACTATTACAAAGCTTCTTCTATGAGGAAGCAATCATTTTTTATTTTTAAAAATTGAACAATTATTAATTTGGTAAAAGTTCGAGTAAGTTTAAGAGATATTTATAAGTCATGAATAGATTCAAACTTAATTTAAAACTTGAAAATATTTCAAAAACTTTTTAACAAAATTTCGATTTCTGAAGATTTCGATCAAATAATTTAGAAGCTTTTAAAGCATTTTGAAAGGCTTCGAAAGAATAAAAAAACGTTGTTAAGATTCCTAGGAAAATTTAAAATGATTTTTTATTTTTAAAAATTAATTTCAAGAGAATATTTAAAAAGATTTACAAAATTGTAAAAAAAAAGAATCTGCAAGATTTAAAGCAATTTTTTTATTTTGCAGGAATTAAAAAAATTTTTAGGATAAATTCGAATAATGTTAAAGAGATTTAGAAGTTTTGAAAAGATTTCAAAAATTATAAAAGATTCCAACAAAATGTTGAAAAAATGTAGATTTTTAAAGCTTTTTAAACCAAACTTTGAAGCTTAAGGATTTTGTAAGGTTCCAAGATAATCAAAAAACTTCTTAAGATTCCTGGAAAATCTAAAATTATATTTTATTTAAAAAAAATTGTTTAGGAAAATATTTAAAAAGATTTCAAAACAAAGACAAATTTTGATATATAAATAACAATTTAACAGTTATTCGTAACGACTCAAAATAAAGATAATTTTACTTCAAATTTAAGGAGTGTTCAATTTAGAAAAGAATTTGGTAATCGTTCAATTAGTAATATTTCTTCTAACTTACAATTGCTTAAAATGATATAATTTTGAAAATTTACAAATTTGTTGATACATTCTTCAGTCTAGAGCATTGAAAATGATAGCGTGGATTTATATATATTTTAAAGTCTTTTAACTGTACAATTTATAAAAGTTAAAAATGAAAAATTTTCCGGTTTAATAACTTTTAATTTAAAATTGTTTAATTGAAAAGTGTTAGAAGCTTTAATTTTATACGTAAATGATTGTAGTTTGCATGGACCTAAAATAATGTAGTTTTTCAGCCCACCGTCTTTTCAAATGTAACTGACGGCATGAGAATTGCCAAAGAAGAAATTTTTGGCCCAGTGCAAAGTATTTTGAAGTTCGACACACTTGAGGAAGTAATTGAGCGGGCAAATAACACAACATATGGCCTTGCAGCTGGCATAATCACAAAGAATATTGAGAAAGCGTTGTTGTTCGCACAAGCTGTTGAAGCTGGAAGCGTTTGGTAATTATTAATTTTCCTAACTGGATTTAAATTTATCCTTGATTAGTATTAATTTAATTCTATTGATTCAATTTTTCTAAATCACAGGGTAAATTCCTATGCTGATCTTATAACGGCTCAAACACCTTTCGGAGGCTACAAATTATCCGGAATCGGTCGAGAACTGTAAGTATAAGAAAATTAGGTTTAAAAAATACCAAAAGTCAGTTTTAGAGGAAAACTAATATTTTTTGTTCATATTTCAGTGGAGAGGAAGGCTTGCATGAATATCTTGAGGTCAAGACGATCAGCGTTAAGCTTCCTTAACTGTTTTACTAACCAGATTTATGTGCATGTTTTGCGAACCATTTATATGATATTTTTAACACTTTTCGATAATAAAGATTGATTCGAATTGAAGAGTGTGATTCAACATTTGCATAGTTTCCTCCCATTTCTATAGGTATAGGGCTATTTTTTCCCCTCTGTGCCCCAACGTTCACGACCAAAGTTTTGTCTTTCCCCCCTCCCCGTACCAGAAAGTAACGTAGTCGATTATATTCCTGAGATTTCAAGTCGAAATATATTGCATTTCTAACAAAATATTTGAATTTTCAACTAAACCAGATATTCTACCAGGGGACAAGAATTTTCAACCCAAAAGGAACAATTTTTCAGCAGTAACCAAATTAATTACTAACCAAGTAGTTACATTTGCAAGCCAAAAAGACGTATTTTTTTAAAGACAGTTGAATTTTCGTCCAGAAAGTTGATTTTTAAACAAAAAAAGATCAATTTTCAATCAAGGAAGATGACTTTCCTACCAGAAAATATGAATTTTCTTTCATTCAGTATCTTTTGCACTTCAAATTAAACCAAATATTAAAAATCAAGCCAAAGAGGTCGACGTCATCATGCGCCCTCAATGAAGGGTTTCGTAGGCTACAGGATTCGACAGTCATTCCAAACCATTAAAATATAAATTTCCTCGTTTTTCTTATTTCTAACTACCGATATATAAAAAAGGAGAATGTAACATAGCAAATATTATTCTTTATCACAATTCCTCATGCAAAGAGGTTCAATTTGAGCCATCCCCGAGGAGAATCAGCCTAAATGAAAAGCTTCCAGCATAGAGCTCTAAAAACCAAT
>CAKNYM010053371.1:945370-971488 GCA_932195095.1 Andricus curvator | reverse complement strand
TATATATATATATATATATATATATAAGCAAATAAAAATACAGTGGAGGATCACCTATTTCCCCTCTCCCTTATTTCCCACCTCCTCTATTTCCCATCGGCTGTACACGGTTATTTCCATTTGCGCAGTTGCGGCACCTCCCACTACGGTCCCTGTATATTCTCCTCCGCGTCAATGGCTGACCAATTAAAAAGAGGCCCGAAGATCGGGAAGTCTGGAATTGAGTATTTTAGTATGACATCATGGGAATACGTCACACGACTTTTTTGAGAAAATATTCTAAACGTAAAAGTCATAAATTTACAAATACAGTAAATTCAGCAAAACAAAAACGCTTCTAAAAGATTCAAAACTTGACAGCGAAACAATATCTAAATTAATACCTACTAATCCCATCTCTCCAAAACTTTACGGACTCCCAAAAATCCACAAAAACAACATTCCACTCTGACCGATCGTGAACGCAATAAACTCACCAACTTACAACCTAGCACGCTTCCTCGCCAATTAACTGAATCCTTTCATAGGAAACTCTATCACAGACTTCTACAACTCTTTTGACTTTATCAGAAAGATACAACAGATTCACATTCAACCCCAAGACATCCTGGTGTGTTTTGACGTAGTATCTCTCTTTACGAAAGTACCAATCTCTTATACAATCGATATTATTAAATTCCTCTCCAATCTCATACCTTCGACAGAATACTGTCTCAATAATACCTACTTCTCTTTCAATAACCAATTCTACGAACAAACCTCAGGAGCAGCAACGGGATCTCCAGTCTCACCTGTAATAGCCAACATCTTTATGGAATATCAAGAAACTAAAATCTTCAACTAATCCAAGCTTAAAATTGAATTTTGGTGCCGTTACGTTGACGACACTTTTGTCATCTGGAGACATGGACTAGATAAACGACACAAGTTTTTAGATTTCATCAATCGATTACACCCTAATATCCAGTGCACCATGGAAATTGAACAAAACGGAAAATAGCCTTTCTTGGACGTACGAGTTTACAAAAGATCTGATAACACATTAGGACATGAAGTTTACAGAAAACCCACCCACACAAAGAGATACCCATATCAAAAGCAATTGGTCATCAACTCCCTTGTATACAGAGCTGTCTCCATAGCAGATAAAGATAACTTATAGAAGGAATTACAAAACCTTAAACAAAACGATTACAGAAACAAACTGATAAAGCAATAAGAAAATACAGTCAAAAAAACAAGACAACACAACCTACTAAAGAAAGAGAGAGAGAAAAACGACCACCATCCTACCACCTGCGAAAATAGAACAACTTTTAAACAACCCTAAAGATAAATCGATGGGTTCTACGAATATTAGGCTATTGTTCCGTTGCCGTTAAAAAAGCGACTATCATCCCATTACGAATAAGTACTGGACTATCGTTCCGCTACGGATAAGAACTAGTCTAAATTCATTTAGCTAAGTTTTCAGAAGGAAGAAATGAAATTTTGTATTCGTAAATCAAATCAGGAACTAAAAATAAATAAAGAAGTTGTGAAAGTAATCATATTTATAGCATGATCTTAATAAATAATCCAAAATAAATCTCTTTTCGGTCGTAGCAATGACAAAAACATGTAGTTTTCTGTTCTCCTGTCTGTGTTGTGTGTCATTTTTGTAATATTTTCAGAAATAAGTTAATAAAAAATTAAGGATATCGTTTCGAAGATGCACATTGATAGAAATATTAATTAATTATCTTGTTGATTACAGTTTTCTGTCTTAAGTCAAATTTGTCCACATAAAATTTTAAATATAACCTATAAGTTATTTCATTCTGGAAAATGGAGTTTAGGAACTTTTAGGAATGTATTAAATAGAAAATAATATAATATTTTCACAATTAATTGTGATAAAGTTAATGAACTAAAAGTATTTGTAATCATCGTGATTTATTATTTGAGAAATTTGCATTCGAGATGCTATTGTATGGATGATAGCCTATTATTCGTCGGAACATTTCCTACGAATTCAAAACTCCAGTATTTTTGTATTACAGTTTGTAACGCAATCTAGGCTCCTATAACTTTCAAAACAAGAAGTTTTTGAAGATTTTTATTTCTTTTAACACTTCTACGCGTTTACTAAGTTTCTTAAAAAATGATGTTAGGCTAATTCTTATCCGTAACGGAACGATAGACTGATGCTTAATCGTAATGGGATGATAGTCGCTTTCTTAACGGTAACGGAAAAATAGCCTAATATTCGTAGAACCCATCGAAATAGGCACCTCTCAGTGATCCGGGAGTATATAAAATCCCTTGTTCTTGTGGCAAAGTCTATATTGGAGAAACCGGGTGAGCGATGAGCCAACGTGTAAAGGAACCTGAGTTTGATCACACATTTTATTTGACAAACCTACCGTCATCGCAAGAACGACAATATTTTTCCAAGAAAACATAGAGAAGCAATCGAAATCTTAAAACACCCTAATAATATCAATCGGGACAATGGATCCAATTCGATTTGGCTTTCCGTCCTCCCGGGTTTTAAAAAAAAGACTTGATTGGCTAATCAAGTTCGACCAGTCCCCACGATGGGGTGCTCTGGCCAATCACAGGCATTGTAGAGAATCTATATAAGAACAACATATCCTGAAACTTCAGTTTCAGGTTAGCCCTGCAGAAGTGAACTGCAATGTTCACGAACCGTCCGCAAGATTCATAGTTTTGCACACGATTGAAACCCGAAAAACCTCCTTCAAATTTATTATAATGAATCATCGTGAAAGAATTAAATCTATTATATTTTTAATCTTCTATCATTTTGTTTATTATATTAAACAAGCAGGAATTTTTCCTCGGATCCGAAATATGTGGTAATACGTATTTTCAAAGGTTTAAGATTGATCAAATATTACCTTGTCGATCTTTTTATATAAATATGACAATGTGATCTCTCATAGTAAGTGTTGTCCAGAATTTTTTTTCGAATTTTAAGTTGCACTGTATCCTATATTGTTCCTTTTTTGTCAACAAATTAAAAAAAAATCGAATTGGATAATATTTAGGGGGTGCTCAATCGATATTTATGGGGTTTTAAATCAAATATTATCAATAGAAAGAACCTTGAAGAGAAAGTATTACATTTGATTGTGTGTTGGAATATTTGAATTATTTATATTATTTATTAAAACACACATTAGCGCAGTTGGTGACTCCGTATAATGGATTTTCTGATATAACATATCGCCGCGATTGAAAAATATTTATTCACGCGCATCTCTTCAATCAGTTAATTATATGTACAAAAAGAACAAATTGGACAACCCTACTGATAGTTCCAGCCTCTTTTCAAAAAAAAAAAACCACCGCAATATCACTTATTCTTAATTTTTTCGATGGCGATAAAAAGCGCAAAGTTTTTTTTTTCACTAAAAGCGTTACAAATAGTTAGATAATCTAGAAGTCGAGTGATATTTATATATATTTAAATATCTTGTAGAATATTCATTAGTTACACTACATTACGAATTTCTTCTTAAATCCGTTTTCTCTATTAGCAAGAAAAAGAATATATATATATATATATACACATACGTATGTTAATAATATCATTTATTTACCAATAGAATTAACGAGAATTGCTAAAGCGACCAGACAAGTGCTCGCTGAAGCCTCTTTAATGCTCGCGGAAGCCTACTTATTTCCGAATTAGCAATTTTCGAGCGTTTTCGAGGAACAACGAGGACTTGCTGAAACATTGATATCTTCGCGTCAACCTCTCCTAGTGCTCTTTTCAACCTCTGTGTGTGCTCCTTCCATCCTCGCTGCAACCTCCCTAAATGCTAGCCTCATGCTCTTCGAAACCTCGCCTCGTTCTCTCAAAATCCTCTTCCCATACTCTTTAAATCCTCCCCGAATGCTCTTTAAATCCTCCCCACATGCTCCCTAAATCCTCTTCTCATGTTCTCCAAAACCTCGGTTCATTCGATGAACTTCATTTGTTTTAATTGTGAGAAATGACATAAAAAAGGCAATGTGATGTGTGATGTGATATTCATCCTCCATGAAGTCACCAGTAATTGCTGAAAAAATTGGTACGTTCTTATACTTTATCGGATAATCCAAGTTATGAGTTTGTCCATTGTGTTGATCTGCAAAAGTTCAAACAAAAATAAGAAATGTTCCTAAGATTCAATTGAAAATGTCAATAAAAAATGGTTACTCGTACCCGTACTACGAAACGTTTCGATCGGAGTCGATGGAGTGCAGGCGTCCGGAGTTGAGGTTTTTTCCTCAGTGGGACAATCTACCGAATTTCTTTTTCCGGTGGAAGTGTCGATTCCGCATATACTTTTTCTATTCGCACGCATTCAGAGCAAATCTGATTTGCATTGAACATCATAGTATAAACTATCAGCATTAAGTACCATGGATGCCTCGATATCAGCGCTTGTCAATGCCAGGATTCTAACATGTAAGACAGCCTATGTCCAGTCGCTGAATAGTACGCTATATTTCGTCCATATATCTCCATCAACATATTGGTCACAAGAGCACCCCGCGATATTACTCCGTTGAATGTCGCTGATTTTTTGACAAATCCGTAATCGATCCTGTGCAAGTAGAAACGACAACCAGGCCACAGTTCTACCTTTAATCAATAATGTTCTTTTACAAACAAACTAAAAAATTTTTTAAATACAATAAAAGTTGAACCACTTATCAACGCACTTTTTCATCAGCAGGTGAGTAGTTATTCATCTCGATCTCAAAAGAACTAGAATTATGTATTATGAGTTCACAAGTTCCCTTTTAATAGTCCGACAGTAAATTTTCAACACGAACTTAATTTTTGTTGTAAAACGATTAGAATTACGATCCTAACTCAATATCATGTAAATTTTCGAAGCAATGAGTAAAAAATCTTTACAAACATAATTGAGTCATATTTTTCAAGATAAAAATCGAAAATTTAATAATTCGTTACGTTTACCTGAGCGTCAATTTTCGCTATGATTCCTTTCGGTGTTCCTTCATGAGTGTGGTGGAATGAATCACTTATTTGTGCATATTCAGTGTTTCCCATCTTCTGTTGATTTTTATAGGCAATTTCTAGAGCTGCCGCATACAACTTCGCTGATTTTACTTCACTTGCTGTTACTGAAAACCAAAACACGAATAAGTATGAAGCAATAAGTTGGGAGATGAATAATGTTTTCCGAATTTACCAAAAAATTATTGCCAACATTTTCATCAAGACAACTCCGATAAAAAGAAAGTATAAATATAATAGAAACAAAATAAAAAATATTAATATAATATGAAAATCTATTTTTCGGCTCAGATATCAGGTACATATATATATATATATATATATATATATATGTATGTATGTGTGTTATGCTTTGAACATAAGGCTAATTTCAACCTTTGTGCTTCATCACTTGAGCGATTGCAGAAGCCTCGTTTTTGAATTGTTTATCATCACAGTCCATTGTCTGCCTATCTCGAATGCCATGATTTTCTTGGTTGATGTTGCTTTCAGAAGTAGCCTCGATAGATGCTTCATTTCCCTGATTTTCATTCGACTGTACAAATATTAAATGTTGTTGCTGATCGAAAGAAGAGTATGAACCCGATTAATCGGCAACAGATGGCGATTCATCAGTAGAACCGAGTCGGACTGTTGGAAAAATTTATGCATTACCAAAATTACCATTATATTATGCATCACCATAGCCTTCTTACTCTTCAATAAAATGTGTCACTATTATAGGTCAAAAAGAAGTGCAACAAATATATTGTTGGGAATCCTTCCGCCAGTTTTAGGATATTAGTCATGACAATAGGTCCTCCAAATTTCATTCTTCACATGCTTCTGGGCGGATCTGTTGTTCTCAATCAATTTTTGTCTTTCGTCCATGACATGTTGCGAAAATATTTTTCCCGCCACGAGTGTTCCTTCAGAACTTAAACGCAAACTATCGAGTTCTGCAGCGTCATCTGGCAGGGAACATACAGGATTAGCTATATTTTATGGAATTTCGAATTAATTAAACGAGCTTTGGATAAGGTATGTCAATATCTACAAGAAATGGTAATATAAAAAAAAATCATAAGTTAATGTCGCTAATTGTCAAAAATATCAGAAATAAACATTTCGAAATGAGTTCTGAATCAGTAGCATATTTTAAAAGAAATGAACTTTTATTAAATGTTTTTGGATTACTTAGAGTGCATTTAAAGAGAAAGTTCTTATCGAGTTCGAATCGTTGCCAAGTCAATTACAAAGTTGATTAAATAATTTAAATTTCATTAAGATTCCACTCAAAGATATACTTTGAATCAAATTAGCTTAACTGAATATGTTTACTCATGAAGAAGGTTTTGCGGACAAAAAATAAAATTGTAAAAACTGAATTCGGAGACGTTATAAAATAGTATGACGGACATCCCCGAACTCTTTTTTTGAGAGATAATAACAAAAAAAATGTATTCTGATAAATGAAAATTTTATGCATGTGCACTATTTTGAGATCAGGATCGGTTTTCAGATCTATGTCATTCAATTTTCTAGCACTTAGATATTAGGCTACGACTATTTCGCCATACATGTATATCGAAATAGCCGACGGTAGCTTATTTCTACATACAAGTATGGCGAAATAGTCGACGGTAGCTTATTTTGACATACAATTATGGACAAATAAGGACGGTACATTTTTAGGTAAAATCTTTATTACTGTAGGAAAAAAGCCGGGGGAACCTAACACTGGTAAAATGGATGCTTTTCTAAGTATCACATGCCCCTAAGTGAGATTCCTTCCAGAAAAATGTTTCTCATTAGGAATGACTACAAAGTTGACCTAACGTACATTTTTTTTCCTGTCAGAATATACATGGTTACACAGCGAATTGAAAAATGATAATTTTGAACAGATCATATACCTGCTGCAGTGGATACTTACAACTCAATGCAATGACTTTTGCTTGGAATTTTCTGCGTTTTCCTCCTTCTGACCACCATAAATCGGTTATGGCGTCAGAAAACTGTTTGTCTCGGGGAATTTTCGAGGCTGGAAAAACCGATTTTTGTTGACTTTCGATCCACGAAATGAGCGCATGTTTTTATTTCCTTTTCTTCGGCCCTCTATCTGCCATTTTCGTTTAATTCACTTTAACTCGTACGTTTAATTTACTTTAATTGCACGTTTAATTCACTTTAATTGCACTTTCGCACAGCACACGGGAGAAAATGGGAGAAAATGGCGACAGTATCGGACATCCACGAAGCTATGGTCTCGCCATAGACCTCCATTTTAACTGCATTAAGCGGGAAGTTCAAATCATGTTCAACGCTGGATGAGAGAATTGAAGAAAAAACTCGAAAAAAGGCTTATAAATAATCGTATAAAGGTAAAATGAAAATCAGACACATCTCACTTATATTTATAAAGAATATGAAAATGGAAAAAGCGTACTATTAAACAAATTTAAGTGCTTCTTTGCATCATATTTGAAGATTTATAATTCCATACCATGCACACTGTCGATTTTGGAAAGAACGAAGAAAGTTTTTTCATGACATTTCTTTTATGGTTGATGTGGCAATAAGACAAAATGAAACACGAAGAGCCAATCATAGAGGACCGTTTCAAACGCTACAACGGAATAAGGCTGAAAAAAGTCGGTACTGCTCTGCACTGACTGGCACCCTCCCCGTGACGCGAACCGTGATGTTCACTGTTGTAGCGAATTGTCACGCGTACAAATAAAGAATCCCTTTTTTCTGTGATAAAGATAATGAGACCCAAACAAATTCATTTATCAATAACTGCAGCGATGACAACAATGTGTTATACTTCGTTATAATAAATAAGTGTACCAATTTTTGGCCAAGTAAGTACCAATAATTGATGTGTTATTTTCCATGTGATATCGCTTTAGTAGTTTATTTTGCGTCGCATTAACTTTTTTTATACGTGTAAAAGATTGTTTTTTTGCACACTGTTTTTGAGAATTTCCTTTTACCTTACACCAGTTTGGAAAATATTTAGAATTCGTAAACATTCCCACGACATTTTCGAAATTCATATACATTCAGTGATGGGAGAACGCGGATTTCTATGGCATGCACAGTAGTGATTACTGTGTATTTTTAGGTTATATACATTTAAAATTCCCAGAAATTTTAGATTCCCTTACATTTTCGAAATTTTTAACATTTTCGAAATGCGATAAACTTCAACGATTGTTGAATAATAATAATTTGTCATAATTTGTGAAATTTGTAGATTTCCACATTCTTGGAAAAGTTCAGCATTCTCAAATAAGTAAAGAAATTTCTAAATATGTCTAAGAAAAACCAAAAAATAAATAAAAATTTTAATTATTTTTTGGTTTTTCATTTTTTCAAAAATATAGGAAATTATCATGATACGTGTATCTGGTGATATACTAGGAGGGTTAAAAAAAACTACTGCGCAGCTGTAGGTCTCATAGAATACTACTGCGCATCAAATTCAGCTAAATGAATCTTCCAAATTGTCCAGAAACTTGCCGTGCAACATTCCCTACAAGCGGACATTTTCTTGATTGACCGAACCTTGCCCTAACCTTTCAATGCAATATTCCCATCTTACAATGCAAGTTTCAGAAAATCTTCGGTGTAATGTACGTTGGTATGCCAATAAATAATGAGTTGGAATAAAATCGTGCTTAACTAGATTATTCCCTCCCCCCCTTCCCCCCGAAAACACCCTTTTTTATCAGTTAATTACTCTGAAAGAAGGCTTTCAAAATTTTCAGAATTGATATATTTTATCAAATTTTATATAGTAATTGAGTTTTTATCGATTTCGCTTCGAGCCCCCTCCAAGCTCCCTCCGTACTCTATTTTATCTTCTACGTGCACTCCCTCTCCACAGACTCGTGTAATGCTCGATTTCTCGTAACAGAGGTTTTAGAGAGTACTAGGCGAGCACAGTAAAAACCTCGCGCACAGCTCTATTTTTCGTGACAGAACATGCAGGGTGGACTTGCCGAGTACTAGGATTTTGCCTCGGGACGTGTAACTAATGAATATTGTAGAAGATATATGTATATATATATGTGTGATTCTCCACAGACAGGGCATTTTTGGCAAAGGCAACTTTTTTTGGAAAAATGTCTTAAATTTTTTTAATTCCATAATGGTTAGGTTATTTGGCCTCAAATAAAGGGACCCTATAAATATTCACGCTTAATTCTCACTTGAAGGACCTGTAGCACATAAAAACGTTTTCAATTTTTGATTTTCCGGGTGATTTTCTCTGATTGTATGTAAAGTAAAACAATACTGTAAAATATTAACACATTAAACGTAACATGGCATGGAAGAATAGTTTTGTTTAAGAAATGCAAAGTTTTTCCAAATTTTATTTATTTTTTTTTTCAAATTTGAAATATTTTTTTTAGTTTTACGATTATTATTCTAAATTATAATCCTAATTGTAAAAGTATAATACTTGACAAGAAAGGAATGGCACAATGAAGTATTTTTAAAGACTTTTTGAACATTTTTGTTTTTCATTAACATTCTGAGAGTCAGATGGTTTACTTTTATAGCGTGCCATTCTGATTAATTTCAGATTTATTTCAGGCTTCAGGTTTAATTATGAAACGTATTCTTGATACTGATCGAGATATAGAATACATCTTGGAGTCCATCAATGCAACAAAAAATGATACAAAAACAACACGAACACGAAACTACGTTTGACAGCAAGTAGACCGAAAACCGGTGTACACATAACCTCCGAAGAAAGTCAGGGCCGTGGAGCGAACAAAATTATTAATTATAATATGTTTATTTCCCTTATATTTATCAATCCTCTAATCTTTTTATTTTTTGTATGCAGTACTCGTAGGTAAAAAAATGTTAATTCTCGATTTACGTTAATTTTTAATAAAATTATTTGGAAAAAGGCTTCGATATTAGCTCCGTTTCGTCCCTGACAGCAAAAAGCAGGTTATGGTATCCGACGTTACGGTATCCGAAAACCATACAAAATTACTTTTTACGCTTTGAAGACAAAAGTAATCAATAAATCCTTCTCACAAAAACTCTTTTATTATGTGCTATACAGAATTTTCATATTTTCATTGATTTTTATTATGAAATATAAAAGTTATTATCAGGTACGGTATCCGATACTAATAAAAATACTCCACATTTTCGGTTACATTTTTTTATTTTGCAAAAAAAGTTCTTAAATTTTTGTTATGAAGTTTTGACGAATGAGTAGTGTGGCTTTTGTTCTAGATATTGTGAGAAGATCAGACCTAAAAGATGATCAAAAGTTGATGAAAGTTATGGGAAATTCGTTTACCGTAACCATCGAAAACATTTAGGGAGACACGTGTATAATTAAATTTTCTTTACTAATATATCAGATAAATTCAAATATTTCTTATGAATTTTATATTTTTTGAGTCAAACTTTCAAACTATCAATTATAAGTTCAAAGATAATTCACTATGTATAAAATACATGTCTGTAAACTTGGCGCCGCGTACGTGGAGACATCCCAAAAAGGCCTTTTTCGAGTATTTGGGAGCATTTTGCTAAGACATACGATAATATAACATGATTTTTTCTTACGGAGGTATTATATTGTGCTAAAATGAAGAAGTTAGCCAAGTTTTATAAAGAAACACTACACTGAGAAAAATGGATTATACCCGGTAATAAAAAATATGTTACCGGATATAATCTTGGACTTTTAACTATGGGACAGCGATCCAGATTATTAGAACTACAATCTATAGATATTAAGAAATAGATATTACAGGATAATATCTTGGATTATTAAACTTTATAATCTGAGATAATAAAATCTATAATCCAAGATTTTAAAATCTAATATCCATATTAGAATCCTGGTCCATTAGATAACCTCAAATATATATAATAATTTTTGCAAACGTATTTATAAACCTATGCCAAAATTTGATAGACGAGCTCGGAAGTAGGACTGAAAACAAATTTTATATTTTTTAACACACAATAAGCAGGAAAGTGGCTATCATAAGACTACAAAAACGAAAGTAAAGGAGGCTAAGTTTCTGTACTTGTACAGGTGGCAGTGATGTGTAATGAAAAGAAATATAAACTTACCCATTTTCAAAATCTAAATCACGTGTGATTAAGCAATAATAATAATTTTGTAACTTAATTATATTACTTGTTTCAATGCGAACGGATGCATATGACACGCGCCACGATGCGACGTACCATCTGAGACTACACAGACGCCTGGATATTTTAAAATCTGAGATTTTACAAATTAATGCCTAAAGATTATAAAAATTTAATATCTAGAGATTATATTTGGTAACATCTTCATATATTAGAAAAATATTATGGATTATACGCGCTAATATATTTTTCTATACGGTTAACGAATTTAGTGTACATGTTCAATTAAAGATACTAAACCATATTTTTAACAACCTTTTTTTTTAATTTACTAAAAAGAAACGAAATAATTCTCCCTGAAAAGGGAGCTTGCAGTAATAATCTAATAAAAAAATAATAATAATCTCATCATGCACTAGACATAGTCTGTGGGTGATGATGAAAAACTGGGTTCACCTGAGAACAAGTTTAAAAAAAAGTAATAAGATGGTAGCTCTAAAAAAGCATCCAGAGGTGACTATTGTCACTATCAACGCTCGGGGCCGCTGTGTAAGGATTATAACGGTAAAAGACTGATTATAGCATAATGCTATAATATTTAGTCACTTTATTGTTATATTATTTCTTTAATATTATTTTTTATATTTATATTTATTATTATTTTTTAGATTGATATTGTTTTTATATTATTTTTTGTTATATTATTTATGTTTTTTTTTTAAACTTGCTCTAGGCACTCCGAAAATACTTCTTTCAAGCTCACCGAATCGCGGTGAACCTACACATTACTCTTATAATATCTTCCCGAGTACAAAATCTTGTTTATACAAATATTTTGCTTGTGAGAAGTATTTTTCCAATAAAACCTGAGGTGCTTCGATAATAATAATAATTATTATTATCATGAAGAAACCCTCAGTTTCAGCATTTTTCTTTTTATGAACGACATTCCACTATTCATCTGGTAAACAGAACTTACGATTTCACTAAATATGCACATCGACCGAGTCATATTAACGACCAAGCTGGTTATTACGAGTACCCGTTTTACAACAAACCAGTTTATGTGCTTCAGTCAATGTACGAATCCAAGAGGCTCGAATAAATGATAGCAACATTCATATCAGCATCGGTGGTTCAGTGGTAGAATGCTCGCCTGCCACGCGGGCGGCCCGGGTTCGATTCCCGGCCGATGCAATTTTTTGGAAAATTTTCATAATTTTTTCTTGGCAATAAATGTTATGTGAATTAAAGAAGTTAATACTGATACAACTATGGTAACTATAGACAGCTCTATTGTTACTGTTAACTTCAAAATAAAATTAGTGTTTTAATCGAGGTCGTAATCGTGAATTTGTGAATCGAAATATCTAGGCAATCCGAAAATACCTCTTTTACACTCACCGACTTTCGGTGAATCTATACCTATACTCAAACCTATACTACAAAACTATACTCTTCTAATATCTTCCAAAGTACAAAATCTTGTTCGTAACAATATTTTATTTGTGAGAAGTATTTTTCCAGTAAAACATCGGGTGCTTCGATAACAATTATAATTTTTTTTTCTCTTTTTCTCGGGCGAACACGGTTTTTCATCATATCCACGGACTAAGTCATGTGACTTATGAGATGATAATGTTCTAAGTTCATTTAATACGATGTCTGAAATCTTCTGCGATGATGTTGTAGGTACAAAATTAGGAGCATAGTGTAGTTTGGAGTTCGTATTTTACCGCTGTTATCCATAGACAGCGTTATACACAGTTATACACAGTTATATTATAATATTATTAATATATTATTATTATTGGCCCACCTTCCACCCATAGGTACTGATGAGCCGGTATTTTGCTACTAAACACGGTCGCGAAACGCGGCAAGTGCTTAGTTGATTCGCGGGTGCCAGTCGTTGTTTCGGAACTCTATATAGTCTGCTTGCGCATTCGTCATAATTCGTGAATATACACACTGATGAGCCCGTCTATAGGGATCCAAAAAGCACACTGGAGAGCCCGTCTATAGGGATCCAACATTCATCCTGGAGAGCCCGTTTATAGGGATCCAACATTCATATTAGAGAGCCCGTTTATAGGGATTCATCTTTCTTACAAACGTTAGTTTCAATGCCAACGACTGAGACCAACGATTCAGAAAATTAATTAATTTATCGGATGATGAAAGACACACGCAACTTCACACACGCACAAGAACACACACACATATACAAAAAAGGCAGGTAAAAAATTAAAAGGTCAACAATTAAGAATAAGATTATCACAGTCATCTGCCTTGCACGCGGGATGGTCATAGAAGGCGATTTTAGCCGCTATCATTGTTCACGCCCTGAAACCTCCGAACGTGCGGCAGGTGTTCAGCAATATTGTCTTCTGAATTGGACGTAGCGAATTTCGAGCTCCCAATTCTTCTAAGATTTGTATCGGAGCCTAATTTTATTTTTTAGGGGAACACTTATGTCTATTATCCTCACATTTTGAGCTTATTCATCTAACCAGGGGACATCTGGACGCTTGTGTCTGACTAGGTGGTCAGTAAGAATAGTCCTGTCTCAGTAAAGGAGATGGTGTTCGTTCTTTAGTACTCTAACTGGGCTATATATGTAGTAAGGTTCAAATCTCTGTAGTAAACCAGTGTTTAGGGCAATTTGTTGGTGAATGATCCTAGCAACATCATTATGTCTGTGCGCGTATACTCGCCAGGCAAGCATCGTACAGCCATCAATGATGTTTTCGATGTTCTTATTGGGCTCTCCACAAAGGCGGCATCTGTCAATCACTGCCACCATACTGAGGAAGTGTTTTTGATAATTTCTTGACTTGATTATCCTGTCCTGGATGGCAATGACAAATTCCTTCTTTTCCGGAAAGAGTTCTCCCCGTCGTAACCAGAGGTTTCAAGCATCACTCTCCACGCAAGGAAGATCTGATGTTTGGTGGTGTTGTTTATGCAGCTGTTTACCTAGCCATTGAGCAGCTAGCTGTTCGGCGTTGAGGTGACCCATGTCTTGGAAGTCAGCAGCTGCAAGTTTTAAGGGGTTATACAGGACAACTCTACAAATGTAGTCGTAGAGCGAAATGTTAGTCCTGTTTTGGGAATATTCGCGCAATTGTGTAACCTGAAAGTCACACAATCGTTGAATATCCATAACCCCTTTGCCCCCAAGCTTGCGCGGTAGAAATATTCTTTCGACAGCTGTC
Organism: Andricus curvator; assembly: GCA_932195095.1. NCBI lineage: Eukaryota > Metazoa > Arthropoda > Insecta > Hymenoptera > Cynipidae > Andricus > Andricus curvator. The sequence goes on along the minus strand of CAKNYM010053371.1, from coordinate 957,103 downwards.
CTCTCATGGTGAATTCGGTGCTTAGACACTTTCACACGGATGATTCTGTTGAGCCTCTCGAGGTCAGTCATGGACCAGGAGATCAAACCAAGGAGTATTTTTGGAGAGGAATGGCATAGGCGTTAATTTTTCTTCGTGATGTTCTTCGCACTAAGGCCGCACATCAGAACCAGCATAAGGCGACCCGAAAAAGCAGTATCAAACATCTTTTTAATCGCAGAGTGGAGCGGACCCCATGCTTGCAATATCTCTCCAATCAGATCACGGTCGTCCAGTTTGGACAAATGCAAAAAGATGTTAAGTAGGCTGTTCAGTTTCGACTCTGAGAATGCATCAACTTGAACCTATAGGACGTGTTTTTAATTGTCCAACTTAGCGGGTTTAATGCTAAACAAAACCAAAGTGCGCTGAATGAATAACCTCATAAGATTTCTCGTTTAATGGGCAAAAACCGGGTATCCCTCATTACCCCACGACTAACATATTTAATCTTTGTGCGCCATGTGTGCATGGCGTGCTCCAGAAATTGGATGACACGAGGGCAGATCTTATATGTTTTTAGGACCTCAAGTAAATAATCGTGGGGTATTGAGGGAAACGCCTGTTAGAAGTCAATTTCGGCAACGGAAAAATTGCGCTGGTGGTGTTTCGCATGCAATACAATCACATTATTAATCGTGAATTGGTCCTTGCAGCCGCGGGAACCTCGACATCAACCCTTTTGTTATTCGGAGATGACATCGTTCTCTTCACAATATTTATAAACGAAGTCAGAAATGATGGTCGTCAGACACTTACAGAGGGTCGAGCGGCTTGCGATTGGTCGGTAATCACTAGGACTACCAGCATCTACCTTATTGGGAATCATATACATTACGCCCTCCGTCATAAAAGAGGGCAAGTGATCTGGGTTCTTCAAGATGTTTTGAAGGGCTCCAGCAAGGGCCTATGAAGGTCCTATTGTCATCCTTTCACGCGGTCGCTCTCCTAAATCGTCGGACTCGCGCTGATAGTACCATGAGTCTCTGTTTAAGATAGACAATCACTTCGTTCAGGTTCGTAGGTATTATTGAACTGATGTTATGTGGACGAAAGATCTCCTCCACATGGCGAGTCAGTCTCTGAGACCCTTTCAAAATTGGTACAACCGTCCCAGATTTGCTCTTACTTTACTAATCTCGCCTTGAAGTCGAAACTTCCATGTAAGTGCTGACATATTTCTTGGGGCGTAGTTGTTAGCAGCTTGGACTTGATGTTCATCAACCGCAGCGCAATACGCAAGAGTCTGCATCTGCAGCAAGCACATGTCCTGCTGCAAAAACAGAGGCAGTATCTCGATGTCCAAGCTGTCAACTAACCGGAGAAGGTCTTTGTTGACCCTAAATTTCGGCAGACCGTTTCTCACAGATGGTTCTTGATCTGCAAACTCTAGGATGGCATTAGTGCAACACACTATGACACGTAGGCTTTCCTCATTGAGCTCTTCAATGAGCTCAACAGGAGCAGGGGCAGGCTCCGGCGGCTGCAGCTCGAACGTCTGCCGACCATGAGACAGTCGCCCCGCTACATCCCACAGGCTCAGCTCCCGCTCGTCTATAACGTCTCGTGTAACGGGCATATGAACCTCCTTCTCTTCCACCGCATCTGCGGGGTGCGTTATAGGTGCTGCTAGTTGTTGTTGCGCCTGTTTTTCGATGATTCTTATTTCGACTTCGGATATAAGGTGGCTCCGCCTAATAGAGCTTAATTGATCAGCAAGATGTTGTTCGGTCATTCTATGGGCCACCCCCCCCCCCGCACCGCCATTGCACGGAAATGAAATCTGATCACGTCTCCATTCATTCCCGACGTCCACTTGATCCTCTTTTTGGCCTGCGCACCCTGGAGTCTCTGGCGGAATACAGTCTCAACCTCCGAACTTATCCGACTGATGCTTCTTGTAGAGAGGAGGTTCTCTCCCATTACTTAACGACTTCGTTGTTTTAGATCGTCTACAGTTACTGTCACTATTTCAGGGAAATTTGCTACAAATCTTTGGCGAAAGGCCATGCCGTCAAGCGAAGTGGTGCTCATCTCGTGCCCATCTCGTGTTCAAATTGACAGTGCAACAATTACTCATTATGATGGGTTTGAAAATTGATGCGCTGCCGTGGCATTCCTGTGGAATTGGTCGGCTGGGGGCTCCCAACGGAAACGTTCCCCGCAGGCGCAGCTGATGTCCTGCTGCTTACCACTTCTTGCCGATGTCCTGGCTGGACCATAGTCCTTTCGGGCATCCCGGTGAGATTCGCCTGTCTATCACACAGCTCACCACCACCGGCTTGCATGCTGTCACCCCTAGCGGTGGCCCCTTTCTTCTTCGTTTTCAGCCTGTCTGGCATGGGAAACCCTGTCAGCAGCGAGGCTACCGTCAACGTAGACATCATAGTCATGATAAGAAAGCTCAAGCCCTACCGCGACGTTAACGCAAAAACACCTTCGGTAGAAATTATTATTTTTTTTTTAAACTTGTTCTCGGGTGAACCCGGTTTTCCATCATCAGCCACGGACTAAGTTGAGTGCCTAATGAGATGAGGATGTTATAAATTAAATTAATACGACGTTTGAAATCATTTGTGATGATGTTGTAGGTACAAAATTAGGAGCATGGTGTAGTTTGGACTTCGTCTTTTACCGCTGTTATCCTTACACAGCGGCCGCGAGCGTTGGAGGTGACAACAGTCGCCTCTGGATTTTTTCCTCCGAGGGAATTATTTTGTTTATTTTTCGTACTTTTTAATGAAGGCTTGTTAAAAAAATGTTTGAATATATTTTTTATTATCTGCTTTCAGTCTTTTGATGATTTTGCATCCTGTCCATTTTTGATAAAGCATCCTAACTGTACGGTTTCTTTTCACTTATTATTATTATTAGTGCCTTGTAAGCCTGGTCCATTTAAGTCCCGTAGTACTGCGGTTAAAACTTATTGTACTATGCCTTTTAAATTTTAAATCTCGGTGAAAAGAGGTATATACGCGGGTCGCCCGCGCTGCTAAATTATGATTTAAGTCCTTTAGCATGAGTACATATACCGCCAGACGACTCCACTTCACTAGGTTTCGGCCTGTGCAAATTTCTCTTTTGCTAATGTGGGCTTAGGATCACTGGATGAATTTAATCACAACCACACGGAAAAAATTTATCCGTAAAAAAGTCACGAACTAGTAGCTAGGTCTCGGATATGAGAAAAATTGATCGGATATTTATGTATTTTCGTAAATAACCTACGAACTTTGAGAAAGATTGACGAACTCGATGTGAAAATTCTAAAACGGTTCATCACTTTTTGTTTACGTGAATAATTACAAAAATATTACGAGTGATTGGGAAAAGATTCTCAGAGCACTCACGAGCTTGCCTGACGAATCTGGGAACTCGAAACTAAGTCTCCCTGTACGTGGCCCACGCACACACGCGCGGTGCGTGTGTGCGCTCGTATGTGTGCCTCGAGCTCGTCGGATGAGTGGCTAGAAGTTTTATAATACCTATTTTGTTTGGCCTCGATGGCTGCGCGTGTTTACGCACTCCTGGTTTATGTTTAGAAACTTGGTGAGTCAGCAGTGTTTGAGGTTCGAATCTTCTGAGTTGCGAATTTATAAATTAATATAAAATTAAATCGCACAAATAAAATTTTTCCTCTTTTTATTTCAGTCTGAAATTTTCAGGAACTGTTCGTAGGAAATTCGAACTGTTCGTAAGAAACTTCGAAATTTATCCATATATTTCTCATAGAAATAAGGATTTAATGTTTCATTTTTTTATCTCGTATCCGAGACCTAGCTACAAGTTCGTGACTTCTTCACGGATAAATTTTTTCCGTGCAGTGATAACCTGCGGCTGCATCCGACTTTATTAGAAGTACTCGAATTTGCCTGGACATATGGTCAGGGAAGAGGAAAACTGCAGAAAACTACCTTCCGAGTTCAGTCGGTTTTTTGACAATCGAGTTTGAAGGCAGCCATTCGATACTACCTATCGAATGTACAAAATCATCTTCAGTCGAAATTCACCTTACAGATAATGCAGTCGGTACGGTTTCTTTTCACTTAATTTGAAGTGGTCTAATTTCGCAATTCGAACTCCGTCTAGAGATAGAGGAGGGGAGCGGTCACCTCTAATTTGAACTCTACTTTCTGAGACCTTTTCATAGATACCCATATTGCTGGGATTATCTACCAGTATGATAATGTAGTGGCTGTCGGAGGGGGGGGGGGGGGGTGAATCCAGATGTTATAGGGACGTGGAAGGGATGAGAGTTTCATCTAGAAACTACGTATGTATGCAAAGTTATATGTCAATCAGGTATGTAAAAATGTTTTAATCAAAATATACAAAATTGAAATAAAAGATTTGACTCTGTCCTGCCTGCGTACATACCCACATAACCACGTAGAAAGTCCAGTAAAAGCTTGTAAAAAGCATTAAAAATAATAATTTAAGAATCCACTCGCTTTTCCGTAATATTTTTGCTTTTTAATCAGAAAAACTTTTTTCCAGTGGAGGTTCGCTTTTAGAAATAATTTGTTTATATTCAAGTGGGAATCGGAGGCACATTCGATCCAAAATTGAGTCGAGATTTTTTTACAGCTTCTAATGATCATATTTTTAATCTTTGATTTAATCGGAATGTAATTTATCGAGGAGCGTATAACTTCGCATTTCAATGTAATGAAACCGATTATACAACTTCACTCAAAAAAAATCTGCCCGCTTCGCGGGCACATTTTCATCGCGCGCTTCGCGCGCTTCGCGCGCGGCTCGCTTCGCTCGCAAGTTTGAGCGCGCCTAGGGCGCGCAACTGTTGGATCTCGCGCTTCGCGCTCGATTATGTATTCACCTCGCGCTACGCGCTCGGGCGTATCTACATCGCGCTTTACGCTCGGTTGTTCTAGATTTTTCAACTTCGTGTTCGACTTCGATGAAAAGAAAAAGTTTGTTTGCAAATATTATAAAATTATCAAAACCTCTACATATTAAGTGATTGTTAAATTTCTTTTTATTTTAGACTGAAAAGGAACTTCATTTACTCAAGGTTCTATCGACCTTAAGGAACACATTCTCATCCAGGCACTCGCGCTTCGCGCTCGATATTTGATTTGAAAATCATTTGAACCTTGCGTTCCACGCTCGGTTCTGTGCATTTGATTTTTCTATTTTCAATGCTGTTTTTTACGAATAAAACAAAAACTACGCGTCATATCAAAAAGTGAATGATGAGAAATTTGTAGATCTTTTTTGGGTGCACAATTTTGGTGAAATGATCTTTTCTCGTATCTTGCATAGTTTCACAGCAAAATGGAATTTTTGATTATTTTTTTGTGCGATCAAAATTTGAATTTTTTATTTTTCAAAAAATTCAAAAAGTTGTTATGAAAATATTACAGGGCGCTCAAAAAGCAACGTTTTTCTCCTCTTGACTTTTTTTCATATCGTGCGTTTTTCGGCTTAAAATGTACATTTTCGTTTGTTTTTTGGAATTTTGAAAATGCTATAACTCCAGTAATTTTTGTTTTATCACGAAAAGTCATTAGAATATTTTGTTCGTCATTTTGCGTACTACTAATAACCATACATAGAATTTTTAAATCTTCAAAAAAAGTGGTCTCAAAAATTTTCAAAATGTGCTCACTTTTTGAATTTTCATCCAAAATAGCTGGTTAACGAACTCGTTTTCTATTTTTCGGCCATAAAAAAGTGTGCCAAAGCTCAATCAAATCTGATCATTTTTTCGAAAGTTATCGTGGCTACAGACAGACAGACAGACAGACAGACAGACAGACAGACAGACAGACAGACAGACAGACAGACAGACAGACAGACAGACAGACTGACAGACAGACAGACAGACTACAGACAGACAGACACCTTGGTAAAAACCGTTTTTTCTGGCTCAGGGGGTCTCAAAACGTGGAGATTTGATGAAAACCGACTATGTCAAATTTTACATAAAACCAATACCTTCTCATTAGAATGAGAATGTAAAAAAATCTTCTGGTTAAATATCGCCTTACTATTTTTTCTGGTTAAAGTAATCACAATTCTGATTATTTTAATCAGAATTTCTGGTTAATATAAACGGAATTCTGGTTAATTCAACCATAATTCTGGTTAGTCTAACCAGAAAAAATAGTAAGGGCATATTATCCGGAATTCTGGTTGATTTAACCAGACATTTTTTTACGTGTTAAAATTTTTCCACTATGAAATTCAATACTTATATATTACAAGATTAGAATACTGCCTCAACTGACGGCGAGTGTCGTTTCCAAACCTGGGATCTTAATCCTACATACCAAGAGATTCAGTTCGACCCATTCCCGTAGAAATTCGGATCAAAATAAACGCTTCAAACCCTCTATTTTCTTATAAATTCCCCTTTTTCAAAAATAAGTGTTTGCTTACAATTTGGAAATTAAATCGGAAGATCGTAACTTGAATATTTTTTTCTTCTAGGGTAGAGATGGACAGACGCCGGGTTTCCTACGAACCCTAAAATTCCACTCTCGTTTTTTGGTGACTGACCTCCCTCCCCATCCAAAGTTTGTTCGCTTTTGGAAAAAAAATTCCCTATTCGGGTTATTAAGTCTATTAATATTAATCCGTGTCCCCGGGCCTTTGAAATGAACATGCGATTTTAAATGAGAAAAGTTATGTTTTCGAAAACATGTGAATAACAATTACTTCTTATTATCTTATTAGCCTGTTTTGTTGTACTCGGAAAATACCCAAAAAAATGCAAAATAGCATTTGTAAAATTCATGCTAAAGACGATATTTTTTGTTCTTTTTTCAACATGAATAATGTTTATTTATCAAGTGGAATGTTTTCAAGTATATTATAGATAAAATTCAATTGTTTGAATAATTATTATATGCTCAAACTAATTTTTTTGTTGCAAATCGTAAAAAGTTATAATTTCTCCGGATAAATGATACAGTTGATGAATATAAAAAAAATATTTTTTGTTGAACATATTTCTCACTTGTTTAAACAATTTCTATTTGTAAACTTTTTTTCGCTAAATCGTAAAAATGTAGTATTTTCTGGAATTAATGACACACTCAACGAATGTTGAGAGTAATATTTTTTGTTTAAGTTATTTGGCAATTATTTAAATAATTTTCATTTGTATAAACATTTTTTTCGCTGTATATCGTGAAAATTTATTATTTTCTGGAATTAATGACGCAATTAATGAATGTTAAAAGAAATATTTTCTTGAAAGACAAACAAATTCTAGTTTTTTCATTCTTTTACATTATTTCGCTTGTTATTCAGTATTTTTTTATCTCAACGAAAGCGATCTGAAAAAAAACTATCACAACGTACTAAAAAAATAATGTGTGTGTAAGTTCTGAGATAAGAAAATACTGAATTATAAACGAAATAGTACAAGAGTAAGAAAAAACACTTCTGAAATGAAACACTTACTTTGAAAAAAAAAATATGCAACAAATATTTCTCAAATTATTATTTGAATTTTGCTCATAAAGGGAAAGAATTTAATGTGGAGTAATATCGATTATTATTTTCAAAATTTGCTGTGATAAGCATGATTGATTTTTCCTGATTATTATATATTATATAAGAGTTAGAAGTCTACTTTATCCACAACTTTATGATTACGGAAACTGGATTTCTGATGGTAATATATCTTCCTAGACAGCATAGAGATCTAATTACTTAATAAAAAATTTCAATTTTGAAAAACAAACGAAAGAATAACTGGAAAAAAGAATACTTAGAATTGAACAAGCGGCGATGGTTTTTTCAAGAAGAAATAGAAGAGATGGTTTTTTTTAAATTCTCATGTGTACTTGACCTCTTATTGCCAAAATTTTTTGATTTAAATGAACCACAGAAATTATCTTTTTCAAAACTGACTTCATCAACTTTTTTAATTCGAATTTTTATTTTCAACGAAACTTGTCCTCCGAAATATTTCCATTATGTTTTAAGGGAATTCCTATTGTTTTAAGATTAATTTTTTTATTTTTGGTATTGGAATATCCACGAATGAAAAAAAAATAAAAACACGCTATTTACAAAAGCATCAGTAGTTTTACTTATATGTAGAAGAAAAATTAATATATACTTACAGGAGGTTGATAAAGATAACAGAAATGATGAGAGTCTTTCTATAATTTTGAGAAGGTGGAGTCTACACTGCCGGCGCCGGCAAGGATGCTGTTTGCCGGCTGTTTTTCATGAAAAGCGAAATATGAAATAAAACAGAATTACGTATATAGTCATGCAAATACCTGAAAATATAATTTTCAAGGTCAAAACTGATAAAAATATTTTTTTAAAAAGAAAAATAATCTGTTAGCATTTTTTTTCATGAAAATACGGTGAGCGTAGATCAGGTATTTTCGGTGTGAATAGGAACTTCGTTAAACATGACAGATTATTCATTTAACTTACGAAAATTGCTTATAATTAAAATGAAAAATGATCTATTTTATTATTTGATTTAATAGATTTAAAAAAATAAAAAAATATCAAGAAACGCTTATGGTAAGAAATTATTTTTAAAAATGAAGCTTCGTCCTATGTATCTAGTGTTATTGTTTGATCCTCGGTATCGGCCATTTTGCTAGTTGTCGTCACAGTCTAAAACACTTAATATTAATTTTGAATCACGCGTGACCTGCAGCCAATGAACGCACACCGCAACGTTCTGCGCAGCAGGTCAACCCGCCAAACTTGGTATCGCCTAGGCAAATAATAATTAATATTTCGTTTTTAATGACAAGAATTGTGTATAATAAATATAAAACATTATTTCTGTGACCAGTCACAGGGTTGCCTTCCCGCCCTTCATGAGACGTTGGAAGGGGGTAGGGATTTGATTAACATTATTTCTGTGACTAGTCACCAGGGTTCCTTCCCGCCCCCCACGAGACATTGGAATGGGTTAAGAGTTTCACCAACCTTATTTGTGTAACCAGTCACAGGGGTGCCTTCCCGCTTTCATGGGTCGTTAATCGTAATTTTTGTGTCGCAAATCGACGATAAAGTATGATATATACATAGAACGTTTCATTCAACGTTCCATTCTTCGCAAAAAAACGAAATTTTTTCAAGTTTTAACATTGAAAATTGTTTTGTTTTTGCCATTTTCATGGCCATATTCGTAATCAGTTAATGAAAAATAAATCGCTACACACTTTACGGAACTTCACACCCAGGGGTAATATTATCATTCATTTCTTATGAAAGAAAAAACATAATTTTTTATGAAAAAAAGATTAAAACCTACACTGAGCGAAGAATTCCCGTGTGGTTCGGGTTTACACCCCAATAGTTCGGGTGGTTTATCTTTTTTTTTGTTTCACACGAAGGTTTGGTGCGCTTACACTACTGAGACGTGCGATCACCCGAACCATTCGGGTGCTCAACCGAAACAGCAGCAACCGAAGTGGTGGGGGGCCCGCCCCAATATTTGGGGAGCTTGCACGAATGATTCGGCTAGTGGCACGAATGATTAAGGTCGTTATATAACTGGAATCAATTAAAAATCTTACACGTTGATGATTACAGTTCAACCCTGTCCTAAAGCACTACATGTGCATTATCGAGTTTTCAATTATGTGATTTACCTAATCTTAGAATGCTCCGTTAGTATAAATATGAGTGATGAACAATAAATTCGACATAACCTAGAAAGAGTGACATTCGGGAAGAACCTGATGTTCATCAGCTGCGGCCATTAGCGAATATGCGCAAACGTCGAACGCGCAACATCCAACGCGGTTCACGACTCGAATCTCCTGAATCATTCGTGCAAGCTCCCCAAGTATTGGGGCGGGCTCCCCACCACTTCGGTTGCTGCTGTTTCGGTTGAGCACCCGAATGGTTCGGGTGATCGCACGTCTCAGTAGTGCAAGCGCACCAAACCTTCGTGTGAAACAAAAAAAAAGATAAACCACCCGAACTATTGGGGTGTAAACCCGAACTACACGGGAATTCTTCGCTCAGTGTACGAAAAATAGTTATTTTAACAATAGTTTTTGTAAATGAACGTTCTCTTACTTTCTTTTCTTATCACATAAAAAAAATGTGTGAAGTTTAATAATCATGGCTTATTTTTCGAAATTCGTTTGAAAAAAATGTTCTTCAAAAAAATGGTTTGAACGATTTCAGCCATAGAAAAATGTACTTCAAAAGTTGGAAACAGTAGATTTATAGAGAATGTTTTCCCCGAGAAAATAACTTATAATTTATTAACATTCAACCATTTTTCAAAAATTCATAAGAAGCGGTAGTGGGGACAAATGCAATTGCAAACAAAATGTTTCTTGTAAGTTTTAACATTGTTTTCATTAAAGTAATTTTTGTATGTTTTTAAATAACATTATCAGTAATATTATTTTGGTTTTTATCATCATCGAAAAACTATTTTTTCACAGATCTAGTTTTTGGCGCAACTACCTTAATGAACCGCCAATCAATAAAATCAACGTAGTGGCTAGCCTGGCGGCGCGGCGCCGGGAACGAACAACCTTGCCGGGGCCGGAAAAGTTGCTCGTTGCTGGCTGTTTTTACCCTCCGGGTGTGAAGTTCCGAAAAGCGTATAGTGATGTATTTTTAATTCATTGATCACGAAAATGGCCATGTAAATTGCAAAAAATAAATCATTTTCAAGGTCAAAACTGCAAAAAAAACGCGTTCTTAAAAAGAAAAATGTTATGTTTACACGAGGGGTTCACAACTCGACCGATGGAAAGTACACTGACTGCAAGTGAATTCAGTGACTTCATGTGAATTCAATTGACTTCACGCCAGTGACTTCAGCAAAGGTGTACCCCTGACTTCACGAGTTGTTAACCCCTCGTGTTTACAACATTTTTTAAAACCTCGTATTCTAATGTATTTCGATGCGTTGATTACGAACATGGACATACATACATACGGAAAGGACTGTCACGAATTTTAGAGTAAGGCCATGTAACTTAAGGGTTATTTTGTTAGTTTTTGGATTTTGACGCTTTGGATGGAACGTTCTATGTATATATCACACTTTGTCGTCGATTTGCTACTCTAGAATTACGCTTAACGACCCTTGGAGGCAAAAAGGCACCCCTGTAACTGGTCACAGAAATAATATTAATCAAATCCCTACCCCTTACCAAACTCGCGTGGGGACGGGAAGGCACCCCTGTGACTGGTTAAAAAAATAAGGTTGGTCAAACTCCTTCCCCTTTCCAAAGTCTAATGGGGGACAGGAAGGCACCCTGGTGACTGGTCACAGAAATAATGTTAATCAAATCTCTATCTCTTTCCAACGTCTCTTGGGGGCGGAAAAGCACCCCTGTGACTGGTCACAGAAATATGATTGGTCAAACTCCTAACCCTTTGCAACGTCTCGTGGGGTGGCGGGGAGGCACCCTGGTGACTGGTCACATAAATAATGTTAATCAAATCTCTATACCCCTTTCTAACATATCGTGGGGGCGTGAAAGCACCCCTGTGACTGGTTACAGAAATGAGGTTGGTCAAACTCCTTCCCCTTTCCAAAGTCTAATGGGGGGCAGGAAGGCACCCTGGTGACTGGTCACAGAAATAATGTTAATCAAATCTCTACCCCTTTCCAACGTCTCGTGGGGGCGTGAAAGCACCCCTGTGACTGGTCACAGAAATATGGTTGGTCAAACTCCTAACCCTTTCCAACGTCTCGTGGGGTGGCGGGAA
>CAKNYM010053371.1:930833-945360 GCA_932195095.1 Andricus curvator | reverse complement strand
GGCGGGAAGGCACCCTGGTGACTGGTCACAGACATAATGTTAATCAAATCTCTATACCCCTTTCCAACATCTCGTGGGGCGGGAAGGTACCCCCGTGACTGGTCACAGAAATAATGTTGATCGAACTCCTACCCCTTTCCAACGTCTCGTGGGGGCGAAAATGTACCCCTGTGACTGGTTACAGAAATAATGTTTCATAGTTATTATATACAATTATTGTAATTTAAACAAAATATCAATTATTTTCCTAGACGATCCCAACTTAGGTGGGTTGCCCTACTGCGCAGAATGTTGCGCAGTGCGTTTATTGGCTGTAGGTCACGCGTGATTCAAAATTAATATTAAGTGTTTTAGGCTTAATATTCTTAATTCAAAACATGTTTGTCCCTAGCAGTATAATAAAGACGGAAAAAGAATAAGGAAAGGGTGAGAGGTTGGTTTTGGTTGACTCTTTTCTTTTTTCCCTCTTTTTCCCTTTGTTATGTAATTGTCTCAAATGAGCCGGAAAAAAGGTAGTTTGGAAATCTAATTTTGATTTGTCAATTTTTTTCATTCTCTGATTTCGGTGTATAAAATTATTATTCATAAGAAAACTTTATTTTGATCTTAAATGAATTTTTCAAATAGAGACACCCAGCTAACCTGTTACCATCCTGAAAGGTTCCTGAATGATCACATGTTATCAGAGGAATTGTTACTTGTATCTCAGTCTCCTAGCAGGTAACGGCATAATCGCCGTAGTTTACTAGGGAGGCTTGTTTGCAACCGTTCCCTGTCAGACTAGTAACATGGCGGTAACAGCCGGCAGCGATCTTCATTTATACATATACATTTTGGGTCTAACCTCTATAATGTAATTTCTTTTTCGTAAGGGTTCAGCTGATAAATATCTGTTTTTTTATAAAAGCTTTGTTCACATATTATCTCCCTTTTCTGGAACTTATTTATCGTTTAATTATGTTCCTTTCCAACATTTTTGCAAAAATATTCATAATTATAATTCCGAAACGATGTATATTTTGAGGTTAAGCTGTCATTGCACGTTGCGTTTCCAAACATCACTTTGTTACAAGCATGTGATTACAATGGCGGGATAATGTTACCTGCTTCGCTTGTAATTTGTTACTACTTTGAGTGGGAAATATATTGTCACTGGGTGACCAGCATGGAAGTCACCAGTGACTGGTTTTTTTAATCTTGTTACAATTATGTGACTATTCGGACTAGTAACTGTGTTAGCTGGGCACTAAGCTATATTTGCACAATGTATATTTAAATTTTGTACAAAGTATGCTTTAAACTATATTAGCTATTTTTAGAAATGTATGATTTTTTGGATTATTTTTTTTCTATTTTGAAAATGCAATAAGCTGAATAGATTGGTTCAGAATCAACCATAAATATTAATAGAAATGGACGCCTCCACTCAATATGAGTATATCTGCTGACAGTGCGCGCCTTGTATGAGACTATACGCTGTGTATAAGCATAGGGAATAGTCTCATATACCGCGTTGTGAGCACATCGTCGAAATATTCATCTTGTAACTAAAAGCGCCCGCTATCCTTACGGCCCTGTTTTTATGCAATCCGTGGCGTTTACGACAATTCGCTGAATTCGCTCTGAGCTCGAAGGGTAGCTCAACCAATGAAATTTATGACACTGCATGACCGTCAGATTATATCCTAAAAAGAGGTTGAGCTCCCCTTCAAGCTCACAATGACGTACGTTGATGTACGTTGTTGCCCATTGCTGCCAACCGTCGCGCGTGTTTTATTGGTTCACATTCCAGTTTTCCCGTAAATATTGAACTGCATTAAACCTCCGGAACACTGGAATGTGAACCAATAAAAAACACGCGACAACTGGTAGCAATGGACAACAACGCACTGTGCGTTGTTGCCCATTGCTACCAGATATTTAGGGTTGCCACCTTGGTCAGGTCTCTCGCCCGGCACATTATAATGGTGGTGTTGTGGGGGGGGGGGGTAGCAGTGAGAAGCGGGAAAGTAAATAAAAGTCCAATTTCGTAATATTTTATTTATTTGAACTACATCAAAAATATAAATATGAAGTAGTATAAATATATTAGAAATTTGCACATTTTGTCCATTATTTTGCACGAAAACTATCAGTCACTTTGTTTTGGCATTAATCCTTAAGTATCTATCAACACTTAATCACAAGGTACAGACATACAAATTTTACACAAGCATGACTCGAATAAAACGAACAAACATGAAAATTCTGCACGAATGTATAGAACATAAAATACATAAAATGGGCTGTGTGCAGCAGAGTAATTTAAATATTTGCAAAGGTACAGTGGTGACAACTGACTTCTTATCATGATACCAACAAAATAAGCTGAAAAGTCCTATAAACATTAAAATCATGAACAAAATCAATTCTCGCCAATTCTCACTACTGTAGTTGCTGAGGTCAAATCCATCGTGAATTCGTGGTGGCGATTCAGTAATCATAATGCTAATTTTTGCTTTTTCGATGCTGACCACGAGGTGGCCCGGCAAAATTTTCAAAAGCCCGGCCGCCCGGCAAAACCTTCTAGGCCCGTCACTGCCGGGCGAGGCCCGAGCAGGTGGCAACCCTACAGATATTACGCGTTGGTATCAACGCACGCGACAAACCTAAAATTCTTAGGAAACATTGTGGATACAGCCGATTCGATATATCGTGAAGATGGTTTCAATTTTCATCAAGATCAAATCGCGATGAATTTAATGATTTTTCAGAGCGGAATTCGTCAAAGGAAGACAAATATTGCATTGTCATGATATGGTATAAGCGAGGATAAGCATAAGAAATTCATAATCCTATTTCATTACTCGACTCAACAATATCAGACGCAAAATAGCTCTCCTCTTTTATAGAATTTGGCGCGAACCGGCATTCGTTGAACATGCGCAGTAAAAACGCCGGTGAGGATACTGAGAATTCTAGATCACGTGACGCCTCACATATTTGGGAGTCAATCATATCCCATGGATCCCCTCCTTTGTTCTCTTCGCTTCGCAAATCGCAGTCGTCGATAGACTCTTTCGCGCACTTTCGCGGTGCCGGGTTGTACAAGTCAGAATGCCGACAAATAGCTACAAAGGCCAACGGAAATTCTCCGACTAGTTTTTTGTTAGTGCCTGGCGAGATTCAGGACCTTATTATCCTAGAATTAGAACCGGCTTTTATATCTGCACGGAAATAAAATTTCGAAGGCAAGTAGTAACCATTTTCCATTCCCTAAGGCCGCATGGCGTAAATCTGCGTTTTTTTGTTGATGAAATCATAATTCAACCCATGCGGCTCGGCACAGTTCGCCCGTACATGTGCAGATTGTGCACTCGATTCTAAGAAATGGCAGCGTCAAATTCTTAATTTTCAGTGATTTTCGTTATTCACTTCAGACATAATATGCGTTTTATTTCCTGTGTTTGATTATAAGCTCTGAGAATAATAATTATAAATTTAACATTGTTGTATAACATTTATGAAAGATGCTACATTGAAAATATTACAAGGTCAGAATTTTTGACTAACTATTAATGGTGAGGGAACTTTATTTATAAAGTTGAAAAAAGGGCCCATTAATTATTGTAATGAATTAAAAAAAAGCAAATTAAGCGTAAATAATAAAAAAATGTTAGTGGTAATAATTTTTTTATTGATAAAATGAAACTGGGATTCAAAAAGTCCGGCGTAGTGAGGAAGGTGACAGTGCACAGGTACTCAAGCGCGTATATTGCGTAATATTATGTATTCCAATTGGAAATGGTTCAAACGGCCCTGAATGTTTACGCTTGGATTGTCTGGGTTTACGATCAAGGCCACTGCAAGCCATGCTCGAAACCAGTCTTAAATCCAAGTTCTAATGTAGTATATTATGTACCTAAAAAGACGTCTGCCTCCTAGGTGCACACGAGATGACTTATTGACGAACCGGAAATGAACCCGGGAAATGAGTTAAATTATTCGTATATTCCCCAAACAATGTGAAATTTATTTCAATCCCTGACTTAAATTTCTTAAAAAGATTACCGCCAATTGATCTTGGGTGCAAAGAAGTAAAAGAGGATGTAAAATTTAATCAATAAAGAAAAGAACATCGTTATTGCACTCAACCGTTCAATTATAAACCATTTTATGTAACAAAAACTTTTTAAAAATAATAAGTAGGTAATAATAATACTAATAACACTCGCAAAAAGTGTAATTAAATTTAGCGAAAGGTGAGGGTGGCCGCAGATCAGGAAAAAGTCGGGGATTATGAAAAAAAATTGCATGTCAGGTAATTTCTATAAGAAGCACTTTAAGTGACTTTCAATAATAATCAGGGTGTCACACACAGTCACTTTTTTCTCAAGTACTGTTTAGTCACTTCTTAAAAATGAAAAGATCACTTCAGGCTTTTAACGTATTTGAGTAAATTTTCTATGCTTTCAGTGAACGTCACCAGATTTCATGGAGTTCACGTAATTTTATAATATTTTATTTTATTTCGAACAGTTGATTCATAGGGAATGAGGGTTTTTGTAGAGTTTCTTCTAAATTCACTCAATTCCACTCAATTCAATAGATTTTTAAAAATTTTTGTTTAATTTATCCTGAATTCTTTTAAACTCACCTTGGATTCTTAGACAATTCATCATTTGAAATTCTTTTGAATTATTTCAAATTCAAAAAAACATTAGTCAATTTGTTTTATTCTATTTATGAAACATACTATATTAAAAATGATACAAGATTAGAATTTTGGTCTTTAAATAGGTAATTACTAATATCACGGAATTTTCCGTATAACGAATAGGTCAAGTGTAGCGATAGGGCTAGTATTACGGTATTTTCCGTATCATTAGCCGTGAACGAGCTGGACAAGTGGTTATTCTTACGGAAATTTCCGTAAGGGTAGACAGTTCGTTTATAATATTTTATTGGATTTCAAAGAATTTATTCACAACAATAAGTTGAGGAATTTCTTAGGATTTCAAATATTTTAAGGTATTAGCAAAGATTTTAATGAATTTAAGGATATTTTTAAAGCTTTCAGGGAATCTTTAATTGGTTTCAATTATTTGAAGAGATTGCAGAGAATTGAAGAAATGTTATGGTCTTTTTAAAAATTCCAAGGAATTTTTAAGAACTTTCAAAAATTTGAAGGCATTTCAAAAGATTTAAAAGTTTTTGAAATATCTTAAGAGTATTTTTAATATATTTCAATAATTTGAAGCTATTTCAAAGGATTTAAAAGATTTTCGGGTACTTTAGAAGATTCCAAGGTATTTTATAAGACTTCGGAAGGTTTCAATAATTTTCAGGGATTTTAAAAGCTCTCAAGGTATTTTAATCAATTTTCAACGGTTTTGTAAAAAATTCATCTTTTTGGGTTCGAAATTAATCTTTTTTGGTTGAAAATTCATCTTTTTTGTTGAAAATTCTACTATTTGGTTAAAGTCATTTTTTTGACTGCAAATTTAACTATTCAATTTTTGGTTAAAAATTTATGGTTTTTAGTTTCACACAAGATGGGTGATGTCTGGCTGGCCGATGCCCTTCGCAAAAGCGAGGTCCAGGCTGCACTATTAGAGTTAGCTGAGGCGAACAGAGTAATAAAAGAACTAAAAGAAGAAAATGTGAAACTCCAACAATATTGTGGTAAGCTAGTTAATTCTTTTTGTTTGAAAAGTGTACAATTATATTTTTGGTTTAGAATTCGTCTTTTTTTGTAAAAATTCCTAACAATTTTCTTGAAAATTCAATAATCTATTAAAAAAAAAACGAAGTGTCTAAAAGTCTGTCCAGACGGACGTTGAATTTCGTCTGTACTTCCGGCTAGAAGGATAAAAAACCTCCAAGTATTTTGTCCGGCTATCAGATTTTTTGACAATACTGGCAAAAGCCAGTATCGGCAAATTCATTGTCTTCGAGTTTGTTCGTCTACTAATATACCTACAGAAATATTCAAATATTAAATAGTCAACAAGCACTATAATACATATAGTATCCCTTTTAGAGGAGACAAGATTTACGATATTTATCATGCATATTTATGAAGTTTACGTACTAGTTCGTTTCTTTAAATTGTTAGTTTACATATAGGATCTATAATTCTTTTTACATGTTGTTGTCACGCTACCTTTTTAAGGATTTATCAGATCGAATCAGACTTTGATACACTTTTTTAGGGATCCAAAATTGGGGGTCATGATCGGTAACCAGATTATTCCAATGCAAATTATTTCGAGTTCTTTCAAAACTCAAAACAAAACGTTATCAAGAGCTTCCAAATTTTTTTTCAATGATTCTGACAGTTAACGAAAAGACTTACAAATTGTCTGTATGATAACTTTAATAACTATACAAATTAAAAAAGTTACATGCATTTTCAAAATTCAATGAAATAGCAAAAAGAAAATTATAAAATTAAATAAAAAAATCTAATTGACACTATTTGTCATTTTTTAACCGATGCCACTATTTTCTCGTAATTAGCCGCTAATTCCCCTATTTCTTTACTTTTCCTTTAAAAAATTTTTCGAACTGTGCTGCGATTGGCTAAAATAACTTGTCTACCATATATATCAAATACAGAAATATATACCGGAAAATAGTTTCAAAAGCTAATGCATTGAAACACAAATTAAAAATATTTAAAATCAATTTATTTTGTAACACATATTAATCGAACATTTTAAAGTCGAAAAAATCCAAAATCGCATAATTTCTAATTCGGTTATTAAGAAGTTAATAAATTTATATTTCAATCCGGGTTGAGTCATACTAACCGCCGCCAAATCACATTCACGGCAAGTCACATTGCAGCATCTCTCACTTGGAAAACTTTTAAGTCGACAAAAAATGGGCGAAAATGCGAGAATACACGCCTGTAATTAGTCACAGAAATAATGTAGATCACACCCTACCCCTTTTCAACGTCTCGTGGGGTGCGGGAGAACACCGCTTTGATTGGTCTTATAAATCAGTTAAGTCAAAACACAAATTTCAGCTAAGTTTTTGAATATCGGTCAAAAAGACAATGTACAGAATTGTACGAGATTTCAAAGAATTTCGCAGACTATATCTGAATTATAATCGATTTTTAGGAATTTACTACCTTCAATTTCTTTCACAGATATTCTAAGGTATTGCAAATTAGAACGAATGATGGAGAACGACCGGCCACCTGCAGTAAGTAACAATTTAATTTACCTTGTTTTGATTTTTTAAATTTGTTAGACAGTGTGGCCATGGGGCGGAGAAAACGGCGAATTTGTTGAGATGATTTTCAATTTAAACAATAATTCATCAAAACGATTCTCAATCTGTTCAAAATGAAATAATTTAGAGATTTTAACTAAAAAAAATTGAAATGCTTCAATTCGAAAGCCTTAGTAGTTACACAAATTGTGACGTAGTACTTCACTCCACGCCCAAAATCAGTTAATTCACGCCGTTTTTAGCATCCAGATTTTAAAACATTAATTTAGAGCGAATTCCTGGTCGAGCACAGAATCCTTTTACGAACTGTCAGCAGACACGAGCTTTGAAAGGGATGGCCTGTTTCCAAAACTGAACCCTTCGAGGCCTAGGATTTTGTATTCCATCTTCTCTTAACCGTCGCTAGATTGGGGGTCATTTCTTAATTAATAAATAAAACCTCTAACGTCGACGAAACATTCTTGATCTGATTTTCACTATAAGCACTCACAGGGTCGCTGGGCCCTGCTAAGAATCACAGCACATCACGACTAGGCCTCGAAGGGTTCATTTCTGGCAACAGGCCACATCTCTCGAAGTTCCTGTTAGACGACAGTTCGTGAATGGATTCTGTGCTCGACCAGGTATTCGTTCTGAATTGATATTTTAAATTTTCGAAGCTAAAAAGGGCGTGAATTTAATAATTTTGGGCGTGGTATCAAATAACACCATCACCGGGTCAAGCATGCCCATCATTCCGCCTTCAAGCGCTCGCTCCGAGGTCCGGTCTATCGGTTTATCAATGACTAATTACTTAAGTCGGCAATACGCCCTAATTTAATTAGTGTAAGTTTTCGATTAATAGTTTCAACCAGTTCAATACAAGACTTAATTCTATTACCCTGGAATTTCTAAATATTGGGCGGGAGCCCAGGATGTTGAGGCTCAGTCCTCTGAGAGATCGGATTACGAAACATCAACCCCAGGCATTCCTGAGACAATGCCAATATTACAATCTTGGTCGCAGATATGTCACCTGATAGGTTAGAGACTTGGTCAAGAAACCGTCACACTTATACTTCGGAAAAGGTCAACACGTCTCCAGTAAATTGGTTAAACCATTGGAAGGGCCGTACGTGGTCGTAAATGTTTGCTCACCCGGCGTGTATGAGTTAGCATCAAAGAAGGCAGTTTAAAGGCATGTTGCCACGTCTCAAAATTATTGAAATACGTCGACATGACCGTCTTACAGATGAGGAGCTTACGCCGAATGGAGCGGCCGCACTAGACAAGGAACTCTCATAATTCAGGACACGGAAACGATAGGGGAACTGACCGTTCAAGAAGAATCCGAAAACGAGATGGTATTGGTCGTAGAACCTGGACGTAAACGTTCGGCCAAAAAAGATGTCGACGAACGCCCGAGTTGTAAAATGTTAAGAAACCGCTCCTTCTGAACGTAAAAATAATTAAATTGGGGCTCATTAAAACTGTTAGTGATTAATCTCGAAGAAGTAAAATAAATATATTAGCTAGTACTAATAGTTTCCTTCACGGGTCTTAACCGACTTTAAAGTCAAATTTTAGAGAGTTTAGTATTATAAGCTAGCCTTAATTAATTAAAATAAACTAAGGTAAAGTAAAATAAAGCTCCTAAGTAAAACTAAAACTTTACAGATGGCAGAGGGTGGCGAAAGTCCAAAGCGATTTCCAGGGTTCACCTTGGAGAGCGGTTGGAAGGCAGTATGGCTGAAGAACGGTTGGGCGTTGACTCCAGCGTACCCGCAGAACTACGTGTTGATCGATCCGAGAACCGATCATCAAAAGGCGCTCTGTTGGAGGATTCGGAAGGAGTTGAGGGGCTCATCGGAGGTGGTCCACAAGGCCCTTAAGAAAAATAACTTGCTTAACGGGGATACTCGGGTGGTACTCCTCTACCCAGGCCGACCTACCGAATCCCAGAGGAAGAAGGCAAAGAAGATGGCGAGGCATGAGGCTCACGAAGCGAAGTCCCGCTTGGTCTCCTTGCAAACTGCAGCGTTAAGGCAGGCCTCAGAGGAAGTGAGGGCCCCAGCTACCCTTAATGCACCGTTGCAGTCGTTGGCAAGGGGAATGGCCCGACATACAGGCGTGCCACCCCCACCTAGGCCGGTGACGCTTTCACCCAGACCCGCAACTCCACAAAATTCGGGCGCACTGCAGGACCGAAGGAGTAGCGCAGATGAGGCGGAAATCAATGAGAGGGTTCGCAGGAGGCTTAGGGAGGATCCAAATTTTAGGAAGGCCCGTACCCCCAATTACTGGGGTACAGTAGAGGCGACGCCCTGTTCTAAGTGCGGCTCCACGGAGCATAAATATAACCGCTGCCCAAAGCTCTACCAGCATTAGTCAGTCGAGGCGTGAGTCCTCGGTATTTTCGTAAGCATTTTCCTTTTTTTTGTAATCGGCTCCTCTCATTTTTTTTAGTTTTCCTTTACTAAGCTTTTTATTTTTTCAAAGGGTTGCGAGCTTTAAAGTGGCTCTGGAGAGTTTCTTTTCCGCATGAATTAGTTAGATATTTCTCATATTTTGTTTGGTTCTATTACTCTTCTGTAATTTTGTAAGCCTCTAGGGGGCGTGTACCCCAAAAAAATAATTTCATTTTTTAGTTTTGAATAAATCAAGTATTCATTAACTTGTCCTGTCATTAGGATAAGTAATTGAATAAAAAAAGTTTAATCAGAATTACTTTCCAGCCACGAGAATAGTAGTATTAGAATTTAGTAGATTAGGAAGCTAGTATTTTATCTAATTAAGAAAGAACTAGTAAGCCTTGAATTCGGGATAAGTGTCACTAAAGGAGTAAGCTTATGCGGTAGGTATAAAGCAGTTGTTAGACCCAGGGAAGGGCGGGTGCAGGTTCACGAAGCGGAGGCCCGCTTGGTCTCCTTGCAAACTGCAGGGTTAAGGCTGGCTGCAGTGGGAGTGAGGGCCCCAGCTACCATTAATGCACTGTTGCAGTCGTTGGCGAGGGATTCCACACGGGCGGGCCAACCTTACCTAGGCCGGTGACGCCTCCACCCAGACCCGCAACTCCACAACAACATTCGGGCGCACTACAGAACCGAAGGAGTAGCGCAGATGAGGCGGATTACAATGAGAGGGTTCGCAGGAGGCTTAGGGAGGATCCAACTTTTAGGAAGGCCCGTACTCCCAATTACTGGGGTACAGTAAGGGCGAAGCCCTGTGCTAAGTGTGGCTCGACGGAGCATAAATATAACCGCTGCACAAAGCTTTACCAGCATTAGTGGAAGGCGTGAGCCTCACAGTCGGAGCGTGAGTTCTCGGTATTTTCGTAAGAATTTTCCTTTTTTTTTGTAATCGGTTTCTCTCATTTTTTTAGTTTTCCTTCACTAAGTTTTTTCTTTTTTTTAAAGGGGTGTGAGCCCTAAAGTGGCTCTGGAGAGTTTCTTTTCCGCACGAATTTGTCGTGTGTCATTTTATTTTGTCGATAGATATTTCTCATATTTTGTTTGGTTTAATTACTCTTCTGTAATTTTGTAAGCCTCTCGGGGCGTGTACCCCAAATAAATAATTTTCTTTTTTAGTTTCGAATAAATACGTATTCATTTCATGTCCTGTCATTAGAATAACTAGAATATCTAATTAAAAAAATTAGATTAACTTTTCAGCCATGATATTAGTAGTATTAGAATTCAATAGATTGGAAAGCTAGTAATTTATTCCATTAAGAAAGAACTAGTAAGCCTTGAATTAGGGATAAGTGTCACGAAAGGAGTAAGCTTATACGGGCAGTTATTAGACCCAGTGGAGGGAATAAATTACTCCAGCATTCATTTATTCAAAACCTAGTCTTGAAAATCAGTTGATACAGGGAAGCTTCCAATTGAAAGGGTGACGCACCCTATTGCACACTCAACTTTCGATTGAATACTGGTTTTGGGGATGGCTCACACTGGCTTTGGTCCTCAATCGGAGACCTACAAACGTTTTTAGCGGCATGGAACCTATTACGCAATATATGTGCGTGATTTACCGTTCACTGTTGCTTTGTCGCTACGCTGCTGGTGTTTCAGGCCTCTTTGAGCACGCCCCTTGACCCCGAGGGGCTCCACTCTCAGCCTGAAACCACCGCGGTAACAATTCTCGGAAGCAGTAAATCGGTGGTCCTTATATCGGAAGTTGAGTGTACTTGAAGTTGTATTAATGATAAATATCAGTAAAATAAATGATAATCTCTGGGTTCATTTGCAAGTTGATAGTTCTTGGATCAGAGTTCGGTCGTAATTGGCTTAATCAGACTCAGTCGACTCCTTCGTAAAAGGGCAAACGCTTTCGTGGAATCATAGTTCAGAAGTGCGGGATGATAGAATTAAGTCTTGTATCAAACTTATTAAAACTATTAGTCGAAAACTTAAACTAATTAAATTGGGGCGTATTGCCGGCTTAAGTGATTATAGTCTTTGATAAACCACCAGTCTGAACATCAGAGGGAGCTTTTGAAGGCGGAATGATGGGCATGGTTGGTTCGGTGATGCCTCGTCTAAGGGATGGGCAGTTGTAAAGTGGTATTTCATTTCACGCCCTAAATCATTAAATTGACTCCCTTTTTAACCTCCAAATTTCAACATACTAATTCAGAATGAATACCTAGTCGAGTATAGAATGCATTTACGAACTGTCATCTGGCAGGAGCTTCGAAAGATGTGACCTGTCGCCAGAAATGAACCCTTCGAGGCCGAGGATGTTGTATTCCGTCTTCTCTGAATCGTCACCAGGCTGGGGGTCATTTTCGAACTATCAAATAAAACCACTAAAACTAGGCAGTCTCAGGGCTGCCGAGCCCTGCTGTCGATCACAAATGCTGTGAATCAGCTTCTCACATTCAACGACATTGAACTCTCACACTCTAAGGGAGGAAGGAGGACACTCACTCAATGCACGTGGTAATGTGTAATCGTTGCCTTGTCCCATAAATGCATATAATATATCTGTTAAAACAATAAATGCGTAACTTTTCGAAAGGCTACCTTTTGTAAGCCAAAGTTATCCTTTACAACTCTCAGTGCATAAATAAGTATTAGTCGCGACTGGATCAGTTCATTGTTAGCTTGTTTAGCATTCTTCTCCTTCTTTTTTTGGTATTACTAATTTGTTTGTACCCTTTACTACATATTTGTAGAGTTTAATATACTATTTTTAAGGCGTTACCAGACTTCGAAAGTCCACGCTTTTTTACGTTTTTGATACTTTTTTAGGCAAGGATAGTTTTCTGTTACTTTTTCCAGTGAAGTGGTAGAAAAATTCGCCGTACTCACAAACAATTAGTATGTATTCATCAGGGTTGGTCGATGAAACGAAATTATGAAAATCAAGATTAGAACTGGTGTGGATTGATAAACGCCTTCAACCTCGAAAAATAAGAATAGTGAAGAATTCACCAATTGTTCCTAAGAAAATTAAAGCTATCTTTCTAAGTTTCCTCCGAGCAACTATTCAAACAGCAGTAGCGAAACGGTGGATGACGGACTCACAAAGAAAAACAGTTTATCATCAGAGGACGAGGTCGAAAGTAAGGACCATTTGTTGAAGGAGCGACTTCAGAGAGAACCAAACGATCTTCAGGATTCTTAGTAAATGAGCGAGAACTCAAATTCTCAAATAATCGAAACACACATTACTGGACCCGATTAAAAAGATGGACAGGATATACAGGATGATGTCATTTCCGTCACTGTGTCGCCATCTTTGATGCTGATAGACGTAGCGACATCTTCAAGGCAAGTAGTAGTTTATTTTAACATTTGAATAGTATTTTAAGTGAAGATAAAAAGGAAAATATCCTCCGATTTCAAGTTAGTCAGTTTGGAATGCTTAAAATTGAATATAGTTTAATAGGACAATAATTTACAATGCTTTTTTTTTAATAAGTCAAATTTTGAATACCCGAAAATACTCTTTAGATTTTAAAAGTGTTCCATATTACATTGCTTAATATTCAAATTTTTTAGATAGGTAGTTGCAATTATAAGGTATTCATTTTTGAAGGCCTGAATTTGAAGATTTAAATGACCGGGGAAAATGTGTTACAGTTAATAAAATTTCACATAGACGAAGGTTTAATATTATTCCTGATATAAAAAAGTTCATATTTATATTATAAATATTCTTTTATTTTCACAGGTCTCCATGTACAATAGAACTTCCCAAAACAGATGAAAGTACTGAATATTAGGATAATATCGGAGACAGCTATTTCGATGTCTAAATGTTGACTTGCACAGTTGGCAGTGTCCCATCTGTGCATGGGCACAGTTAGGAGACTCTCATCTGTGCACGTCGAAATTTAGACATGCACAGATGGGCCGGTGCACAGTTGTACCAGTGGCCCACAACGACCATAGTTGTACCACCGGCCATCAACGTACACAATTGGGCTCGTGACAGTTGCTCCGTGCACAGTGTTGTCCGTCACCATTTAATAGCTATTATTTATTATCTGAGCCATGGACTTCTTCCCATAGATTCCAGCCCTGTTCCCAATGTGTCTTTAGAACCGTCTGTGTACCAAACGAGACCTCCTGGTGTGAATAATTCTTTCCTTCTCCCGTCATCATGTCATTCTTCCCTTCTAGGGAAGATAGAATGCGCTTACTGGTATCATGTAGATCTGTTTCCTCAACATCACTGAGGTTGCCGCCTACTAGGAGTTTATAAAATTATGCTTCCGCAATCTTCCTGACGAAAAGGGGCAATGG
The DNA here is from genome assembly GCA_932195095.1 of Andricus curvator. Taxonomy (NCBI): domain Eukaryota; kingdom Metazoa; phylum Arthropoda; class Insecta; order Hymenoptera; family Cynipidae; genus Andricus; species Andricus curvator. The sequence continues at coordinate 931,396 of CAKNYM010053371.1, read as the reverse complement.
CGTGATGTGCAGAGTGAATACAAGAACTGTTGTTGGTGTTTTTTTCCTAGAACCAGTGATCGCCAAGCAGAAAATACTTTGGAGGCTTTTCGGTTGTTTAATAGTACTAATTTGTTCAGTCATTACAGCCAGATCGTTGATCCATATGCTATTATGGGTCTGATTATCATTGTATATAACCAGTAAGTAATCCTGGGTTTTAAGCTCTAGTTTCTCACTGTTGCGCATCCGTAGGGCCAAAAAGCCATTTGATCTTTTTTTACTATTGCGTGAACATGGTGTTTTCAGGTTAATGTATGGTGAGATACTACACCTAAATACTTCTCTGACTTTGAAAATTCTACTTCCCTTCCGTAAAATCTAAAACTTCTATGGTCAGGAAGGTTGCTTCTTCTAGTAAAATGCATGAGTTTCGTCTTGTTCGGGTCAATGGACAAACAACGGTCCCTGCACCATTGCTCTACTATGTTGAACGCTGACTGCATGAGCTCCACTAAGGTACACTCATGTACTCAGGTCAGTGTTCACAGATTGTGGGAGCTGGCGGCCCCCACCACGGCTCC
>CAKNYM010053371.1:861749-925833 GCA_932195095.1 Andricus curvator | reverse complement strand
GGAGCCGTGGTGGGGGCCGCCAGCTCCCACAATCTGTGAACACTGACTCAGGTACACACGAATCAGATCATCAATGACAAGCAACCACTGGGTGAATGAAGGAACTCCTCCCTGTGGGCATCCCCTTGAAACTTTGGCCTTTAATTCATTACCATGTAGCGAAGTATGTACCGTTCTGCTTTTCAACATGGAGTGCATCCACCTTTTTACCGTGTCACTAACTCCGTGTGTTTTAGCAGATCCGTATATGGATTCAATTAGGGTGTAAATAAATGCCCCCTCTATATCAAGAAACGCTGCAATTGCTACTTCACATTTCCGTATTGTATGATTAATGTGGGACGTAAACGCATAGAGAGCGTCTATGGTAGATCTGCCTTTTTCAGAGGCAAATTGATTCTTATGAAGAGGGTTTTCCGTCAGGAAAAAAAGGTAGCCTTATCCAGCTTTGGAATGAATATTGCCTTAACTTTCCTCCACGCTACCAGGGTGTATCCCATTGCTAAGCATGGCCGAAAGATGCCGCATAATGGATCCACCAAGGACTAAAATCCTTCTTGAATTAATGCAGAGAATATTTTATCTCCCGCTATTTAAAATGGTTTAAATTCTTTAACTACCCATATAATTTTTGGATGAGTGACAATACGACTTGCTACTTTCCAATCTTTCATTCGAAACACTTTGATTGACCTATTTAGATTTTTTTATTATGAGGAAGCAAATATATTTGATAATTAATCGTAATGAGCAGGCAAAGTGGTCATCACATGAGCACCATAAAATTGTAAATACAAATGAAGTGGAAACAACCGAGACTGAATTCATATCTAGTTTATTTATGTTTAACTTTTTTATTTATCAATTGAATGTTTATATTCGCTTTAACTGTCAGGGTCATTAGCTTTTGAAATCAAATCCGCGCCAGAGTGGCTACCAAGTCTGTATTATTGGAATATAAGACTCTGAGCCACGATATCTCCCTTATGTTATGTTTGTTACAGATAAGTTAAAAAATATAAAATTTTCATCATATTGGCTTCGGCAAAACAAAATTCTTTTTCATCGCATATATAGCTCATCAGACTTTATAGAATTTCAAAAATTGTAGATTTTCGTAAGTCCGACATGCCGTTTGCAGGACTATATAAAAATTTTATATTTTTGAGTTTAAATTATTTTTAACAAAACTAAATGTTCAATATTAACAATTTTCTAAGGGAAATTGAGTCTGAGAAGTTATTTATATGTAATTTAAAAAAGGGCTAAACAATCACCGCAGGGTCCCACTGGGAGAAACTGCCACCTAACGATGATAATGGCTCCCAGTAGAACCGCGGTAAATAACACCTTTGGCCACGGTTCGCGACTGTGAGATGGGTGGCTACAGGGCACGACGAAATGACAACGACAGGCCGGCAAAACCCTCGTGTGTCTTAGGGACATGAAGCGACCCAAGGATGACAGCTTTCTGCACTCATATTGCAAGTGCCTTGGCATATTTTTGGCATGCTGTTTTATCTTCAAGGTTGCGAACCAGTGATAGTTTAGTGCCTCCGAGAGCACCGATTACAAGAACGATTACTTTAACCGAATATTTTGGGTACAGTCGTTGCACCTCCCTTTCAAGGTCTTGATACCTCTCCTCCTTTTCCTTCACCTTAGCAGTGATGTGTAGTCAGCCGGAGTCGAGAATTCGATCACGAATATAATTCGTTTCTCGAAGTCATGGAGAACGATGCCAGGCCTCGAGTGTGCAATGGGAGACTGCTGTCCGAAAATCGTAGTTTCAGAAAATATAGCACTTCCCGTTTCGGATAATTGACACTCTATCTCCCTCGGAGCGTTCAGTAGGGCAGGGTCGCGGCCAACACCGTAAGATCGATAAAGATGGTAATAAAGCATTTTTAGGGCCGCATTATGTCTGTAGAGATACGTCGTTCCCGCGTGAGTGGGACACCCGGATAGTATGTGTTCTAGGTACTCAGCGTGTGCATGATTTTGAGCTTTTAGGATTCAGCTGTTTTAGGAAGAGCGCGATATGTATCTTTAAAATAATCGTGCTTCGTTTAGACCTGACATTTTCACCTTATTTGCGCTGAAGTATGTTTCGTATTTTAGAATTCATTTTGAGCGCTTAGTGTTCGGTCCTTTGGATAAAAGCGCGATATATATCATTTTAATAATAACCTCATTTGATATTGATCTCAATGGCGCACCGTTATTGAATTTACATCAGTGACGTTTTATTAAATTAAAATCTTGAGCGCTTAGCGTTCGGCAGTTTCGGGATGCGCGCAACATATATCTTTATAAAACTCGCATTTGGTACTAATCTCGCTCTGCCGTCGTCTCTCCCCTTCCAGCATATATGTTTCATTAGGCCCTTATAATCTACATATTTACCCAGTTTCAGCCAAATCCACCGAAAGCCATTTTCTCATAGATTTATTTCGGAACACACTCATTTTTTATTAACATTTAAATTTAAATCAAATATTAGAAAGGAAAAAAATGGGATCTATTTTCTTGAAATCTGACAAAACTTTGTAAGAGACTAACAAGAAATTATATCATTGAGAGACTTTTCGATAGGATAAATCAAAAACCAAAAATTTCATTGCGGTATAAAAGAAACAGCGAAATAGATTCATATTTGTCAATTTAAAATAATTTTTTTAATGGTCTCTTTTCGCGAGTGAAACTGTAAGCTTCAATCAAATTTCAGTCGAATCAATAGCAAGAATAAAAGCACATGTTTTTCAAATATTTATTCGTTTCAATGGTATATTTTCCGTATTAAAAAATATAATTTTTCATTTAGAGTTTGTTTAAAATGTTAACAGCAGCCTTAATTGGCCTCTAGAGATTACTATTACATTAAGTTCTTCGGAGCATAAACATAATTTTATTTCAGTTGATATTTTTCTTGAATTCTAAATTAATGATGTGCACATCTGCCATCCAATCTGGCGGAGGGGCTGCTGGACCGTTGCCGAGTATTTTCTACAAGTATTACAGTGTTGCATGGCAAAAGAGCGAACATACCAAATTGACGAACTTCTTCAGCCGACATTGTCATGATCTTTTTAGATTCTATTTCCATTTTAATATAATGTGCATCAATATTATATATTGGAAAAAGTTTATTCTCTTCGTCTCTTCCAATGATGAAGTTACCCCTTGCTACTACATTTAAATAACGAGTTGTGATTGGTACTACTAGATCTGAGCTATCGCTTCGTGCCGGGATGTAAACACCAGGAAGCTCTGTTGCTAGTGCTTGAATTATTCTGAAAGTCACATTTGGTCGACCGGGACAAACTGAAACATCGGGACAAATTTCTTAATGAAAATAAATCTTGTACTTATTTAACAAATGCATATTATAGAAACTTGCTTTAAATAATTTAGTCTTATACCATATGAGTGCAACGATTCTCTAATCGTATCTAAAAAAACGATCTTACCAAATATCTCTAAAATATCGGAAACATTGTTGTCAAAACCCTGACTGGATTTTAAATGACGTGAAATTGCTCTATTTTTTATATACACTTGAAATTTAAAAATGAAATCCGCTATTAACTTTCAATTTGTTTACATCTAATGCTAATTTAGTTTGTGATTTTTATGGGGGCAAAATATGTCCTTGTTCTTGCTAGATTAAAAAAAGATTAAAAATTAAAATTTTATGATTAAAATTAAATGATTATTAAATTAAACAGATTAAAAAAATTTTTACTTTGATAAGAAAATAAAACTTAGTTTCTTCAATATAAAAATGTATTCATTTTCGTTAATTCTTTAATACCGACAGGTTGATGATTCGAATGTTGAGTGCGCACCAGATACTAAGATTTCAAAGACTTCTAAAGATTTCGCAAAGTTTCAAAAGATTTCAGGAGTTATCTTTGGGTTTTGAAAAGTTAAAAAAAATTTCAACCTTTCTGAAGTATGTATATCGAAATTTTGCAAGGAATTTATAATAATTTCAAGTGAGTTTGATACATATATTTCAAGAGATTTCGAGGAATTTCAAAGGATTTCAAGGGATTTTAGAATATTTGAGAGATTACAAAGAATGTTATGGGCTTTCAAGGGATTTAAAAAGATTTCAAGCAATTTCAAATAATTTCTAAAGACTGTAAAGAATTGTAAAAGATTTTGAAGAATCTCACAGGGTTGCAAGTAATTTATAAACTTTTCAAGGGATTTCACATATATTCTAAGGATTTCAAGTGATTCAATAATTTTTCAAGGGATTCCCAAGAATGTTTTTAGAATTCATGGCCTATAAAAGGATTTTAAGTGATTTTATAGGATTTGCATGGATTTCAAATAATAGATATGATTTCAAGAGATTTCAACAAAATTTGTGGGAATTTATGGACTTCCCAAAATTGCCAATTCATTATGACTGATTTAAAAAAATATTTGAAGTTTTTCAATGTATTTTACATTATTTTAAGGAATTTTATGGGATTTCAGAGAAAAAAGGATTTCATGGATTTGAGAAGATTTCAAGGTATTCTAAGATATTTTGAAAGGTTTTAAAACTTTCAAAAGATTTCAAGAGTAGTCAAACCCTGATTTAATACTTAGGGATAAGTATTTTAAGATAACTTAAAATATGGAAATATTCAAAAATCGCGCGCATACCGCGCATGTTTGTTTGCCATGCTTATAAAAATAAGGTTATAGGGTAAAGGCATGACCAATTATTATAAATTCTTCGTATTTTTTCCATTTTGGCATTTACACTTTTTTATGCCATACATTTTATTTTATTTAAATTTTTTTTTAAAATCATTTTCTTTTCTTGGAGTAATATGCACAGTACTTCTTCTAAAATTAAAAATAATATTTTCTATAATGAATAAATTAAAAATATTTATAATGGATGGCAGAAAATATCTCGAATATCGAAATACAGAAAAAGTAAACTTTTTTTGTAGCTTAAAGATTCCTATTGTATTTTGAAAATATGTTTTTTGACTAAAATTGACTAAAAGTGACTAGCGCAGGATAAATTTATAAGAATTCAAAGTCAATTCCAGTATGATTCAAAGCAATTCAAAACAATTGGTAAAAATACAAACAGATTCCATTGCTATTAGTAAAATGGGTGTTAGTTCAAAATCCATTGAATTGAATAAAATCGAGTGAACTTAAAAGAATTCAAGTGAATTTAAAAGAATGCAAAACAATTCATAAAAATTCAGAATGAATTAATAAGGATTCAAAGTGAATTCCAAATGAATTCAAACGAATTGCAAAGAATTTAAAAAATCCAAAATGGTTCATTATTTCAGTAAAAATTGAGTGAATTTGGAAGAATTCAAGAGAATTCAATGAAATTGATACGAATCTAAGATGCATTTTAAAGAATTCAGGGTAAATTAAACATAACTCAAGTGAATGTAACAAAATTGGGAAAATCCAAAAAGATTTCATTCAGCTTTAACGAATTCATTCTCATCACGCATCTCGTGCTTCGCACTCGATTGTTATCAAAAGTGCGAACTTTTCTACATTAAGTTCAACTGTATTATATCAAATGTATATTATATTTTTTACTATACCTCTGTCTGGGACTGTTTATTAAGATATTGCAAAATAATGTAAAAGTTTTGTTTCAATAAGTTTATTTCAATAAATTTATAATGTTACAATTCATAATATGCATTGATATTTAAACAGATGTGTTTTCATTGTCTCTTTTCTATAATTGAAAAAAAGTGCGCATCCTATACAAAAAGCAATTATGTTAATTATCATTTTATTGCACTTTGTGTCGTTTCTCCAAAAACTTAATTTGTTTATTTTCTATGTTATTTTTTACAATTTAGACCAAAAATACGCATTCCATCAACAAATGATTAACAACAAATTTGTAACTCTTTCTTGGGTGAAAAACTTTTGTTTATTTATTTTTTTCGTAGTTTGTGAATCAAATATACAAATTTTGTATTGTATAACAAAGAAAGAATAGGTTTGATTCAAATATAACAACAAATACACAAGCAATGGTTCACACTCGGTAGACATTCACACACAAATATGTTTAAGATCTTTAAATTTTTTGGTTATTATTGATTTCAAAGTTTTCTTGAGCGAGAGGCGTAACTTTTTCTACATTAGGAGAAAAGGGGGTTTTTAATTGACCTAATTTTGGATAAGAAATAAATATACACTGCAATAAAGCAGAAATAAAAAATGACTAAAAAATATATATATATATGTAAATAATTATTTTATATATTTACCAACTGAATTAACAAGAATCGATAAAGTGAGGACCAAGGTACAAACAACCCACATATTATCTTGCTTTCTAGAAAAAAACGGTTTTACAGAGAAATGTATAATGAAGTGTAACAAATGAATATTCTTCAAGGTATTCATGTAATGCAATGTAATAAATTATACTAGTCTCTATCTCATTCGACTTTTTAGATTACATCCCAATGTTTTTAAGATTAATTATAGCGGAGAAGTTTATTTTTTAGGTAATATTTGTTTTACGCGTCGCAGAGAGATAACACTATCGACATAAATTAGTGTGGGGAACATCACAAACTGAAAAAGACTCTTAAGAATAAAAGTGTTTACGTATTATTTAAGTGAAATTTCTTTCTTACAATTCACATTAGACACAGCGTTTTCAAGACTGAAATAGTACATTTCGTGACTAGTGTGGACAGACGGCCTTTTGGAAACGACCGCAATGTTTTTGTAACGAGTTTCAAAAAGAAAAGCCGTCAGTCCACAGGAATCACGAACGATACTTTTCAGAACAAAATCATAAATGGCGTGATTTCATTGTCTCCATGGAAAAATGCAAAATCACGTTTTGAGTCGGTGAAGGTACGCATGAGCTCTACTGCATTTTTGTTCTAACGAGCGTGAATGAGACAACAAAGTATAATGTGCGAGGCGATAGGAACACGCTATACTCTTCGTTAGAAACATCGACTCACCAATCCGCTATGAATTCTTTTTCTATCTTTGTCATCCACGGTCTCTCTCTAGCGTTACGAAAATACACGGAGCACGCTCAAACAAGACTCTTTTTTGAACTCTACGTCACGCCGTGCTTACTGAACCCTATTTTGTAACTCATCCAACGCACCGCCAGACGCCGCTCAAAAAGCGTACTTTTGCGTTTGTCTATGGAGGCATGAAAACACGCCATTTTTATGATTGCGTTCTGAAAAAATATATAATCAACCTTGATGATTATAGCCTTCGAAATTTAAAGAGGATTAATGTGTAAAAAATTTCACAAATTTTCGCCATCCCTAGTAATATATGTGAATAATAATAAATGTATACATGGGTATCATCCTAAAACTGATATAAACCAATTCCAATGCCGCAAAAAAGACAAATCTCGATAACGGTAAATTAATGGAAACAATTATTATCAATAAAAAACTCAGATGGTTTTTCGAAAAATAAGAATTCCTCAATTTTCATCAAAGTCCTTTCCGACATCATCGATATACACTAAATATCGTATCTGAAAAATCTTACTTTGACAATGGTGAAGGTGGTTTAATGATCAACTTTATAAAAAAATTTCCTTCTTAAAATATGCCATCTATATTGAGTTTATAGAAACCTCATACAGTGTTGTGATTATTTTGAATGTTTACGTACATTGTTTGTTTTTAAATACAGTCAACTTCCGTCTATTTCAAAAATCGCCTATTTCAATTTTCACCTATTTCAAGTCTCCTATACACGCTTATTTCAAATTGCGCAGTTCCGTCACCTCCTACCACGGTCCGTGTACAGTCTCGCCCGAGGCAGTGGGTGATCAATTAAAAAGAGGCCCGAAGAGCGCGAAGCCCTGGTTGGTTTGAATGGAGTATTCTAGCATGATGTCATGGAAATGAAGAAAACAGAATTGCGCAAATGCATTCTACACTTAAAAAATATTACTATTCAGACTCGTATGCAGTTGCAGTCCCATGTGCTAACCATTCCGACGGCTGCCATTTCCATCTATCCTAGCATTCTACACTTAAAAAATATTAATATTTAGACCTTTATAACTTACTTTTGCGTTTAGAATATTTTCTCCAAAAATTTGCCTGCACTCATATGTCAAGAACTATGCTACCTTCCTGAAATTTTCACCTATCCTAGCATGGCCGCGACGTCATGCTAGAAAACTCGCTATTGCGCGAAATATTTGAGTCGTTTATTGATTCTATTATATTGATTTTTAGTTGGCAAATTGTACCATTTGAAGGAGATGTTATATTTGTCACGTCGTACGTCAACAAAAACACTTGAAAAACACTGACATGCATGATACGCTAATACGCTCACGGACCGCGACTTTTTCAACGGCGCAAGTTCGGTACCTTCTGAACCGTTTCCAGTTGGAATGCATAATATTACGCAATATACGCGCGGGGATACCCGCGCACTGCCCCTTTCCGCTATGCTGCTGGTGTTTTTCAGGCAAAAGTTGCAACTATCTCTCGCCCCTTGAGCTAAAAAACTGCGTGGGCCAGCAGTTCTAGGAATTACTAAACCGCGAGTTACTAAACTGAGAGTTGGGTGTATTCATCCGTATTATTATTGATAGTATTTATTGATCACAAAAAGACCCACGCTTTTCGACACATGCGCAGTTGAAAAAGTTGTTTACAGCGCCCTCATAGATACAAGGCCAATGAAGGCAGTCAATGAACGTCGGTTTACAAAAAATACCTGACACCTCGCGGTAGAGGTGGGGGCTCCTCCAGCCTTGAAATTATGGAACGTGTATGTTTCAAGGCCGTGGAAATAGGGGGAAGTTTACTGTATTCAAATTTCGTTCTAGTATGAAACAGTATCTATTTTTAAAGTTGGTCATAATAATGTTTCTTCTACAATAACATAATTTAGAAAACATATTGTAGTCGCTAATGTCCAGTACAGTGGATGCGACTTTAAACCTTCATTCAATAATATTCATAAAATAAATAAAATGAAACTTTTGTAGTACTTCTAGCCCTTGCAAAAAATTTTAAGAAAAGTTAGTGGGAATTCATTTGGAATTCTAATGGAATCCCATAGGGACATTTGTGTTTTACTCGGAATATTTTTAACCAGTGTTAACTTTAAAATATATTATACTGACTGCCGTCATTTCTTTAGATGATAAAAAATTTAAGATTATTTCCGTAATTATACCGTTTTATCGTTTATATTTCAAATTAAATCAAATATTAAAAATCAAGCCAACGAGGTCGGCGTCAGCAAGCGCCCTCAAGGAAGGGTTTCGTAGACTGCAAGAGCTTGAATTCGAGCCATCCCCGAGGAAAATCAGACGAATGGAAAAGCTTCCAGAATAGGGATCTGAAAGCCCGAATTTCTTCGTTTGTTTCATTTTCAAACACTTGTTACGTGGTAAATAATGAAAGTTTAATTTGTATATAGAACTGAATTGCGGACAGCAATTCAGGACGTCTTTACTACTCTAAGACTCTAAGGCTAGAAGAGAACTGAATATGCGTCGGCCGGGGACGCTACAATATTGCCCACGTATTCTATAGGCACGTATGGCCCATTGGTGGGGTGGGGAAGAGGGTCATGCGAGGTCACGCGCTCGTAACACATTGATATGAAAAAATAAGAATATGACATAGCAAATTTTATTCTTTTTGCTATTCTACATGCCAGGCGCTTCAATTTGAGCCATCACCGAGGAAAATCGGACTAAAAGCAAAGCTTCCAGCATAGGGGTGGGAAACGACAGATGGACGGACGGACATCCAACCATATTTATAATAAGGGTTTCCGGCGTAGCCTGCAAAACCCTAAAAACATTAAGATCCATTGCTGAAATCTAACAAAATTTTCTTAGGTCAGCAAGAAAACATACTACTTAGAGATTATTCATTAATGTAAATAATAAAAGAAATGACCTCTTACCGCGAATGAAATTGCATACTTCAATAAAATTCAAGTTGAATAAATAGGGCGGAGAAATAAAAGTACATGCTTTTCATATATTTCTTTGTTTTAATGCAGTATATTATCCTCCTTGCAAAATACAATTTTTCATCTGAATTTGGACTAGAATGTTAAAAGAAGGTAATTGGCATTAAGAAACGTGATACATGGTCTTTTTGATATAATTCCAGTTGCTTGTAACGTGCTTCATACGACTTCTCACTACAATTGAAATTGTGTTTTAATTTTATATTTTTCTTAACGACATGTAGTGCATTAGATATCTTGTATTCCCGACCTTCTCATTTTTTTAAGGTGGGCTGGCCAGTTTGAATCGCTAGCTTTTAAAAGCATATTTAATATTATAATAATATTATAATTATATTACAAATTATAATATTATATTATAATTATATATGTTATTATCTAATAAATGTATCAGGCTTAAGATGGTTACAGCCCAATATGTCGAAGGCATTTTTGTTAGAGTTGGATTTTATTTATTTTTTCATTTTTGAAAAGTCTGCACGGGGCTGTCCCAGTATATATTGTCAGTCAAGTACGGATTTTGTAATGCAATCAAGTGATCTGATAACAGCAGGGTGCCTAATTTGACACTGGGCAAAGCCTGGTTTTTACCCCATCATTCACGGACTGGGTTGCAGCCAAGTACATGATGGGGGGACCTACAGCTTAATGCTGACTTGGGACGTTTTTGAGACGATAATGGGCAGTGAGTTAAATACTTTTTAAAAAACCGTATATCATTGCGAAAGCACATTTTTTGATAACTTGAAAATTGTGGCATGTAGGAGAACGGAGATTTATTAAAATATATTGTTTACAAGGCAAATTTACAAATACATTGTTTACAATAAGTAATGGTTCGCCGTACGAGAAAATGTCGCAAGAGTAAACCGTTTTATATTGTGCCAGAGATTGATAAAAAAATTTCAAAAAAATCTATTTTCTCCGTCAGGCACGAAGGATATAAGTATCAACTTGAGTGCTTAAAGGAGAATATATTTTAGTTTTTAAGCTTTTCGCTCTCTGAAACAGAAGAGGAAAAAAATTTAACTAATTTCTAGTGAAATTTTACAGATTCGATTAGCGAAAAGTGAGCCACTACAAATTAGTAGCAAATTACTAATTCGAGTAGTCGAGATATTTCCTAATTCAATAGTAAAAAACTAATTGCTTGGTGAAAACATTACTTAGGACTGTTCATAATAATTAAAAAAAGTTTATTAAAATGGACAACGTGGTAAACAGACAAGCTTAATAAAACGACGCGATGGTGTGACATTGTTGACTCTATTGACACAACAAGAAGGTCATATTGTGAAATTGTAAACGTGACGTAGCCTGTCTCCAATTTAAAAACATTGCCTTCTGATTGTTCGAACAAAGTTAAGAAAAAAAATAATTTTTTCTGATGCTAGAATAACAAGGAATCAATGGGCTCCAAATTAATTATACACATTCAGGGTCTTCAAAAGCTACTTTTCAACAGAGTTCACAATCTGTCATTTTTTCCTGTATAAGCTTATTATCACCTGGGAAACTGATCATTTCTGTTTAAATAATTTATAATTATTGTAAATTTGCAAAGTAGTGTAGTAAAGAGTTATTGGAAAGATATTCTTGATTGATTCTGTAAAAAATTCAGCCTATTCGTTTTAAAATAGCCAAACTTTGAATTTCTTTATTAAAATTGTTTAAATAATTCATAATTCTTGGGAATTTGCAAAACATCGTGAAAAAAAGTAATCCGAAAGACATTCTTAGTTGATTCTGTAACCAAATTAAACCCATTCGTTGTAAAATAGCCAAACTCTGAATTTCTCTACACGGAAAAAATTTATCCGTGAAGAAGTCACGAACTTGTAGCTAGGTCTCGGATACGAGATAAAAAAATGAAACATTAAATCCTTATTTCTATGAGAAATATATGGATAAATTTCGAAGTTTCTTACGAACAGTTCGAATTTCCTACGAACAGTTCCTGAAAATTTCAGACTGAAATAAAAAGAGGAAAAATTTTATTCGTGCGATTTAATTTTATATTAATTTATAAATTCGCAACTCAGAAGATTCGAACCTCAAACACTGCTGACTCACCAGTTTCTAAACATAAACCAGGAGTGCGTAAACACGCGCAGCCATCGAGGCCAAACAAAATAGGTATTATAAAACTTCTAGCCACTCATCCGACGAGCTCGAGGCACACATACGAGCGCACACACGCACCGCGCGTGCGTGCGTGGGCCACGTACAAGGAGACTTAGTTTCGAGTTCCCAGATTCGTCAGGCAAGCTCGTGAGTGCTCTGAGAATCTTTTCCCAATCACTCGTAATATTTTTGTAATTATTCACGTAAAAAAAAGTGATGAACCGTTTTAGAATTTTCACATCGAGTTCGTCAATCTTTCTCAAAGTTCGTAGGTTATTTACGAAAATACATAAATATCCGATGAATTTTTCTCATATCCGAGACCTAGCTACTAGTTCGTGACTTTTTTACGGATAAATTTTTTCCGTGTATAAAAATTGTTTACATAATTAATAATGCTATTCTTAGTTAATTCTTTTTAAAAATTCAGCTTATTCGTTGAAAAATAGACAAACTCTGAATTTATTCATGAAAATTGTTTGAATAATTCATATCTCTTGTAAATTTGCAAAGTATCATATACACTCAGAAAAACAGTTGTCTTGAAACGAAAGCATCGTCCTCTTGCCTGTTTTGTTTCAAACCACGTGAAAATCTTTTTTACACAAACGGAATTATTTTGCTACAAGATTATGTGAAAATTGTCGCAAAAGGATAATGTTTAGTACAAAAATATTGTTCTTGAGACAAACGAAAATCCTCTTAACCTTAAGCTTAAGAGAAAATTCAATTTGTGTCAAGAAATATCCTTGTGATACAAGAGTGTCAAACATCCACCGGAAAAACATTCTTAGCTGATTCCGTTAAAAAAAATTAAGCCTATTCGTTGAAAAATAGCCAAACTCTGAATATCTTTACAAAAGTTGTTTAAATAAATCATAATTCTTGGGAATTCGCAAAGCACCACAGAAAAGTGTAATCGCAAAGATATTCTTAGTTAATTATGTAAACAAATTGAGCCTATTCGTTGAAAAACAACATTTATTTTTTTTAAATCTTAGTTGATTCCTTAAAAAAATATAGTCTATTCGTTGATGATTATGATAACTGTGAATTTGTTTATATTCCGTTTAAATTGCCAAATAGCATCTATTTACAATTAATAGTAATAAAACTTCTATTTCTCTTACCTTTTGTACCAAAACTCTGGATTTCAATGAGCGCAACATTGCCAATCCCGACAAGCACTTTCGTTCATTAATTTATTTATAAGATAATAAAAATTTTGTTTAAATTATTCTTGCTGACTGTAAATTATTTTTAGCTAGTTTTAGCACAGATATAAAAACTTCTTTGATGAATCTGAAAATCTTAAAAAAAATGGTACTTCTAAAAAGTTAAACAAAAATGTAAAGTTTGTTTTCAAATAAAAAATTAATAAAATTTATTATAAAACATCCAAACATACAAATCTTTCCGAAATTTCAAAAGCTTTAATTTTTAAAAAATGGTACTCAAAATTTGAAAATTTTCGAACATTTGGAAATATAAATGAGGGGCCATCCATAAATTACGTAACACTTTTTTTGGGTGGGGGGGGGGGGCGTCTAGCCTAGTGTTAGACAATGGTAAAATACTACAGGGAAAAGTCCGAAAAAGCGTTACATATGTGGGGTGGGGGTGAGTCAAAATGGTCGGAAAATTGCGTTACGTAATTTACGGATGCCCCCTGAACTGTGACTAATATTTATGACTAACGTTAATTGATCTAGAGTTCAAATAATCACGCCTTATGATCCTTATTATGATAATTATATTATATATATAGACAAACCAGAGATTACCGTATGGTTACTAAAGCTTCTTTTTAAGAGAGGATAGTTCAATTTACAACCAAAGAGATGAATTTTTAACTAAAATGATGAACATTCAAAAAAAAATTTTTGAACAAAAGAGTTCAATATTCATCCAAGCAGTTGAATTTTCAACCAAACAGATGAATTTTTAATTAAGAAGATTAATTTTCTACCAAAAAAGAGAAATTCTCAACAAAATACATGAATTTTAAACCAAAAAGTTGAATTTTAAACTAAGAAAGACGAATTTTCAACCAAATGATTAAACTTTCAACCAAATAGTAGATTCTTGAACCAAAGGAGATGTTCAATTAAAATTTTTAATTAATTTAATTCGCATTTAAGCGGAAAACAAGAAAGGAGAAATAGGAAAATAGGAAAAGGGGGAAGTTTCTCAAAAACAGAGAATAAAAGAAGAATTCTTTAAAAAGGGGTAATAGGGGAAAGAGTGTGAAGTCTAAAATATGGAAGTGATTTTCGAAATTATTAATTTATTATTGAATTGTACCGTTGCAGAGCCATCTTTTTATATCGCCAGGAAACGTATTAAACGTTATCTAAGTTCATAAAGTCACTTCCACGGACCCCACCCCCACCCCTGTTACCAACCATAATTTTTGTTGCAACCCCCACCCCCTTAAATTGGTAAGGTAATTTATGGATGGCCCCTAAGCTACGATTGACGGACAATTTAAAACAACCGTCAATAACATAAAATTGGAAGAAATTTAGAGGGAACACTGAATTATTAGCTTTTGCCAAGGTGTTGCGTTCAAAGTAGGGCAAGGAGGGGCAGCGCCGACCAGTTAATAGTCAATGATTTTTTTAAAGTTAATAAGATGTGGAATTGATCCACTTTTTTTCATTTCGAGTCCTACATTATTTTAAATCATATTTCTATAAGTATTAATTACATTAATGAAACAATGATTTAATAATTCAATTATATCCAACAAGCTGTATTTCGTCGGCTTTGCCCCACACCCGAGGGCAAAGCCGACCGCAGCTTTTTATGAAATTCAAAACATCTGAAGATGGCAAAACATGATGGTTCGCATCTGTGGTATTTTATATACTGGAAAAATTACCTTAAAACATTTCCAGCAAGTAGAATAAGTTATTTTTAATAAAAATAGTGATAGCTGTGATATAACCTCGTATGCGTTGACATTGCACTAGAGACGCACTACGCGCAAAGGTTTCTACCATATCAATACAAAACACCCGCTCTACCGACCGGATTTAAAATAATAATATTTAATAGTTTCTTGCATGCTGCCCAGAAGATAAGTGGCTGTTCTACATTACCAATCACTTATCCACAGAACTTATGATACGTTTATAACCTAACCACGTGTAAACTATTATTTTCGTCGGGCTTGCCCCACTGGTGAGGTCTCAATTATTTACGATATTTAATATACTTTGGACCTGAATGACGTTCAATCATTGTAATGGCATAATTTGATATTGTTTTATCTGTCAAAATATCAAATTTTCATACTGTAAGTATTGCCATTAATGTTGAAAACTTTATATTTCTGCCAGCGAATCTTCCATTCTTTCGTTGTCAAAACTGTTTTCTGCATAATTTTTCTTTTACATCGTCAATTTTAAAGATTTTAGTAAGTAACACTATCTCTATAATGAAATAGATTTATTTAATGCAAAGTAATATTAAAATTGCTAAATAATAGCGATGTTATAAGCAAAGTCGCCTTTGCCTCACCGGTCGGCGCTGCCCCTCCTTATCCTATATAAGATCCGTATTGCATTCAATCTTTTTCAATGTCGAATTGTTGCTTGTAGGGAATCTGTTCTGAATTCGATATTAGTTCACTGTTTTATCAATTTTTACTTTTAACGAATTTTATATTGTGTTGTTTTTTTTATTTCTTTGCATTCTCTTTACATTTTTATTTCTTTACACTTGATGTCTAGACCGGTCTTATCATTTTCCTGCTCTCCTACACATAGTCTTATTGCTCGGTTTCCGAATTTTCTCTTCTCGCCCCGTCTGCCCGCGTTCGCCAAGCAACACGTTCTCTTTATCTTAAATACGATATTTTAATTACACTCGAACTTGGATTGAAGCAGTCCGGATTTACGCTGTCCCGATAATTGATGCCGCGGTGGTTTTCTTGATGGGGGGAGCGCGGGAGGGTAGTGATGCATGTCGATCATTTTTGGACAAATTCGAGATTTGCTTAAAACATAGTTAGATGGAATTGAAATGTAATGGAGATCAAGAATTTTTAATGAAAAAAGTCGATCGAGACGAGACGATCATCTCGACTTGAGTGATCGTTCGTCTCGATGTGATGAGTATGGTGTTCAAGGTTTTAATTTAATCTGCCGAGATTTTGGAAAAAATTTTAAATGATCGACATGCATCACTACGGGAGGGGCTTCTCAGTCAAGCGTGAGAAACAACTCGAGGGCCGCACTCTCCGCGCGTTAGATGCATCAGGTTACGTCATCCGTCAAAATCCAAATTTACGCAGTCCTGCCTGTTTACGTTCGGACGGTCTGGAAATAGGATCAAGGTTAATGCAAGCCATGCCCAAAACCGTTCTTAATTCTAAGATCCAGTGTATTAATTCATAATAAAGACCACGCTTTCCGGTGTCATTTTGATAAGTGTCTTAATGTGGTGCCAAAACTGCAGTTAAATATTTCAGATGTCTTGCTGCAGTGGCGTCTTCACTTCATCGTCTTTTCTGCGGATGTCGAAAAAATGTATCGACAGATCATTCTCCACAAAGATGATCAAGATCTCCAGCTCATTTTGTGGCGCGAAAGTCAAAATGATACAGTTCAATTATTTCGACTCAGCACTGTCACACATGGTCTGACTTGTGCTCCATTTCTGGCTCTTCGCACCGTTCAGCAGCTTGATCTTGAAGAAGGAAATCGATTTCCCTTGGTTCAACGCTCAAAAGGTGGAATTGAAATTGTCATGAGGTGATTCAGCGCATTCCGGATGATCTGCAATGGTTGTGTCGGGATATATCTTGGCAGTCAGAAACATCGGTCTCGGTTCTTGGGTGAACTTGGCAACCCAGTACCGAATGTTTTATTTTCCAGGTTGATCTTAGGCCTATTAGAGGTTTCATCACTAAGCGCCTAGTCGTCAGTCAGTCAGCCCAATTATTCGATCCTCTAGGATGGTTGGCACCTGTTATCGTCGTCGCAAAGATCTTTGTCCAGGAATTCTGGAAGGTCAATTTATTCTAGGATCATTCTTTGCCTGAAAGAGTTCGTCATCGTTGGATAAAATATTATAAAGATCTTCCTTGTCTCTCCGCAGGCGCAGTCAGGATACCTCGGTGGATAGGACTTTGTTCATCGAAGTGTTCTCTCGAACTTGATGGCTTCGCTGACGCTTTTGAAAAAGCATATGGTGCTGTCGTTTATTTAAAGACAATTGTGCCTGACGAAAATTGTTTTTTTTTTTGGGCTCATATCTTTAAAGAGGAAGGTCGCTCTTATTCAAACTATTCCACTTTCTTGTCCCGAGCTATGTGTTTCAGTTTTTTTAGCTCATCTCGACGCTCACTTTCAAAATCAACTTCAGCTTGATGCTACTCTACATTTGTGGTCTGATTCAATGAACATACTTTATTGGTTCTCAGCTGTACCTACAAGATGGATGACGTATGTCACGAATCGGGTCTCGGAAATCTAAATGACCGTTCTGTCAGCAATTTGGCATCATGTTCCAGGAGCAGACAATCCAGCTGACTGTGCTTCTCGCGGTTTGTCAGCTTCCGAACTTTCACAGTTTTCACTCTGGTAGAATGGTCTTCCGTGGCTTAAAAGCCAAGAAGAGTGGTCATCATCTCTACTCGATCCTCCAGAGAACTTCTATTTGAAAAAATTGCTACGAATCACTGCTTGGTGTCTTCGATTTCGAGACGCCTTGAAATGTCGTTCGATCATCGCCTTTCCGACTTTAATTTCATCAGATCTTCGAACGGGTCTTTTATTCCGGATTCAGCTAAGAGTAGCACTCTGATAAAGTTAACTCCGTTTTTCGATGGTTAAACTCCCAGATAGCACAAAAAATTCGGCGAAGACTTCCTGAAACTGGTAATGTGAGGATCGGAATATTGCATTGAAAGATTAAGGTCCGTTTGTCAGGGAATATTGCACGGTAATTTTCAGGACTGTATGCAAGATTTATTTAACTTAATTCGATACGTAGTAGTATTCTATGGCACCTACGGCTGTGCAGTTGTTTTGTTGGCCCTCTTGAAATACATTGGTACATACGCACAATAATCATTTTCTAAATTTACGAAAAAATTAAAACCAAAAAAAATTTGAATTTTTTTTAACTTGAATTTTTTTGTAAATAGGGAAAATAATCAGTTGTAGGTCCCATAGAATACTACTGCGCAACGAATTAAGTTAAATAAATCTTCCAAACTGTCTTGAACATTACCGTGCAATATTCCCTGACAAGCAGACATTTTCTTGGTTGAACAAACCTTGCCTTAACGTTTCCGTGCAATATTCCGAACCTTGCATTGCCAGTTTCAGGAATTCTTCACCGAATTTTTTGTGCTATCTGGGCTTCTTCGTGTCGGAGGACTCTTAAAACATTCTCTTCCAACCTATGATGAGAATCATCCGCTGATTTCACTCCCGGAGTCTATTCTTACAACTCTCATCATCCGTGATTCTCATCTTCGCTGTCTTCATCGAGGTGTCCAATTTACCCTTGGAACGTTACGGCAATCTTATTGGATTCTTCAAGGTCGCAGTTTGGTTTGTTTTTTTCGTTGTATTCCATGCGTTAGAAATAGAGGTAACACCCAGCAGCAGCTGATGGGTGACCTCTCTTCCATCCGCATTACTCCACCTGAACACTGGGGTAGACTATGCTGGACCCATCAATGTTCGCACCTCTAAAGGACGAGGTCACCATTCCCAGAAAGCCTGGATTTGCATGTTTGCCTGTTGTGCCTCCCGCTCAGTTCGCCTCGAGTTTTTTTTTGATTATACTGCAGAAGCCTTCATAGCTGCTAAAATTCGCTTAACCTCTCGTCGTGGTCTTTGTCGAACGTTGTCTAGTGACGGAGGTATGACATTTGTGGGAGCAGATCGTCAACTACAGGAAATGTTTTCTGAAGCATCAGCAGAGTTCGCTTCCGTCGCTACATATCTTGCTTCGCATGGTACCCTGTGGAGATTTAATCCTCCTGCAGCACCACTCTATGGAGGTTTGTGGGAAGCTGCAGTTAAATCGACGAAATTCCATCTCCGTCAAGTCACTGGAGAATCTTCTTTGACGTTTGAGGAAATCACGACTCTGTCAAATCAAATTGAAGATTGCCTTAATTCTAGACCTCTTAGAGCTCAGTCACATGATCCAACGGATATTTCTGCCCTTACATCAGGACATTTTCTGATTGAAGGTCCGCTGAATGCAGTTACAGAACCATCGCTTGCGGACGTTCTTCCAAATCGATTGACTCGCTGGCAGCTGATTCAGGAAATGCGTGATCATTTTTGGAAAGGCTGGTCAGCTGAGTATTTGAAAGAACTTCAACCTCGATCCAAGTGGACTACTTCATCGCCATCCAGATACAGATTGGAGATTTAGTTCTCATTCGACATGAAAACCTTCCACCTACTTAATGGTCTATGGGTCGGGTTCTACAGCTTCATCCTGGCAAGGATGGCCTTGTTCTGGGTATCACTCTCAAGACAAAGACTAGCACACTCGATCGACAAATCGTTAAATTGTGTCTCTTTCCATGTTCATCTTAAGTGCAGTTATCGTGAATCTATTTCGTCTGGGACGAAAAGTGGGCGGAATATAAACCCTCAAATTGGTAACGTAGTTTATGAACAGCCCCTAAGCAACGATTGAGTGACAATTCAAAACAACCGTCAATAAAATACAATTGGAAGCAATTTAGCGAAAATACAGTGAATTATTAGCTTTTACCAAGGTGTCGCATTCGAAGTATACAAGATACGTATTACATTTAATCGATTTCAATGGACTCGTTGTTTACACGGGAGCTGCTGTGAATTGGACATTAGTTCACTGTTTTATGAATTTTTACTTTTAACGAATGTTAAATTGTGTTCTTATTTTTATTTCTTTGTATTTTTATTATTTCTTCGATTTATCCCTATATTTCATTTCTATCACATTCAAAGGTCCATGATTGAATTGTCAAGTATTGATTTTCTTATTACATGACGTCAAACTTGATGTCTAAATCGGTCTTTTCATTCTCGTGCTCTCTTACACATAGTCTTGTTGCTTAATTTCCGAATTTTCTGTTCTCGTCCTGTCAGTCCGCGTTCGCCAAGCAACAAGTTCTCTTCATTTTAAATACAAAGTTTTAATTATGAATTCATAATAAAGACCGCGCTTTCCGTTGTCATTTTCTTAATTAAAGTGCTGTGGCTTTTACTGACTTGACCTAACATGCATGCCTTCCTACCAGAATTGATCAGTCGTGACTTGTTGTTCAGTCTTTTTTTAGTGTTCCAAACTTTTTAGTGTGCAACTTGAAATTCGAAAAAAAATGTATGGACAACCGAAACTATCACAGATCACATTGTCATATTCATATAAAAAGATCGACAAGGCAATTTTTGATCAATTTTAAATCTTTAACAATACGCAGGTTTACTTGTAAACTTTCTATTTGTTTAATGCAATAAATAAAATTATTAAAGATTCAAAATATATTTGTGTATGAATGGGTACTGAGTGGAAACCATTTTTTGAGTGAAGGGATATGATCTATTTTAACCTAAACCTTTTTTTTCTTCGTAAAAAGCATTGAATAAGTGTCAAATCACGCCTCCTCAGAACCAAGTTTCACTTAAAAGAGCAGGGGAAAGTTTGTACACTAGAAATTATGTTTTGGGGATGCCTCCTGAGTATTTTGGCCAAATATGAAAAAGATCGTTACACCTTCTTTTGAAATAACTTGAACTTTGTTGTTTCTTTATCAATTTATGTGCTTTTTTTCGAACGCAACAAGTAATAATTAAAGTTTTCCCTGCTAAAAACTCTTTATTTTGAGTCCAAAAAAAGTTCCTACATGATTAATATTGATTGACTTTCCGCTCTGTTTTAGATTTTGAAAAATATGTAAAAGAACTTTTTAGCGTAAATAGTTCAGAAGTTAGGACGTCTTAAAGATATTTTTCAGTGAAAACAATGTTAAATCTTTTTTTTTGCATAATATCTTGTTCCTCGTATATCCTACATGAAAGCTGTATCAGGAAGAATTAAAGTAGATTAAATTATCTTTGAAACTGAAAAAATTGATTCCAGGTAGGAATTATATTCTCTTATTAGCAGGCTGCTTATTGTCGAATCATTTTTACAAATTGAATTATCGAATTATGGCAACTATTTTGTTTCAGTTTAAGAACCCAATGAATTTCTCACTCACCAAGGTCATGTGAAAAATCATTTATTGTAATAATACATTAGAAATATATAAAGTAACAATAATAAATGTATAAACTTACTCTAAATGACTGTTACAAACCACAGAAAAAAACTGAAAGAACAAAATGTTGCAGGTAATCGGTCAAGCAGGGTAAACGCGAGGTGAGTACTCCAACACGGAAAAAATTCATCCGTGAAGAAGTCACGAACTTGTAGCTAGGTCTCGGATACGAGATAAAAAAATGAAACATTACATCCTTATTTCTATGAGAAATATATGGATAAATTTCGAAGTTTCTTACGAAAAGTTCGAATTTCCTACGAACAGTTCCTGAAAATTTCAGACTGAAATATAAAGATGAAAAATTTTATTTGTGCGATTTAAGTTTATATTTATTTATTAAATTCGCAACTCAGAAGAGTCGAACCCTCAAAGACTGCTGACTCACCAGTTTCTAAACATAAACCAGGAGTGAGTAAACACGCGCAGCCATCGAGGCCAAACAAAATAGGTATTATAAAACTTCTAGCCACTGATCCGACGAGCTCGAGGCACACATACGAGTGCACACACGCACCGCGCGTTTGGGAGAGTGTGTGTGTGGGCCACGTACAGGCGAACTTAGTTTCGAGTTCCCAGATTTGTCGGGCAAGCTCGTGAGTGCTCTGAGAATCTTTTACCAATCACTCGTAATATTTTTGTAATTATTCACGTAAAAAAGAAGTGATGAACCGTTTTAGAATTTTCACATCGAGTTCGTCAATCTTTCTCAAAGTTCGCAGGTTATTTACGAAAATACATAAATATCCGATGAATTTTTCTCATATCCGAGACCTAGCTACTAGTTCGTGACTTTTTTACGAATAAATTTTTTCCGTGAAACTGAGGTAAACCTTCCGTGGTGAATGGCAGATATACCTCATTTTGGAGTAATCAGCTAACCATTAGCCTGCTTCAACGATTACCTGTAATGTTTCGAACCCCCAGTTTTGTATGTGACCTTGAACTCCGACGATTTGCTTTTTCATGCACAAGAGTTCAAGAAAATAAAGAATACTGCTGGTGCAATATATACCAAATAAGTTTTCAATAAAAAATGCGTTCTACAAGAAGGTTCCACAGAAAGCAGTCTACTATAAAAGACTATAACTTCTGTTCTACGAGAGCTAAAATGAATTTTTTTTAGGTTAAAAGATAATTTATTCTGCTTTAATTCATCTTGATATAACTTTCATATAGCATGCACAAGGGACAAAATATGATGCTAAAATAAAAAGATTCAAGATGTCACAAGTTTTCAAATATTTACGCTAGAAATATAAAAGGGAGCGGGAAGTCAATCAATATTAATCACGTAGTAACTTTTTTGGACGCAAAATTAAAAGTTGTTAGCAGAGAAAACTTTACTTATTACTTGTTCCTTTTTCCTTTTGGAACAAATCACATAAATTATTCAAAAAATAACAAATATTAAGTTATTTCAACAGGGAACTAACGATTTCGTTTATATTCAGTAAAAATACTCAGGAGGCATCCCTAAAACATCATTTCCAGGGTACAAGCTTTAGCCTCCTCTTTTAAGTGAAACTACATTCGTTCTGAAGAGGCGTTGGGCCTCTGGAAAAATAAAATAAAATGTCAATGCCAAAATAGTGAAAATAGGGAGAATCTAATCTGCAATATCGGCTCGATAATTGGATTGATTGGTGCTTTTACCCTAAAACGTAATTTTTGTTGACAACAAGAGAATGGTTGCATTCCTATGATATAAAACTGAACTACACATACATATATAATAGGCTGAGGACAGTCGTACGGACGGTCGTACACAATCTCGAAAAATGATTGGAGGCTTGGAAAGGGGTTACATGGGTGGAGGGAGGGTGGACACCATTTTCACCATTTCTTACTATAATTCGTCCGGCCGGCCGTACGAATAGACACTTCGTATTAAATAAGTAAAAGATTTCTTTACAATAAAAACTTTGTCCCAATGTTTCAGTTTGCCCCGGTCGGCGGAAAATGACTTACAGAGTAATTCAAGCACTACGAGAAGAGCTTCCTGGTGTTTTCATCCCGTACAAAAGTAGCAGAAATCCAGTCAAAACAATCCGAACTCGATATTCAAATATAGTAGCAATTGGTAATATCATCATTGGCAGACAAGAAGAGAATATTCTTTTACCAATATATGATAATAATGTGCATTATATTAAAATGGAAATAGAATCCAAAAAGATCATGAACATGTCGATTGCAGAAGTTGATCAATTTGGTATGTTCGATTCCTTGCCATACGACACTGTACGACTTGCAGCCACTCGGCAAAGGTCTATAAGCCCCCCCGCCGTATTCGGAGGCAGAAGCAGACAGCATTAATTTAAAATTCAAGGGTATCATAAAAGCACATTATGATGTCTCATATTACTGACCTTCTGATGTATTTTTCCCCCTACTTACAATTAGGAAAATTAAGATACACGCAGGAAAATGTTCGTTTGAATTAAACAAATTCTTTCTTTGGGGCCTGGTATAAATTACGCAAACGTGTTTTCTGATATTTTTAAACACGTACCGCACTTTGTTAGGGTTCGTAAGGTTTGACGTAACTTTTGCCGACTAAATTTTTTTCATGAATTTTGTAGGTGTCATCCAAAAATAATCTAACACGCATTGGGTGGAGTGGAGGTTTTTGGAAAAACCTTACTGTTTCTTATGAATTAACAAACTAGTTCAACTTTCAAGCCAGTAGCTGACATTTCTACCAAAAGAAATGAATTTTCAAATCAAACAAGAGTTGAAATTTTAACTAAGAAAGATTTTTCAGTCAATAAAGAAATAAAATATCATCAAAAATATTGAATTTTCAAGCTAAAAAGACGAGCTTTGTACAAATTACTTGAATTTTCAACAACTAAGATTAATTTTCTACCAAAAAGACGGATTTTCAACAAATTACATCAATTTAGCACCAAATTATTTATTTTTTTAACTTGAAAAGATAAACTTTTAACCAAAAATAGAATGGTTAAATTTTCATTAAAAAAAAAATTTCAATTTAAAAAAACGAATTTTCTACAACAGAGTGGAATTCCCAACAGTAAAATATTAATTTTCAAAAAAAAAGTTAATTTCCAACTGAAAAATTGAATTTTGAACCAAATAGTTCAATATTTGGTTGGAAAAATGATTTTTCAACCTAAAAAAATGAATTTTCAACAAAAAATGTAATAGTTGATATTTCAACCAATAAAGACGTATTTTCAACAAAAGAATTGAATCCTCAACTAAGATTAATTTTCAATCAAACATTTGTATTGTTAAACAAAAATATTAGTTTTCTACAAAAAAAAAACGAATTTTCAACAAAATACATAAATTTTCTACTAACAGTGATCAATTTTCAACCAAAAATGTAACAAGTAAATTTTAATTTGAAAACATTAATTATTAACCAAAACTTAACGAATTTTCAACCAAATAGTTGAATTTTCAACCAAGGAAATACGATATTCATCCCTGATCTAGCTAAAAATATTGTTAGAATCGAACCAACGATATTAGTAAAATGTTTGAAACAGGGATTTGCAGCACAATTTTTTGTAAATATTTCTATGTACCTTTATCGAGGTTCTCGTGGTTCGGATCCCACCTTAAGGCAAGGGTGTCCGCTTAGACCAACGCGTTTTTGCGATTTTAATTGTGGATATGGAAAGTAAGCTGGTGGCCGGGGTGGTAGGAGGAGTCAGGATAGGAGAGGTTAGAATTTGGTCACTAGCGAATGTAGATGACATAGTGTTGCTGGCAAGAAGCGAGGAGGCCTTAAAGGAGATGATGAAGAGGTTGAGAAGATACCTGGATAAGAACAGGTTACAGCTGAATGCGGAAAAGTCCAAGTTTATGATGTTCAGAAAAGTAGGGGGAAGGGATAAGAGAGGGGAGTGGAAGTGGAAGGGAAAGGCGGTGCAGTAGGTGAAAGAGTTTGTGTACCTGGGCTTCTTGTTTCGGAGGAATGGGGGAGTGAATGGTCACATGAAAGAGAGTGAGGAGGGCAAATGTGGTGATGAGGCAGGTGTGGGGGTTGGGAAAGAAGTAATTCGCAGATGATTTTGGAAGGAGAATGAAATTGTTTGATTCACTAGTGATGAGTGTGCTATTGTATGGAGTAGAGGTGTGGGGGTGGAAGGAATGTGAAGAGGTAAATAGGACACAGGAGAGGTATGCAAAGTGGACACTGGGGTTGGCAAGGAACACGCCTAATTATATTGTCAGGAGGGAGACGGGGAGTCGGGCGTGTAAATATTAGGAGAAATTTGTGGAAGGTTCTTTTATATAATCATCTAATAAAACCAATTTAGCCCAAATGAGGTCGCTACCCTATTTTTTCATCGCATTAGAATTAAATTATCCTGTATTAATGATAGGTTGCATATATAATTACCGAAACCAATCCTAATTTATTATAAACATGTGTAAAGCCTTTAACTCTCGATAATTAATGATTTGTGCAGAAAAGCATAAAACATCGAATTAACTGGATTGTATTATTTTCTGCTAGACATTCGCCAACAAAACTCTTGTGTTAACAAATACTGTCTGAAAAGTTATGAATTCTAAATGTATTTTGGCATGTATTATTACATGCCAAAAAAGTATCTGTGTTTGAAAAAAAGCAAAAAAATCTCAATAAAGGAAACAAAACCTATTTTAGATTATCGAATACACAAATATGCTGGGTTATTGCTATTTATATGCCCACTGGATAAAAACACAAAAGCGGTATATCGCCTTCTTTACGAAATCTGCTGGTGGATATTCATAATAAACGAAATTTTGTTTCTCGGTATTTTGATTGGACTCTACCATTCTCTTTGAAAAAATCCTTTATTTACTACATCTATTTTCATATTATCTATATTATATGAACTTACGGTCATCTCTGAGATTATATTTACAATAATCTTCATCAAAGTTCGAGGTTCACAAATCAAGATATACACAATTTTAATATTGTTCCTGTCGATTTAAATTCTTTGTGTATAATTAAAATTTCAGTAAAATATGTGTCTTTCACAGAAATTGATTTCCATGATTGATAGAATTGGGAATAATCAGAAGATTAAGGAAGAAATTTCATTTTAAGAATACATCAAACAATCTAATCTGGGTATCTGTATGCGTTTTGGAATCTACCAGTTTCTATTCACTTCTTATATTTATTTATACTTATTCAAACCAACGAAGAAGTTTGGCACCCTTTTTCTATTGATCCATTCAATAAATACTGCTTAACACTAATGCAACTGCCAGCATATATTTTCCACAGTGGAACATTAAATAACGCAGACGATATATATATAGTTCTTTCGAAGTTCTTTTTGATAAACTGAAAGACGTAATTACTAATTTTGAACATTCGAGAACATCGAGACATTATATGGTAAGGAGATAATTATTTAGTCAAAAAATGAAATTATAATAGAATGACGAAACCATGAGCAGGGTTTATTCTAAAGAAATTTTAATACTCCCCGAAAGGCGATTCGCCTTCCTGGAATTATAAAAAACAAGTAATTAAAGATATCATTTTCAAATACGCTGAAAATTGGTATAATCAATGTTATTATTTAGTTTTATTATTCATGAGTTAATATTTCTATTTAAAAATTTGATACTGCCCGAAATCTATGTTTAATACTGACAGTTTTTCGTCTAACACTGCATTTTCAAGAATAAAGAACAATTCTGGATTATTATACTGAATGTTCGATTCTTTTACTTTTGAATATTCTACAAGTGTATATAACTTTATAAACAATCATAAAAACTTCGTCGTAATAGTTTTCGTACTGTTTTGTAATTTTTTGCAAAAAAAATCGATGGAGTGTTACTTTGAGATATTACTTTTCTATTGTATGGAGAAGAAATTCATTGTATTCTTAAGTATCTTAAACAATAAATTTCGAGAATTGGATCAACCTGAGAAAATGTAATTCGGCAGAAAATTAAAACTAACGCCTAAATGTCTAATATGTTTGAAATGAAATGGAATGATGTGATATTGCGAATAACAAAATTTTAATTTTACATACGGCAGCGTCCATTAATTACGTAAAGCTTTCAGGGGGGTGGGGGGTCCAAAGAGATTCTTACCTAAGTTTACTTCTTCTAATTATGTTAATTGAAGTCAGTTTAAAGTATTGAAATTACTGTTTTTATACTATAAGCTTTTAGATTTTTGCTTATAATTCAATATTTCATATTACACATATTAATTAAATTACCAATTTTGAAGAGAAAAATCTATTAAATATGGGACATTTCCATGCACATGTAATTGGAATTAAGTAAAATGTGAAATATAAGATATAATACAATATTAGATGCTAAAATGATTATTATAATAAACCTATATCCAATAGGATAAATTTCTTATTAATTCCATGATTTTTAGAAATGATCTAATAGTTTTCATTTTTATAATTTTGTTAATGATTTTGATATTTTTTGGTTAAAAATTATACGAATAAATTAGACAAAATCATACACTTTGCCTTGGGGTTTTAGAAAAGAAAAGTAAATTTATTGAGACCTTGTGCACTGTGGACCTAACTTAATTTTTATAAAATTTTATTAAAAATGATTGAAATTTTGAAATAATTTTTTTACCAATGAGTACAGAATGATTGAATTGCTTATAAATGATGTACGGTTTTTTGAAAATTTTCATACATTGCTGCCGCCGCTTGACAACAAACTTTTTCTTGAATATCTTCGTTCGAACTGAAATTGAGTTATGGAGGTTTTTAAAGGCATTTGGCAGCCTGTCGAAAAACCAATTATTACACCTTATTATATTCGGCGGCTTTATAATTAGAAAAACGAATATCGAAACTTATTGTGCTGAAATTTTGAAACATGGTTCAAAATACATAAGGGCATAACTGTCTGGCCCATTTGAGTATTCATTTTGTTTAAACAATGCAAATTTATTCACTTTATTTTAGCTGAGGCTCTAAAACCCTATCCTTAAATACATTCCAAATTGAAAATTATTAAGCTTGCACTATTTCAGCAAAATGAAAACTCAAATGGACCAAGCAGACGTTCCCTTATATATTTTGAACCATTTGCCAAAATTTCAACACAATGTTTACATTTATCAAATTATAAAGCTGTATATACCTTTAACCTGTAGGGTAGAATTAATATGTTATATCTGAAGGCTCGGCCCTTGCAATTAAAACAAGTTTTATTACAAGAAATTATAGGCACAGAAAAAGATTTACGTATTCATTCTAATGGAGCATATTCTATAATTAGGGCCATGTAATAGAAAATACGGGAGTACTGTTAATGGATTGAAGTATATTGGACGAAACACTATTCTATCCTATATTATTAGTTAGTTTAATTAGACATGTCAAGAAATGTCTAGACTGTTCCTGAACTGCTAGCAGGTTGGGGAGCGTTCACATATTACGTAACATTAAAGGGGGGGGGGGGTCTAACGTCTTTACGGCCTGTTATGTGGTGGAGGGGGGGGGGGGTATTTTTTAACCGATTACGTAACATTTTTAATTTCATATCCTATCTAAAAAAAGTGATGTTACCAAATATCTCGAAAATATCGGACACATTGTCGTCGAAAACCTGATTGGTTGCAACACTGCGTGAATACGACCTTTAGTGGCTGTTTTCAGTTTGTTTATCTATAAATAAAGGTTTACAACATTTCTGCCTTATCAATTTTGTAAATAAAAATGTTCATGTAATTAATTGTACTTCATCATAAAATTGATTTCCAAATGTTTCTAAGCATTATTGATAAAACAGAAAATTTTAACAGTAAATGATTTTTTAATATTGGGAAATAATTATGTTCTTAAAATTTTGCTGCCACACGATAATTTGTAAACTTTTTCATGCTTTTAAAGCGATAAGAAAAATTAAATTATGAGAAAACATTTATTTTGAAGAATTCAAAAAAAATTTAGAAGATTTTCAATAATTTTAAAAGATTTGAGAAGATGAAATTTTTTTAAGATTTCTGATTCTGGGAAAATTTTAAATGGTTTATATTCTATTTTACAAAAATAAGTTTTAGTTTCAAAGATTCCTAAATTTGTCGAACAAGAATCTGGAAGATTTTAAGAGTACTTCAAATTAAAGATTATTCATTAAAGAGAACTCTAGCATTCAATAAGTTTACCGTCACAATTTTCTATGTTATTAACAATTTTTTTAAATAAAACTTTGGCACTATAAAAATTAGGAGAACGAGAAAAAAATTGCAAGGCAGTTCTAATAGGAATAGAAACATAAAAATGTTATTTACATCTCAAATTGAGAAATGTATTTGAATTCAGAGATGAACTTAAATTAGGCCAAAATTTATATTAACTTAAGTAAACTTGATCTGAATTTAAGAAAGCGTATGATTAAAATCGGAAACAACAAGATTGGAAACATCAACTAACTCATTTTTATTAAATCCCCGCAGATCCCGCCTACTGCAGTGTAACCAATCAGAACAATCTACCGGATACCAATCTAGCTCACGGCACTGAACATATATATACATAATATAATAATATAATATAATAATATAATATATATAATATATATATATAATATATATATAATATAATATAATATATATACATATACATATATAAAAATTGCTGTTATCTGGGAATCGTCCAGAAACTTGTTTCTGTTTTTAGAGGCCAGCCTGAAACATTTATATTGAGAATTTTTTAAAACTTTGATAAAAAAATTTGCACATTCTCATCGCGCGCCTAAGGCGCGCATCTGTAGGATATCGCGCTTCGCGCTCGATAATGTATTTACCTCGCGCTGCACGCTCGGTCTTTGTACTTCCTCCATATTTGTGCAGTGTGTACTACAGTGTGTGTTAAAATTAAAGGTCGAAGCATCGATAACTGTCATTTGGTGATTGTGAATTCTCTTTTGTTAAAGCTCCTTCGGCATTAATAAACACATTCTCATCACTTATCTCGTGCTTAGCACTCGATTTAGTCCAAAGTGCGAATCATTTTAGATTGAGTTCAGCTCTATTATATCAAAAGTTTATTATAATCATTTCTATACCTCGGTCTGAGACTGCTCATTCAGATGTTGCAAAATAAAGTACAAATTTTATTTTTCGTGATTACTTTAATATTTGTACTTTATTTTGTACAATTTAATTTTTATTCTTTGCTACACTAAAAAATGTATCACTTCAATAAATTTATGTTATCACATTCATAATATGCATTGACATTGAAACAAATGTATTTTTATTGTCTTGTTTTTATAATTTAAAAAAGTGCGCATCCTATGAAAAAACAATTTTGTTAATGAACATTTTATTGCACCTTGTGTCGTTTTCCCAAAAAATTAATTAATTCATTTTCAATGTTATTTTTTTACGATTTGTACAAAAAATACGCATCCTACCAAAACATAATTAATAAGAAATTTGTAAATCTTTTTTGGGTGAACCACTTTTGCCTATTATTTTTGTTTCTCACCTTAAAAAAATACTGTTCTTTTTTACGATTAAAACAAAAACTACACATTCTATCAGAAAATTATTAATAAAAAATCTGCCCGCTTCGCGGGCACATTCTCATCGCGCGCTTCGCGCGCGGCTCGCTTCGCTCGCAAGTTTCAGCGCGCCTAGGGCGCGCACCTGTTGGATCTCGCGCTTCGCGCTCGATTAGGTATTCATCTCGCGCTTCGCGCTCGATTATATGTTTATCTCGCGCTTCGCGCTCGATAATGCATTCACCTCGCGCTGCGCGCTCGGACACATTTGTCGTCTAGGTTTTCACACTTCGTGTGCTCGCTATTGCGCGCTTCGCAGGCTAATACTCTCTTAGTAAGCTTCATCGTTATGACCTGCTTTTGGTTTAATTATGTCAGTTTTACATAAAAATAAGAACTACCCAGGTGCGAAATTCGGTCGGCCGCCAGAGATTGACCATCGGCCCAAAGTCGGCCCTGCTTTGGTAACCGATCTACGGTAACCAGAGTTGGGCCGACTAAGGTGTTTTCAAGCTGCCATGGTCTCACCGACGTTGGCAACCGACGTCGGCGGTGGGCGAAAAGCCGACTGTCGGCCCTATTCTGGCCCAACGTTGGGCCGACGATCGGATAAACTCTGGCAGATTGGTCGGTACGACCGCAAGAATGCGGTCGGTCCAACTCTGGATAAAGCAGTCGGTTAGCCACAAGTTACCATGATGCACCCGACGGTCGGTCAAACCTTGGCCCAAATATGGGCCGACCGTCGGATAAACGCTGGTTCATTATTTAAAAAAAACCGTGAAAGTACGGTCGGCCCGACTCTGGAAAAGAGATGGCCCGACCGTCGGCATAACATTGGCTTGTACAAGACACCATGATGCACCCGACGGTTGGCCCAAATATGGGCCAACCGTTGGATATACTAGGTTTCATTATTTCAAAACGATCGAAATTTGGGTACGAAAAGCTGGATTTTTGTGTAGACATACCCATATTTGTACCAAAATTTCGGTACATGTAAACTAGGGTGGTTCTTATTTATACTTGGTGGATTTTTTTTCTCGAATTTCCCTGCTCTCACTCCGCACTTTTGGGTCTCCAAAGAAAACCCCGTAAGTGACGCTTTTTGAAAGTTTGAAAAAAATAAATAATCATTAATCGATAATTTAAGAATACTCAGTCATTGTTTAACGAATATTCCATTTTTTAAACAATTTTAATTTGTTTAAACACTTAAGAGTATTTTCAAAAAGCAAAGTAGAACATACGAATATTTCAATCTTTCGAGAAATAGCAAAAATAAAATATGTAGACAACAAAATTGTTTAAACAATTTGAATTTGTTTAAACATCTACGAGTATTCATGATGAACAAATTAGTACTTGAAAATTTTTAAATTTTTTTCGAAAATTTAGTGAGATAAAATATTTTTCCTTTTTTTGTTCATTTCGCGAGTTAACTGAAAAAAAATATTTAAACAAATTAAAATTGTTTAAATAATTGAATATTATTTAGCAAATGACTTGGTATTCTCAAATGACCAGTTAATGATTATTTATTTTCAACAAACTTTTAAAAAGCGTCAATAAACCGCATTATTACGTAAAATTCAAATTTGTCACTATGGGGTTTCCTTTGGGACCCATAAGAGTGGCTTAAAATTATTCAACCTCAAAATTTATTATTGATTCTTATTCTCTGACGAATTCTGGACAATATACTGAAACACAGAATTATTTGTAACATATTATCGCGTTTAAATATTAGATTTACAAAAAGCTGACTTTTTCCCATGTTAAATCAAAGTGAAATTTCATGGTCTTTGCGCCACCCCTAAATATTAACCGATTTTGCTCAAATTTGAAGGACATTTTTTGTTGGGCATTCGAAAAAAACTGGGGGGTGAGAGCAGAGAAATTCGAAAAGTGAAAAATAAGAGCCACCATAATGTAGACGCTTCGTTTTTTTTTTAAGAAAAAAAATTCTAAGTTCCATCTTTATGATAAATTGTGAATGTTCATTTTATGTCATTATCAAACGTTATAAAATGGTCTAAAACGCGAAAAAAAATATAACAAGAAGAAAAATTAGTCAAAGTGGGCACCTAAAAAAAAATTTTTGAATAAAATTTTTTGAAAAAAATTGTTAAAAAAAAGTTTGAGGAAAATGTTTGGAAAAAAATTGTTTAAAAAAAATGTTTGATAAGAAATTTTTGAAAAAAAATGTTTGATAACAAATTTTTGAAAAAAAAATGTTTGAAGAAAAATTGTTGAAAAAAAATGTGTTGAAAAAAATTAAAACAAAAATTTTGAAAAAAAAAAATTGTTGAAAAAAATTTGTTGAAAAAAAATTTGTTAAACAACAATTTTAGGGCTTCCGCCCGGGAATATTGAACACTAAAAATTGTAATCGATTTAAATTATTTATTTAAAAAAATTTTAATTTATATTCCCGTTAACAGTTAATTTATTTTAGATCTACATGATGCCGCATAATAATACAAAAATTCATGAGAAAAAAGAGTTAACTAATTGTTTTTCTTAACTGCTTTGAGCTGTAGCTTATGAGGATGGTTTTTTCATTGGCTTTCAATTCTTTAGGTCAGCGTTTCCCAAACTACTACCGCGGGTAGATATCCTACCGCCCGGTAGGGGGATGCCACCCCGGGCCCGGTAGCTCGGCAGGCTCCCCCCTGCGAGCAAACGGCTGCTTTCGTATACCTGCCGCGAACAACCCTTTCATTGTTATGAGACAATGACCAGTTACAATAACTGAAATTATAAAGACATGGCTCAATTAAATTTTAATTAGCTGAATGAAATCCGTGACATAATTCTAAAAATATGAAAAAAAATTCTTGAAAATCGGCTGATATCTGCACTAATGAAGGAAACATTTACAAATCTTGTGAATATATAAATGGGACCTCTCAGTGTAACAAAAGTGCGATAACTCTTGAAGTTATTATCCGATTTTCTTCTATCTTTTTTTAACGTCTTTGTCATAATCTAATAAATCTAACGCATCCTATTAAAGTTCAATTTATTATTATTTTACCAAATTTTCATTTTCCTCAACCGGCTCTAATTCTCTAACAATGGGAAGGTCGCGCTAAGCAAGCATCCGCGTCAGAGTGACAGGCGTCCAGTGTCTCTCTTGGGTTCGAGTATTGTGAAAAAATTTGAGGGTGGCGACCCTACCGCTCCCCAGAAAGTGCGAAAAAAGTTTGGGAAACGCTGCTTTAGGTATAGAGTAATGGGTAAGACTCCCGACTGCTAGGCGATAGATTCAGGTATAGGTGTAGGTTCGAAACCCCGTAGCGTTAGAAATTTTATTTGTAATATAATGTTTAAAAATGTAATTTATGTATTCATTCTAAGCAGGACCATTAACATTTATAGTCAAAATACTCGCAATCAATTATTATTTATTTTTTGAACACCTATTTTGTGTATTTCCCAAGGTTGCCCAGGTGCGAATTGACCGTCGGCCCAAGGTTGGGCCGACATCATCTTAATAGATGGCCCATATATGGGATCAAATGTCGGGCCGACTTTGAGAAGTCAAAGGCGGTTGACCGTTATCATTTAGCTGGTTGGCCCGACCAGTGGCGCACAAAGTTGGACCGACCGTCCGACGGTTGGCCCGACCGTGGGCCGACGGTCAATTCGCACCTGGGTAATTTACTTAAGGTTCTATCGACCTTAAGGAACACATTCTCATCACGACACTCGCGCTTCGCGCTCGATATTTGGTATGATCATCATGTGAACCTCGCGCTTCACGCTCGTTTCTGTTCATCGTATAATAGAAACCCAAAAGTTTGAGCGCGCTTGCTGCGCGCAATTTGGTCGTCGCGCTTCGCAACGACCATATGTTATGTTCAATGTTCTTCAGATAAAAATGACTAAAGTTGTATTTGATTTAAAATGAAGAAGGTAATTCCTTTACTTCAGCGTATATTTCCGTATCTTTATAATAAATCCTACGATCACAAAGATTTTTTTCCAACTATCTGAAAAGGGGAGAAAAAAAGTATTTAAGTCGTTTTTGGAACATATATCTTGCTTTTTCATTCATAATCAAACCGACCCCTTGACTACCATGTGATTCCCTATCTACTCCTGACCATATTTCAAAACCTCAATCAAAGTTTCAGTCCATTCCGAGGCTACTTTATTGTTTGTATTATTCATGTTTAGATTGTACACCCAACTACCACCTTTATGCGCGAAATTTGTTGTGCGAGTCGAAATCATGCCCAAGTAGTGATTCGTCGTATAGTGGAGAGTCCGGTTCTTACGTCAGTCCCACCAAAACTTCTGTTACGGGGGGAGGGGGGGGCGAGGACAAGGAATGGAAACCGAGAGAGTCGCAAGTGGTTGATGTTTTATACTGAGAAGGTCACCAGCCTTCAGCAGCGTTGTATTAGATAGGAGTTCATATGTTTCCATCTGCGCATTCTCGGCCCACCTCTAAACGAGGAACCAATAACTCTTTTTTTTTTTTTTAATATATATATATATTCATTTCGTCTATTTGGAACGTAGTTCTTGAAATATAAATGTAATAGTCGAATTTTTTCACAGAAATTATTTTAGTAAACAAAGATCAAAACGCATTCTGAAATAAAAGTCAGATTTTCAGTCAGAATAAATTGTTTGAATTATTATTATATTTTATTGTTTCAATCGTTAGAAATAGTATTGAGAACATAAAAACAATGAAATATTGTGAAAAAACACACCCGAGATGAAAAATAAAGTAAATAAGCAAAGTTTTGATGAGAATGTGCCCGCTTATCGGGCCGATTTTTTCACTGTTAATGTTATTTTTTACGAATAAAACAAAAACTACACATCCTATCAAAAAGTGACCCATGAGAAATTTGTAGATCTTTTTTGAATGCACAATTTTAGTCCAGTCATGATTTGTCGTATCTTGCATAGTTTGACCGTGAAATTGATTTTTTTGATTTTTCATTATTTCTTGTGCGATAAAAATATGAATTTTCGATTTTTCAAGAAAATTCAAAAGGTCGTTATGATAATCTTGTAGGACGTGCGAAAAGAAACACTTTGCCTATCTTGACTTTTTTTCGTATCGTGCGTTGTTTGGCCGAAAATGTTACTTTTCACTTTTTTGGGGGGATTTTGAAAATGCTGTAACTCGGACAATTTTCTTTTCATCAAAAAAAGTCGTAAGGATAAATTGTTTAGATTTTCGAGTACTATAAGCGCCCGCACATATAATTTTGAAATTTGGAAAAAAGTGGTCTAAAAATTTTTGAAAATGCTCTAACTTTTTGAATTTTCATCCAAAATGGCTGGTTAACGAACTCGATTCCTCTTTTTGCCCCCTGAAACTGTGTGCCAAAGCACAATCTAATCCGATTAGTCTTTCAAAAGTTATCCGATATACAGACGACGACGACGACGACGACGACGACGACAGACAGACAGACACCGACGTAAAAACCATTTTTTCTGACTCAGGGGGCCTCAAAACGTCGACATTTGATGGAATCCGCGAAAGTCATTTTTCACATAAAACCATAACTTTCTCATTATGATGAGAATGTAAAAATTTGTGGATCTTTTTTGGTTGCACAATTTTTGTTTATTCATCTTTTTTCGTAGCTCGTGTCGTTTCTCCAAAAAACTTTATTTTTAATGCTGTTTTTATGAATAAAGCCAAAACTACGGGTTCCATGAAAAAAATGATGAATAACAAATTTATAGATCTTTTTTCGGTGAACAAGTGTCGTTCATTAATTTTTTTCGTACCTTGTGACGTTTTCTGTAAAAATTTAACTTTTAATTTTAATTAAGTAATTTAATTAATTTTATTAATTAATTTAATTTAATTTAATTTTGTCTATTCATATTTTTCCTAGCTTGTGTCGTTTGTCGAAAAATTAATTTTTTTTATGTTTAATGTTTTTTTAGGAATAAAACAAAAACTACGCGTCCTATCGAAAAGCAATTCATAAGAAATTTGTAGATATTTTCTGGATGCACAATTTTTTTTTTTTTTTTTATCTTTTTTCGTTACTTGCATAGTTTGACCGAAAAATGAAATTTTTCATTTTTTTTGTGCGATCAAAATTTGATTGTTCAATTTTTCAAGAAAATTCAAAAAGTTGTTATAATAATCTTGTGGGGCTTCCAAAAATTAACATTTTTCTTCTCTTGACTTTTTTCATATCGTGCGTTGTTCGGCTTAAAATTGGCATTTTCCTTTGATCTTTTGAATTGTGAAAATGCTAGAACTCTAATAATTTTCTTTTTATCAAAAAAAATTCTGAAAGATAAATGGTTCGAATTTTCGAGTACTACGAACAATTGCACATAGAATTGTTAATTTTTGAAAGGAATGGTCTAAACAATTTTCAAAATGTTCTAACTTTTTTAATTGTCATACAAAATAGCTGGCTAACGAACTTGACCTTCAGTTTCTGACACTAAGAAAGTGTACCAAAGGCGAATCTAATTTTTTTTAAATTTATCTTGCTCACAGACAGTCACATTCGTAAAAACCTGTTTTTCGGATTCAGTGGGTTTCAAAACGTGGACATTTGGCAAAAACTGGGAGGGGGGGGGGGGGGTCAAATATTACAAAAATCTAATACCTTCTCTGATGAGAATGTAAAAATTGATTTGCCCTCACGCATCCCTCTTGTGCGCCCTAAAACCCACTTCTTTTA
Organism: Andricus curvator; assembly: GCA_932195095.1. NCBI lineage: Eukaryota > Metazoa > Arthropoda > Insecta > Hymenoptera > Cynipidae > Andricus > Andricus curvator. The sequence continues at coordinate 888,231 of CAKNYM010053371.1, read as the reverse complement.
TGCACCCATATTATGTAATGACTATACCCTCTCCCCAATCACCTCCATCAAAATCCTCTCCCCTCTATACAATCCACCATTACCAAAGTGACCCTAGAAAAAGAGGAAAATTAAAACTAAGTATTGGAAAATAATCTACTCATTAGTATTAGGTCATGTTATAAAAATTAGTGAGAAAAATGCATTTGTTTATTTACAATGTGCGATTGAACATTTCTGCATCGTTTGATTAACAAATTATTCTCTCGGAAACAATTTATGAAAAATTGATGAAAATTTTAGGAAATGGTGAAAAATGAATGAAATTAACAATAAAATTCGCAACATCGTGCTATTTGTTATTGTTGCTAATTTATATCATTTTTTATTAAACAAATTATGATTTTGTCTGTTCTACACATGGAATTAAAATTTTTTTCAAATTATGAGAAGTTTGAATGTATAAAATTCAGAAACCGTTTCAAATTTTTTGTGCTCGCTCTTTGGGTTAATGATAAATAATATTGTTTAGCGCCGCGCGCGGCGTGCTGCCGTAACCGGTCCACAGTGGTCTGAAATAGGAATTCACTGTTCATAATTGCTCACTGGTCGTATTTCTTAACCGATTTCAAAGCATTTTTTCAGAAATGTTCAGTCATTTCAGCTTTGTGGATTCTTATCTCAAGAAAAAATACAGATAGAAACTCACTATCAGCTGATTAAGAAAAATTATGATTAGCCAAAAAATAGTTGAAAAAATAATTCATGTGATTGCTATAAACATTTTTTCAAACGAAAACTAAGATTTATCATTTTTGCATACAAAAAAGACGTTTTTTTCACTGAAATTATCCGACGATAAACTAACACCGATTCAAAAATTGGATATGAGACAATAAAAAACAATTTTCGTGATTGTTAATAACAATTAATATTAGAAAATTCTACGATCGGCCATTTGATCGTATATGAAAAGGTTATTTCTTGCTACGAGACTGTTCTACAATTTATTACTATTGGTGAGAACTAATAAATAAATAATCAAGTCAGCAAATGACAATTTTTCTAACGTTTAGTTACAACTTCTCTGTATGCTTCATGGAAAAAAACTCTTGCCGAAAACATTTTATTCTTTATTAAATTTTAGGAGAATCATACTTTAATGTTAACTTATGCTAATTTTTCGTTATAAATTATGACTCTTATGAAAAATCTTCGCAACTAGCTTGAAACAATTTTTCCTATGAGACAAAACACTAGTAAGAATTTGTTTATAGAAATTGTTTACAATTATAAAGTTAAATATTATGAAAGTTTTTTTTCTTCTATAAGTGCAGATGCAATAATTTCAGCTGATAATGAATTTCTTTATGTATTTTTTCTTGCGATAAAAATTCATGAAGTTGAAATGGCCAATTTTGTCACTTTATTTTTTTATATATTGTTGCTCTGTGACAAAAATAAAAAAATCGCAAACCACGAGTCTCTCAAAAATTTAATTCTGGGCATTTCTATACAAAAAAATACTTTGGAATCGGTTAAGAAACACGACTTGTGGGGGATTATAAACAGTAAATTCCTATTTCAGACCACTGTGGAGCGGTTACGGCAGCACGCGGTGCGCAGTGCTAAACAATATTATTTATATTTAACCCGAAGAGCGAGCACAACAAAGTTGAAGCCGTTTCTGAATTTTAAGCGTTCAGACTTCCCACAACTTGAAAAAATTTGCAAATTCTGTGTGTATAGAGCAGGGCAAAATCGGCATTTGTGTATTGCAAAATGATATAAATTAGCAACAATAACAAAAAGCACGAATTTGAGAATGTTATTGTTAATTGCATTCATTTTTCACAATCCCCTAAAATTTTCATCAATTTTTCATAAATAGTTTACGAAAGAATAATTTGGTAATCAAACAATGCAGAAATGTTCAATTACACATTGTGAATAAACAAAGTCATTTTTCTCACTAATTTTCATAACGTGACTTAATAATAATGAGTAGATTATTTTCCAATACTTAGTTTTAATTTTCCTCTCAACGTCAAAAATTGTAGGTTCACTTGGGAAATTTCTACTCCTAGGGGTATTTTGGAAATTTTGTATGATAGAAAGTGGGAGAGGGTAGAGGGATGAAGAGGGATTGGGGTCGGGGGAACCTTTCTTGCTTGTGAAATTGTTTATTGTGCCAGCTATTATGACATTTAACCCATTTTTTTTTAAATTTTATATCCCCCCCCCCCCCCTACGTTATAATTTTTTTATTGTATGCATCTACAGTATCTATCTATAGTATGTACTATGTATCTAGCTTACGTAACTTACATAAGTGTAAGATTTGGCTCCCCCCCTGTCATCCCTGAAACCCTTTCGTAAACAATGGACGCTCTCTTACAGGTTTTTTATTCTACTTATTTGTACGATCGTAAATACATAAATATGTCAAATTGCATTAGAAATGTGTTATCGCTTTCTTGTTTTGCACGGCACTACTCTTTTTTTATCTTGAGACATGGAGATAGCTCAGGAAATCCTCATTCTACGATAAAAACTATCTGTAATAAAAAAAATTATTTTCGAGGGGGAAAAGCGACTCCGCAAAAATTTAGCCCACACATAACCCCGTAGGTGGGGGGGGGGGGGTGAATAACTTAAAAATTTTGAATGGGAACGGGTGGGGTGTGAGGTCAATGCATTGCCATCATTGGAGCCATTGCTCCATCTGATATAAAAAATAGCGGTTCCCATTTGCAATTTTAAAGTCACTCCCCTCCCGCCCCAGCGGTTTGGGTGTGGGGTAAATTTTTGCGGAGTCGCTTTTCCCCTCGGAAATAAAAAGTTTTAATTACAGACATTTTTTCATAGTATGCGTATTTCGCGAGATATTTCGATGTCTCAAGATAAAAAAAACACCCAGTATATTCCCAAGGCCGCAGGTAGAAAACATTTTTGGGTGGGGAGCTGTATTTGCATATTTTATTATGAAGGACATTTAATGTGATTATTACAAATAAAAAAATATTTCAATATATATATATATATATATATATATATATACCATTAAGCCATTTCCCTTTCAGGGTAGGCGTGACACTACCCGATTCGGGTAGTGTTTCTAGGTGGATAGTTTCTTGTAGTAAATAACTACAAGTGTGGGCTCACCACACCCACGATGTGCCAACAGCACTCAGTTTTCTCGAATGGTCACCCATCCAATTACTAACCGCGCCCAACGCTGCTTAACTTCAGTGATCTGACGAGAACTTGTTTTTTCAGCGTGGTTTGGCCGTTGGCCAATAATAGTAAAAAATAGATATAAATGTTTAAAAATATATTAAACGTTAATTTATTGAGTGATGTATTTACCTGTGTCGCTAGAATTTTAATATACCTTCTTTTCTTCAGAGTATTGTTATTTAATCGCACGAATTTTTTGATCTTCGATCATAGGATTAGGGTATATTTATCACAAAATAAATGAAAATGTAGTGCTTTTGTTATAAAAATCAGAATTTTGTTTTACATTTATATTAAGTATGTTTTTGTAGCGTTTGTAAATTTAAAAACAACACAGAAAAAACTAAGAATAAAATTTGTTGCAGGAAATTTTTTAGAGCGATAAAGTTTTGTTCAGCCAACTTCGCGTCCTTCAAAATACATGTGTTTGTCATGGAAAAATAAAAGAAAGTTTCACCGATATTTGTGTAAAGTTTATCCTCTGAAGTTAATTTTTGTTGCAAAGAATCTTTCGTCGGAAATCGATGTAAAGTTTATCTTCTGTTTTTTCTGTGAAACAAGAAATTTGTAGCATTCAAAATTAGATAATCAATCAATAGATAATGCAATCAATGCAATGTTAATAATTTTTTATTTGGTATGTATTGGAGAACAGGGCTTTAGAGCTGAAGCTCAAAGAGATTTAATAAAATTGCATTATTTAAACAAAATTAAAAGTTAAATGGGCCAGTAATATATGCCTTTATATATTTTGAACCATTCCCAAACTTTCAGGGCAATATATTCATTTTTCTAATTATACACATAAAGCCGTCGAATATAATAACATTTTAATAATTGGTCCCGTGAGAGAGTCACGTGCCCTTAATAAAAATCTACTCCCTCTTTCGAAATTCTACACAGCAGATTCTGCGCGCTCGAACTATAGAAAAGACACCTTAGATACCGAGGGAAGGAGAACTATATAAAGAACTATATCATTTCAAGACTATGAAAGAGTAGAAAGTGCAGTGTAGCCGGTGCAGTCTATACGCGCGCAGTTGTAGTTTCGTTCGTATTGCGTTGTTTTTGTGCGTTGAAGTTGCGACAATACAAAACAAAATGGCAAACTTGAAGCCTAACCCAAATCCAACTATAAAGTATTCAAAAGTGAGTTGTAAAATGCAGTTATTATTTATAATTAAGATTGTACAATGTTCCCTTAAGAAGAAATATTTGAAGAAAACCAGTTTAGGCCTATAATGATTTTTCTTTAATGAATTCCATATCATTTTTTCGCGATTATAAGAAAATCATTATAGGAAAATCAGTGTAGGAATAAGGAATATAAAAATATTGAAAAAATTAATGTCAACAAGGGAGATTCAACAACAAAGAAATGATTCATTTTGGGCGACTGTTATATATAAATATAAATTTTGATGAAAATCTGGAATCTTGGATTTAATAATAAAAAAAAATATTGATAGCATTCAAGCTTCATTGCCATTGATCAGTGCTCTTTAAACTCTGACTACTTCTCAAGTCACAATTCATCTCTATACTGATTTTCTATAATTTAATGGGGGAAAAAATTATAGGAAATTTATTATACTGATTTTCCTATAATATTTATTCGTAAATTTTGTACGAAATAAGTATTTGAATTATTTTATTTGAGTTTCATATCTTGATTTTTTTCCTTATCTCCGCAAAAATGAAGAAGGTTGATAGCCTAAATTGTCCATGTTTATTCGAGGGGAATATTAAAAGTACTCAACTAGTAGTCTCTTTGTGGGGGCAATGCCTTATATCGTACACAGACGTGGAGCAACTTTGTTAAATGTTTTTATCTCTCAAATGACTACTTATCTCTTCTATTTCTAATAGCATAATTTGCTTATGTCATCGAAATTTCTTTGATCTATCAATTTGCATTACAATTTATATATTAGTATAGAATTTTTTTTATTTAAAAGAAAATTGACGTTGAACATTTTTTGTAACTCGATGGGTGCAAATAAGACTATGAGCCATGATTTGATGCATAGGAAGCTACGTCTTCTTAAGTGGAAATATTTTCAAACTGTAACTTAACGTTATCTTGACAGTATTTAGCAAATTAAAATGAGTTATTTCAAAAAATTCATTTATTCCTGCGAAAAGCATTCTAATATATATACAAATTTAATTTATTTCGTTTAAGGCACTTTCACATAGCAGCGAAACAACACTGAGAAAATTTTTTATATGTTTCAAACAAACAAATTTGTTAAAATGCAGTTTGTTGATTCAAACAATTTTTTAACTGAACTAAAGAAACCTTATGTGAATTCAATCAAATTCTATTTGAATCGAACAAAATGTATGTGAATTGAACAAAAACTATATTTGAACTAAACAAACATTTGTTTTACAAATTTTTTCGTTTGCATCAAACAAAAATTTTCATCAGTGAACTAGAATTCTTCAACTTTTGCTCAACTTGGTGGCCTAAAAAAAGTTTTAAGAATCGGTGCCAAAGTTGTTTTTAAGATATTTTGCTTGAAACAATACTTGCATAATTTTAGTTGAAAATCCGGCATTTTCCAAAGTTATTTATATAATTAATTTTCCCTTTTTGATTCTGATGAGGGGGTTTTCCATTGTTTCGAAATGCATAAAAAATGATTGGATAGTGGAAATTTAACAAAATGCCGATTGTTTTTCGGAAAATAAAACTTGTTTTAAAAAAATATGCGAGTTACCGGAAGAAGCCCAATACAATAATTTTTCTTTCCGATGAGTTCTTTCCTTTTTTTAATATTTTGCCTGATATAATTTTTGAAAAAATGTATGTTTTTCTATATACTAAAAAATCTTTGTCAAATATCGAAAAACTGAACTGGAACTTTTTATAAAACTCTTCGAAAGTAAAAATTTTGCTTTCGGACTTTTTCCCGTATCTTGCATATTTTTAGAAAAAGAATGATTGATTTTTACAATCACAAAAATGGTTGTTATTTTGTTTTTCCGGATTTTAAAATTTCGATCTTAAAACTATTTCAGATTAGAAAAAACACATACACAAAGTATTTGTGACGAATTTAGGTATGCTGCTGCTACTTTTGTTATTCATAGTAATATAGCCATTCTACTGAACCCGTATCGCATAATAGATCTTATGAATAAAAGAAATGCTGTTCTTCAGAAATATATCTGTCAAATCTGAAAATAGATTTAAAATATTTTATTTCTGAAGAATAGTTTACACTTTTTCACCGTCTAGGAACGTTTATTCTACAAAAGATACTTATTTGTATGTAATTTTCCGGTAATTACAGTCATGAATGTACACTGATTCCGTTAATTATTGTCTTCCTTTATATTTATTTTTAACATCATAGAATAAGGCCTGACTCTTTGACAGGTCAATTTTTTGAAAAAGTTTTGACAAAAAGTAAGGTAGTAAAGTTAAAAAAAAATTTAGTCTTGGTAGAGATCATGTTGCATCAAGGAAAACATTTTTATGTAAAACTATGTTTATAATATGACAACACGGAAAAAAGTGGATCGTTAAAAAAACTCTGTGAACCAGCAGCTCTAACTATTTTAAATTGAACCGCAGCTTTTCGTCGGTGAATTTTGTTAAAATTACTATTTGGCATTCAGGTTATTTAAACTGACTTCTTAAAAGAGTAGGTTGAACAATTTCAAATAGTAGGATGCACTGCACCAGTGATGTGAACCGTCGATCGATTTGAAAAGGAAAAAATTATTTTATATATGATTATTACTGCACTTAATTTACGATTATTCTTACACAATTGCACGCACAGAGATTACACATATGATCGCACGCTCAAACGCTTTGAAAAATCGCCCCCGCTGGGGAATCGAACCCTACCTAACTACTACCTAAAACCTGTCCTAAAACCTAAATCTAGCGCAAGTGTTAGTCAAGTGAGCTACGGAACCGCTTAGATTTTTCTGACAAACTCTCGGTCAAGCGGTTTCTCTGAGCAAAACGTGGCCAGCTGAGAAATTATAATAAATAATTACTTAAAATTTTTTAAATTAATCTCTTACTCATGATTTCTAATATTTTGTAACGAGCTTGGGAAAAATAGTTTGCTTAGAAGTATTAACTCACACAGTAAATATATTATTAGTAATTTATATGTATATTATTATAAAATGAATTGAATTACAATTTTTAAAAAGTACATATATTTTGTATTATTGAAAATTAAGGCTTGAAAAAATGTTTTCGAATGAAAGTTTCGGAATTTTTATTTGATTTTATTATCACATCACTTTATTTAAAACGCAACATTCATTTACATAACTGATATATAAATAAAAAATAGTTTAAACATCGTAATAATATATCAAATGCAAAATCGAAATCACTATTTTAAGATGAGACAAACGTTGAATTGTGATTTAAATTTAAATTTTTTGCACAAATAAAATTTTTCTCATGAGATATGGGGATGCTGAATTAGAATAAAAACTGTTTAAAAAAAAATATTCGGTTCCGAGAAATTGATATCGGGGTGCACAGTCTTCCCCTGTTTTTCTTAGTTTCCCCTTTTTTCTTGAAATTTCCCATTTCCTCCCTATTCTCAAAAACCTTCCCCCCTTTCCCCTTTTCTCTTTAAATATACGATATTTGAAATTGTACCCATTATTGAATAATAATTAAAGCAATTATAGCACTTAAATAAACTATTTATGAATAAATAAGGTACACGTTCCAAGTTCAGACCATTGCAAATAAATACTCTTAAACAAATTTGAAGATGAAACATTTTAAAGCAAGTTGAAAATGTGAAAACTGCCGACAGAAGTTATTATCCAATATAAAATTGGAACAGTTACAAAATATATATTATTTTTTAAATAAGTATTAGAAGATTAATACATTTTAGTTGAAATGTACAAAGTTAAATACCTAATTAAAAAAATGGAATATTCCAAACTCATCAACTGCAATTTTAAATGTTCTAACTTGAGCAATTTTTAATTTTCTTAAATTTTTACTTGAAAATTTAACTATGGTTGAAACTTTTTTTTGTTGAAAATTAATTTTTTTAAACTCACAATTGAACTATTCCATTTGTGTTTGAAAATTGATCTTTTCTAGTTGGAAATTCAACTATTTGGTTGCATGTTCAAATTTCGTTCAAAAGTTATATTTTTTGGCAGAAAGTTGTTTAAAAATGTAACTATTTGGTTGAAAATATATTTATTTTGTTGAAAAGCTGTCTTTTTGGTTGAAAATAAAACTACTTTGTTAAAAATGCACTTTTTTAAAATGAAAATTGCAATTTTTGATTGAAAATTATTTTTTGTATTGAAAACTTATATTTTTGAGTTAAAAATTCGAGTGTATTATAGAAAGTACTTTTTTTGGCACGAAAATTCAATAAATAGGTAGAAAATTGTTTTTTTTTTAATTTGAAAATTAGTTTCTTGAAATGAAAATGTAGCAATTCCATTTTTGATTCAAAGTTGATCTTTTTTATTTTGATAATTCAAATATTTGCTTAAAAATTTATGTAATCTGTTAAGAATTCGTCCTTTTTTTGTAGAAAAATCATCTTCTTGCTTTAAAATTCGACATTTTGAATACAATTTTTTCTCTTCATTGGCTAAAAAATCTTTTTGGTTGAAAACTCAACTCTTGTTGAAAATTCGTGTTTTTGGGTTAATGATTCAACCTTTTTGTAGAAAATTTGAATTTTCTCTGGAAAATTCAATAGTTTGGTGATTTTTGAACAACTTTTTTAAAAATTCATCATTTTAGTTAAAGTTTTTTCTTGTTTGTTAAAAAGTAGGTTTTTCAACTAACAATTGTAATGTTTGGTTGAAAATTAACTTCTTAATTATTAATTCATATTTTCGTGTTGAAAAATCAACTGCATTGTAGAAAATTCAGTTTTTTCAATTGAAAATTAATTTTTTGAAACGAAAATATAACTATTGGATTTTTGGTTAAAAACTGTTGTTCTTAATTCAAAAATTCAACTATTTTGTTCAAAAATTATCTTACTCATTGAAAATTGCGAAAGTTAAAAATAAATTTCTTGCTCAGTTACAATTTTTTTGAAAATATGCAAAAACATGTTTTTTTTATTAAGTCATATGCACACATTTAAAAAAAAGTTGAATATGTCGAAACTGAAATTTATTCATGTTGAACCAAAGAAACATTTTTTTATTTTTCTTTTTCGGAAAAAAATGTTTGTCGTGAATTAGGATTTTTGGGATTTCATATCTTTTTTTTCGATTTTCGAACGTTATAAACACCACGAAAAAAATGTTTCCCATGGATAAAAAATAATAACATGTTTCTTTGGTTCAAGGTGACTCAATTTCAGGTTCGAATCAATCCAAAAAACATGTTTTTGTATATTTTCCAAAAGTTTTCAATAAGGAAAATTTTTTTTTAATAAAAAAAATGGTTTAATTGTAAATTTAAGAAAGAGAACAGAAGATATTAACTGATTTCAATTGTTTTAAATTTAGATTGAAAGTATTAATTATAGTAAGGATGAAATGACAAATCTTGGAAAGAAATATTTATGAGAACGATGTCAAACATATCAAAATTATGTATTTTATAAATTTATTTTTTCCCGGACTTTTTTATTTCACTTCGGATGGGTTTCCAACGATCTAAGTGTATCCAATTTTGAAAAATAAATCTTGAATGGCAGAAATCATTGAAAAATCATTCGAAGTTATTTAAAAATGTAATATTTCTTACGAAAAGGTTGTTTGTTCTTTTCGACATATGAAAATAAATGTTTAATCTTTCCCATATTTTCCCGTTTTTCGCGCGAAAACCACCCTATTTCCCCTTTTTTGAGCTCCTTTTACGCTGTGATCCCTGTAATATCAAAGATCGCGATATCATAGTAGTATGGTAGATTTTATTGTTGTTGAAAATCTAAAAAAAAATTATAAAATATTTTTTTTTTCATGAAATGGTAGTAATTTTTACAAATATCAATGTGAAAAGGTTGAAAAAATTATTACTCCGTTAAAATTGGAAATTAATTTGAACTCAAATTTTATTAAAAATTATTTTTTCATTATTGGTTCAAAAAATGATATGTCGAAAACAACGTATTATTCTACTAAAAAAAAATTCTTCCAAATAATATAATATTTGAACTTAGGTGGCTTAATCAAGTACGATCGTAACCAATTTTAGTGTTATAAGAAATTAAAAATATCATAAGCAGAAAATTCCATAGTAGAAATAATGTAAAAAAAAGTATTCTTTTTACATATAATTCTTCAGAATATTTTTAAATTCTGAAAATTTTGTACAAAACAAAAAAACAGTATTGAAGTATAAAGTAGAGTTATTCACTATGTTCATTTATAATAATTATCTCAACTGATATTATGATAAAAGAGAAAACATTATAAAATAGTTTCCGATAATTTATTTAATTTTGTAAAATGTCAGTGCGTGGTCTGTCTTATAGATTGAAAAGCGAAAATCTGTTGTTTTACTGATAAGCAAGTTATAAGTCGTCCTTCTTTTTTAATTTGAAACGGACCGCCTAAAAAATGTTGCGGAGGGGGCCTACACGTTTCTAGTTGTGCCACTGAACTCACTTACAATTTCAAATAGTAAGGCTAACAATCTCGCGCAGTGCTTATTGCAATGCGAAAAAGCAGATCGAACTCACTTGCAAAAGTCAAACTCACAATTCTTTGCTTACTATGAAAATTAGTTATTCATACAGTTTACATGTTCAAATGTACTATTTCAAATAGTTATTGAAGCTACTTGTTCTAGTAATCCTTCTTTTTACAATTTGAAGTAGTAATGCTGACTTTAGACTTTGTATATTTTGAGATCACTATCTCATTCAGTATCAAAAACTATTTGAATTGTTTCTTGTGCAATGCGAACAAGTAAACTTCAAGTTAACAATACATCAAAGTGAATCTAACTATCTACTTTTTTCCGTGAAGTGATTTCTGCTCAGAGTTTAAACAAAGATTCCAGCAAAACAAATTTTTGTTGATCCATCTATTTATTAATGTATAGTACATATTTAAAGGAAGGAGGTTAACATTCAATTTCCAACAAGTAATACAAATTTCAGAAGTATATTGCATTTCTCTTAAATCTATTTTGAGCTCTATAAATTATTATAAACGTACTGTGAAGTGAATAATAACAAATTATATATTCACAGATATTTATCAATAATGAATGGCATGCGTCAGTAAGTGGAAAAGAATTTCCTGTGATCAACCCATCCAATGAAAAAGTTATTGTCCAAGTGGCTGAAGCTGATAAGGTAAATTTTCCTACTTTTTTATCAAAATATTGTAATTCACATTAGATCTTAATTAAAGACGGTGTTTTCAAAAGCTGACTATGTAAGATTGCATAAACAGTAATTTCAGGTGGTTATCAAATAAATATGCCTGTCTTATTGCATTAAATATCAGACATGTTCTGACTTTAAATCCTTACAATTTTGAAGTGTTTGAAACATTCATGATGACGAGACAGATTGTTCATAATGAAGCAATTTGAAGAGTCAAGTTCTTTACCACACGAAACAAAATTCATAGTTGGGATAGTAAAGTACCTAATATACGAATCAACAAAACGAAATTTTACTTGAAATTTAAAAATATATTGATGCCTTTTTTCACTTAGTCAAGAGTATCTTCGATTCAGGTATGTCGCTATATTCTATAAATGCGAATTTATTTATTGCTTGTTTGCTACAAAGTGACATACACAATTGATATAATACAAATTTTTTAAAATATTTCATTGACCCAACAGAAACTGTTTTGTTTTGTTTCGTTATTCTTTTTCGAAGCATTTTTTGTTTAAATCCCCTAAAAACATGCAACAACAATCTTTGATTATATTGGTTTTAGGGCCATTGTTTCCAATAATATTAAGATCAGCGATAAACATCTCAATACGGAATCGATCGGAGAGAGTGGATTTTTCTGATCTATTATTATTATTATTATTATACCATTAAGCCATTTCCCTTTCGGATCAGAAATCCTGGTATTATATAATTATCTCTGATTCAGCAAGAAGTTTTTTTCCGTGTATGTTTTGTGACTTATACAAAAACTAATTCTGTAACTCTATGAGGAAATGAATAACTAAAAATAGATGATAAATATTAATATATTTTCAATGGAATGTATATTCTAAAATCTATTATGTTTCGATATTCTGCCAGTGCTTTTATATTTTTTAATTTTTATAATTATAAGAAAAATAAATAAATAAATGATTACCTTGTTTTTTTATACCATTAAACCATTTCCCTTTCAGGGTAGGCGTGACACTACCCGATTCGGGTAGTGTTTCTAGGTTTTTCTTGTAGTTATAAATAACTACAAGTAAATAACTACCCACGATGTGCCAACAGCACTCATGTCAGTATTCTTGAATGGTCACCCATCCAAGTACTAACCGCGTCCAAGGCTGCTTAACTTCAGTGATCTGACGAGAACTGGGGTTTCAGCGTGGTATGGCCGTTGGCCATTTTTTAGTGCGATAAAATAAAATGATAGTTAAACAATATTGATTTTTTCATAACTTTTTGTTGAATTATGTATTTGCAGTTATCGAATTTCAATACACAAATTTATCAAAGTTTTTTTTACTTTTACTGGAGGTGCTATTCTCTCGAAAAAAAGCTGTTAAACAAGCCACATACTTTTAAACTTCATGGTCCAACCCGATAAATTTTTTCGAAATGAAAAATGAAGACAAGAAAAAACATGACGAGATTTTAGCACCAAATAGTATAATAAAAATTATTGGCTTATAATATCCCATTAAGAAGCAATAAAATTAATGTGATCATAAACCAAAAATTTTGTGTAATACAGGCTGATGTGGACATCGCGGTAGCAGCTGCGAGAGCAGCATTTACGAGAGGATCAGCATGGAGAAAAATGGATGCTTCTGCTCGTGGAGAAATTATACAAAAGGTGACTGAAAAGTTTAAAATGGTCGTTTATTCAAGGAAAAAAGTTTCACTTCCGTTATAGCATAATTTAAGCCTATTTTTAAAATAAAACTCTCTTTCCCAAAATAATTTTTTGTGATTTATTCTGAAATTTCGGAAAAATAAATATAAATATTTCCTCAGCAAATTATTTTCTGCATGTAACATTAGGGCACTAAGAGCCCTATTCCTAATTACATTCCAAGTTAAAAATGAGTAAAATTCCACTTTTTAAACAAAACAAAAATATTAATGAGCCAGAAGACCTACCTTCATATATTTTAAACCATTTCCTCAAACTGCAGCAAAGTATTTACTTTTCAAATTATAAAGCCGCCAAATATAAAGTTTATATTTGGCGGCTTCATGAGCTTCACATAACCAATTACATTGTTTATATTATAAACCATGTAATTGATCATGTGAAACTCTGGTACATGCCCTTAAATTAAAATATAATTGATAATTATGATTTAAACTTAACAGTTGGCAGATCTCTTGGATGAAAATGCAAGTGAACTTGCAAGCATACAATCGTTGGAAAATGGAAAACCTTTTCCTAATTCATTTGAGGAAGTTCGAAGGTCAGCTAAGGTATTTCGTTATTACGCCGGCTGTGTTGATAAAATCCACGGTAGCACTATACCAGCTGGTAAGATAATTCAAATATTCTCATTATTTACAATTCTTGATAATTTTAATGTTTTATGGCAAAATTAATTTTGTATTCGTACAGATTCATTATTTTTCTTTTTAAATTATTTGTTATTTATACATTTCATATTTCTTAAAGTTTAAACGACAGTTTTTGTATAATCAATTATATTTCAATCATGTTAATATGTATGACCTAATCATATATATAATCAATATTTAACACACTCGTAAATCAATATTATATCATAGAATATAGTAAAAATTGAAAGCTTTTTCGGCTTTAAATTTCAAATTTATTATAATGAATCATCGTGAAAGCATTAAATCTATTAATATAGTTAAAATCACTTCGAACATTACTTATAGCAGTTTCATATATTTCGGTTACCTCATATATTTCATAGTTTTCTTACACATACATAAAAGAAGCATTTTTGTCGTCTCTCATGTATCAAAGCAAGAAAGAGGCGCAGTTAAAACTAATTAACTTTTATTATCATTACATGATATTATCACTGTTGAAACTGATTCGATGTGATGGCATCATGGGGCCAATAAAATCTCTTTGAAAACCAATGTCTTGAGTTCGTCATTCTCAGGATAAAGCAAAACTGTTGTTTTATGGTAACCGTTTCTTTGAATTTAAACAAATTTTTTATTTGGGCATTTGGAAATTATTCTCTGCTTGCTAATAGTTTGACATTTCTATTCGGCGTGATTATTTTTAGCATAATATTGCTATCAGAACATTTTCCTTGGTTGCTAATATACTAAACAGATGATTAAAATGTCAACATTTTGTAACCGCAGAAAAAATTATCCCAAAAAATGGTCATTTTTTATATTTTCTCTGATAAATAGAAATTTGTTGACACTTATAGGTTCACAATATATATTTTTTAATTTTCTTAACTATATATTTATGGTATAATACATGTTCCACAAGTTTTCCCAAAGTTTCATATGAATCAATGCAACCGTTCTATAATTATCGCTATTACAAATTTAAAAATAAATTTGTCTATAACGCCGTTAGTTGTTTTTCTTGAAACGCACTTATCGTACCAGCCTATAAATATGTGAAGTGATACTATACTTCAGATGTATGTCTACAACTTTTGTCAACATGTCATTATCGTCAACTGTTAGAAGACTTGGAAATAATTTGTTTTTTAATGTTTTTATTAGAACTCTAATAGGTGTACTAAATGATGATGTCAAACATTGTTGACTCATATTTAGTTATAAGGGGTCTTCAAAAATCTGTGTTCCTTTTGGGTTGAAAATGAATCTCGTATAAGAAAAAATAAATAGAATAATATTTAGAGGTCACTCATCTCGAATCATAAAGAAAAATTATATAGAATATAAAAGATGCGGCTCATTAAAATGAGTATTTCTTGTTCATAGTTTATAATTTTACGATGCATATTTAAGGAGATATGATGTCTATTACACTTACTGGGATGTTTTTAATAAACATTTTCATTATTTTTAGTTTTAAGAAAACAATTAATATAAACATGTAAAATTACAATGTTTGAAAAATTGGTTTAAATAAATTGTTTTTTTGTACTATAAAAATAATTTAAAGGTACATTAAAAACCTCTCAGTAATTGTAATAGATGATTAACGCTTCTTTATTACAATTTTCTACGCATGTCTTCTTAAATATGCATACTTTACAAAAGAACTTATGAACAAATAGATATCCTATAGCTGCCTATAGTATTTTTTTCCTTGTAGAAAATTATCGGATATCTTATCAGCTGATAAGAGAAATGACGTACTTCAAGTTCTATAAATAGATACGACTTTACTGAATGCGACTGAGGAAGGTTTATGTGTTCACGAAAGTTAATAATCACATATATTACATATACATAGATATTTTTGTTGAAATTCTAAATATTTAAGACCAGCTAAACATTCCCTAGTGCATTTTACTTAATTTCTCAAACTTTTAACTCGATATATTATTTTGTGTGGATATGAATTTGGTGAAAAATTGTCGGTAAAGTTGTAATCGGACAAGGTTACATGACCTTAAGTAATGAATATCCAGAAAAAGTATTAACTACCTTAAAATAATTTTAATTTTGTAATCATTGAAGCCTAACAGGCTTTTGCAAAATAAAATACCATTTTTCCTAGGAAGCAAATTGCATTATTTGTCCTAAATTATGAAAAAATCTTTTAAAAAAGGCTAAAAAAATTGGCTAAAGCTTAGAATTCTTAATCGATTTTGATGTTTTATTTTATAAATGCTCATTGTTCAACATTAAATATAAAATAAGGTCTGTAAATGATTTTTCTAAAATCTTTTTGTTATCTATTGTATAAATGAATAAACTATTAAAATGAAACATTTTGGGAATATTATTTTCATCGAGGAAAAGACTTGAATATAGTTTTTGTGCATTAAAATCAGTGCAGGTACACTTAAGGAACATAAATAATTAATTTAGGCTTGAAGCTAATTGTTATAAACAAATCATCTAAAAAAATACTTGGAAAAGGAGCTCAACGACAGAAAAACTTTTTTTGTTGACTAAAATATCTCAAGTACTAATAGAAAGAATACACTGACAAATAATTACTAAATATTAACAATTACTATTGTTATAACAATTTTTATAAAAAAATAGTAGATTTTTGAATCGTTTTCGCAGCTATATTTTTGGTTTTTCACATCAAAACTAGTTCGAAGTATATTTTAAATTGAATAATAATGACACATGTTTATAAATATTAAGTATTTATTATTGATAATAATAAATATTAGAAACAAAGTCCAAAATTAGTCACTTTCACAAAGAAAAAAAATTATTTTTTCTATTAAAAAAATATTCCATACAACCGAATGCTAATATTACGTTAAAAAATGTGTAGCTGAGTTTCAATTGTTATTGTTATTAACAACTTATTAAATTCATATTTATTTTTACATTTGTTGCTTACTTCAACATTGTTTTCTCAACGAAGCGTTTTGAGAAGATGTTTCAATGTGATTAATATTCAAAGAACACTTAAAAAATTAAACTCGTCTTATTGATAATAACCTAAGTTATGAAAAAATTATAAAACTAGTCACTTTCATGCAGAAAAAAATGTTCTCTCCTATATCCTGTTATATACAGCTGAATAACAATTTCCCATTGACATAAACGGTGCCTTTGATTCTTAATTTTTATTATTACGAACGAATGATTAAATAAATATTGTACTGTAACTGTTTTTGACAGAAATAAGCTGTTTCTCACCTAATACGAATTTAAGATTCACTTTGAAGTAAATTTAACAATGAATTAATTCAAATTGAAAAAATTCTATTCTTCAGATGTAATTGTTTATAAACGAATACTGAAAAACACTTATTTTGGAATGTGTTCAGAATTCATGTTATGAAGAATAAGAACATATTTTTAGTTGGTTCTATGAGAGAAATTATGTTTACTTATTCCACAAATGCATAAATCAATATGCATTTCATAATTTTTAATAACAATAACAATTAAGAGTCAGCGATACATTTGCTTAACGAAATATTACTGTTCGGTTGTTTGGAATATTTTTCAGTAGAAAAAACAACTTTTTCTATGTGAAAGTGACTAATTTTAGAATTTGTTTATAATTTTTATTATTAGCAATAAGAAATTTTATTATTCATAAACATATTATTAATTTTTTATGAGAAAAATAATCTTTATCCTATGCATAAAATGTAAAAATTAATATTTATTGAATGTTTTGTTAACAACAATAACGACTAATAGTCAATGACGCATTTTCTTAATGGAATATTTTTATTTAATTTGTGGATTATTGTTGAGTATAAAAATTAATTTTTTCTATATGAGAGTGACTAATTTCGGTATTTGTTTACAATTTTTGTGATTAAAAATAATAAATATTTAATATTTATAAATGTGTATGATTTTTAATCAATTGAAAACATATTTCCAGGTTTTTTCATGAGTACAATAATTTTTAACTATGGAAAAAATATAAGAATGAATATGTATTTAATAATTTGTTGAAAACAATAACAATTTAAAGTCAGTGACACATATCACTAGTAGAAAAAAGTATTTTTTTTTTATGTGAAAGTGACTTATTGTGGAATTTGTTCATAATTTTTATTATCAACAATAATAAATATTAAATAATTAGATATATGTGTGATCATTTATCAATTAAAAATATATTTAAAACTGGCTTGACGAGAAAAACAATATATACCTATCCTAATTACTAATATTTGGTAATAATTTGTTACGAGTATAATTTCTATAAGTTACTTGAGCACTTTTAGCCAACAGGCTTTTTTCGGTGAAAATGGCAGTGAATTTGTTTTTTGTTCTTAGAAACACTTGTCCAATCAATTTTAATGGTAAATAATCATTTTTTATGTAATAAAAATTCTAGAAATTCAGAAGCTTTGAAGCATTGAATTTATTTTTCAATTTCAAATTGTGAAATTTCAATCGCTTCGAATTAAAAATTATTTAATTGATAAATTTTCATATTTTAATTATTTAATTCTGAAAGCTTGTAATTAGAAATCATTCAATTTCCACTCCATTCTACTGAACCTGTCCAAATTTCAAAATTTTAGTCTGAAATTTTTCAATTTCCAGAGCTTTTGATGAATAAGTTTTCAATTCCAAACACTTTAAATCAGTTTCTGCCACTTGTCAGCTTGGTTTTACAATTGGAACTTGTGAGTCAAGCGAATATATCTAACAGATGTCTTTCTGATTGATAATTTTCTTGTTGTCAACAGATGGAGATGTTTTTGTGATGACGAGAAAAGAACCACTTGGAGTCGTAGGTGCAATTATTCCATGGAATTATCCAGTAACAATGGTGGGAATGAAACTTGGACCAGCCTTAGCAACAGGATGCACGATCGTACTGAAACCTGCAGAGCAGACACCTTTAACAGCTCTTTATATTGCAAATCTCGCAAAGGAAGCTGGTTTTCCGAAAGGAGTTTTGAATGTTGTTCCTGGTTATGGTGCTACTGCAGGTTTAGCTTTGGCTGAACATCCTGATGTCAACAAAGTTGCATTTACTGGTTCTGTGGGGGTCAGTACAATTTTTTATTTCATTCATTCAGTCCAATTGGAATGTAAAACCGGCCCGGGAAATATTTTTGAAACAGGGCTACTTGCAGAGCATATTCTGAGGAAAATTAACTACAAGATCCTTTCAATTTTTTAGCGTTAGGATTAAAAAAGAATTTTAATACAAGTATTCAAAAGTTAAGATTTCTTTAATAAAGCATATTTAAGTATGAAAATTTTGACATACAATACGTTCAGAATTGAATATTTCTAAATTAAATTTTAACAGTGGTATGAGATTAAATTATAATTTTGAAACTTCTTCAATTTAATTTTTACCTCATACCTTCTGAGTTTTCACAATTTCAAGGTGAAGCGTTTGAATTTGAACCATTTTTAAAATTGAATTTTTTTTAACTGCAATCATCAGAAATTAAAACAGTTTCAACTCGAAAGTGGTCGAAATGCTACTATTTCAAAATTAAACTATTTAAAATTAAGAAATAGGGTGGAGTGAAAATAATAAAATTAATCAAATTTTTTGACATTTTTTTCGCGATTTTGGAACGTTTTGAATACCACGAAACTTTTTTTTCCATAACAGAAAAATAATAACATGTTTCTATGGTTCAAGGTAAAGAAATATCTGGTCCAACATATTTAACTTTTCCAAAAAAGTGTACATTTAAATCAATCCAAAAAGCATGTTTTTGCACATTTTCAAACAATTTTCAGTTAGGCGAAATATTGTTTTAATTTATAATTTTTTATTTATGATCACTATCAAAAGCTGTACATATGAGAAATTCGCCATAATTTTGGAACCAATAGTGTATTTTTTTTTGAATTTTCAACATTTTTAATCTTTAAATAAAAAAAGAGAACAGAAGATACTGATTCCAATTTTCTTTTTTCGAATGTCAACCAACACATGTTCTTTCTTTAGCTCAAACGATACGATTCATTTTAGCATTTTCAGCCCATCTATTAAGGAACCGGAAAATCAGTGTTTAAACTCAAATTAAGCTTCATATATGATATTTGAATCGTTCAAAATCGTCAAGTATTAAGAAAAGAATATTCCCAAAATTTAATTTTAAAAATAAATGAATTTCTATTTTTAACCTGATTTCTTTGCAATTGAAAACTTGTTAATTACAAACTTTTGAAAATCAAAACATTTAAGAATTAATTACTCTAAATTCAAAATCTTTGTTTGAATTATTTAAATCCAAAATCCTTCAAAATTGAAAAATTTATAATTTAAGGTCGTTTAAAATTGAGAATTTCTGAATAAAGCTTTCAGAAATGAGAATTTTCACGTTTAAAAAAATTCAGAAAATAAAAATTCATTGTATTTCAAAATCTAACTGTTAATAACTAAAGCCTTTAAAATTTTAGTATAATTCAGATTTGAACAAATTCCTAAGAGAAAAATCAGGATTGCTGCTTGAACAAATTTTGTCTTAAAATATTTGGATGGACGTCCTTTTGAAGTCTTGAAAAGTTTCAGGCTGATTTCTTAATCAATTGTTTGTTATAAACAAAAAACGTGAAATCTCAACATTTTCTCTACACGTTTGCTTGGATTGTTACTTTCCATTAGGAGATACGTAAAAAGTGTATGAAACTTTGTCTTTAGAGTATACAGGATGATTCTTTTATCTTGAGACATCGAAATATTTCAAGAAATACGCATCTAACGAAAAAAATGTCCCTAATAAAAACTTTTTATTTTCGAGGGAGAAAAGCGACCCCGCAAAAATTTACCCCGCACCCCACCCCCTGACTGTTTGACTGTTCAAAGAATGCGCTTTCAAACGAAACATAAAAAAGACAAACGATCCGTTTGTTTGGGTTGGTTAGTATGGGTTGGTTTGTTTAAGTTCGTTACGTTGCTGTCGTTCGTTTGGGTTGGATTTTGTATCTTAGTTACGTGAAGGTTAGTTTTTCTTGGATTAGTTTGGATTTGTTAACCAACACTGTTTATCAAACCCAGACGAACGTAACCAACAACACTAACCCAAACGAACGCAACCAATACGACCAACCCAAATGCCCGCAACCAACACAACGAAATCAAATCAACGCAATCAACAAAGTGAACCGAAACGAACGTAAGCAACACAATCTATCCAAGCCGAACGAACGTAAGCAGCACAACCAAACCATCTAAATAAAAAAATCTAAGAACCCAATCCAACCCAAACGAACGTAACTAAGATACTATGATACTAACTAAGATACTAAGATATAGGTTCCCATTTGAAATTTTAAAGTTACCCCCGCTCCTGCCCCAGGGGCTGGGGTGTGGGGTAAATTTTTGCGAGGTCGCTTTTCCCCCTCGAAAATAAAAAGTTTTTACTCGGGACATTTTTTTCGTTAGATGCGTATTTCTTGAGATATTTCGATGTCTCAAGATAAGAGAATCACCCTGTATAATAAGCTTTAAAATGAGCCCTTAGCGAATATCCTACGAGAAATAGTTTACGAGTGATGAATTCGTTAATTGTCATTGCGCGTTTTCGGGTGAAGAGAAAGCGATGATGAATTTGCATTGTTTTGCAAAAAAAATCGTGATCGGGTTTTTGCTATTGGATTCTCAAATTGTATAGTTCAAAGCATTAAAAAATGTTTTTTTTAAATTTCAGAATCCAAAAATGACAGAGGGAGCACATTTTGTATTCAAACATTCATACTTTGTAAGAAAAATCTGTTGAGTTCAATTTCGCTGCAATATCTAACAGATTGTGCATCTTCAGGAAAAAGAATGTTCAAGATGTAACAACATTTTTTACATTGTTTATAAAAAATCGTTCTAACATAACTTTTTTGCCGTACTTACAGTTGCCAGCAAAGTTCTGCGAAATTGTTTATAAAATTTGTTTAAATAATATTTGTTTGCGACGAATATGTTGCTCGTAGTATTTTAGAACAAATAATAATTAAAATCCACCTTCCTGAATGGTTATACACAATTTCGTTTAGATCTTTCTGGCAGCTGTAAGTATGGTACGAAAATTATTTTTTATAACGATTTGTCATAAACAATCTGAAAAATTTTGTTGACATCTTAAACATACTTTTTCCTGAAGATGCACAATCTGTTAGATATTTCAGTGAAATGGAACTCAACCGATTTTTTTTGTTACAAAATATTAATGTTTAAAAAAAAGTACTCCATCACCCCTCTGTCATTTTTGGATTCTGAAAACCATAACAAATGTTTTTTAATACTTTGAACTATCCAATTTGAGGATCCCATAGTAAAAACCCGATCGCGATTTTTGTTTGCAACAATGAAAATTCATCATCGCTTTGTCTTCACTGAAAAACGCACAATATTAATTAACAAATTCATATCTCGTAAACTATTTGTCGTAGGATAATCGCTAAAGGCTCATTTTAAATCTTATTTTATACTCTGAAAACAGAGTTCTATACACTTTCTACGTATCTCTTAATCGAAAATAACAATTTTGATATGCTACACGATTTCAAATCTAATTTTTCAATTTTAGAAGAACTCAATTTGGAAGCATTAATGATTGAATGTTAGATTTCGAAACTAAACACTTAAAAGAGGAAAACTTTCAAGAACCAATAAAACCAAAAAATAGAAGCGTTTCAAATTCAGCAGTCTAAAATTTGAATCATCTCAACTCAAATTGAACAATATTTTCGTAATGTTACTTAAAAAAAAAGAAGAAACATTGAGAACCTAAAACTGCTTCATAATTCAAAATCTTCTGAACTTCTGGTAAAGCTCGAACCCGACCCGACCCGATTGAACTGCAAAATTTTGGGTATTGTACATCATGTTTAAAAGTTATTTAAAAAATCTTACAGGTTGGCAAAAAAATAATGGAAGTATCTGCAAAAAGTAATTTAAAGAGAGTAACCTTGGAACTTGGCGGCAAATGTCCACTGGTAGTTTTTGATGATGCAAACCGTAAGCATGAAATATTTTTTATTTTGTTCATCAACATTTTCCTTTAACAAGTAAAATCAGTTTTATGTTGATTTTTCCTGTCATTATTATTAAATTCTGCCGCAAAAAAGCAATCGTTTTCCCCCATTTATATATTTGTATTAAAAAATGTTTTCCGCATATTTTTTCTTTGGCTATAAGTGAAATTGTTTATGAATAAATTCGTGTTTTTAGTGGAACTGGCTGTTACGTTTACTACTCTGGCTTTTCTAAATGCCGGACAAATTTGCATGGCCCCGACGAGAATATTTGTCCAAAGTAGCATTTACGACAAATTCGTGAGCATGATTGTTAAAAGAGCGTCGTCTTTAAAAGTTGGAGGACCCTTTGAACCTGATACTTTCTATGGTTCTCAGGTAAAATTACAAAATATTTTCTGAATAACAGAAAAAGGATAAAACAAAACCAGAACATTTATAATATTATTGTGAAAATTCAAGCTTCTGATTTTTTTTCAATTGTTCTAATTATAATAACCAATAATTACATTAATGTATAGAATTCCTGAAAATAAAACAAGAATCTAACGATCAAAGGACAACCACCACAAAATGCTCCTATTGCAATTCCTAAAAACAAAACAAAAATTTGTTTCTTTGGAAAAAATAAAAAAGAGGAAAGAAAAATGAGAAGAATTAAAAAAGACAAAAGAAAGAAAGAAGAGAGAAAAAAAGAGATGGAAGGGGATGTGGTTGGTTGCCTTCTCATTTTTCTTTCCTCTTTTTAATTTTTGTCCAAAGAAAGAAATTTTTGTTTTGTTTTTAGGAATTGTAATAGGGGCATTTTGTGGTGGTTGTCCAGATTTGATCGTTAGATTCTTGTTTTATTTTCAGGAATTCTATACATTAACTTGAGTATTGGACGTTAAATGGGATTTTGAATTTGATTTTAATCTAATTTAAAATTCTTAAATTTCAATAATTACGTGATCAGGATCAAATAAAAATCGTGATCAAAAGTTTACATACTTTGTCTCTGTAGATCGACGATAGGATATTCAAAAGGGTTCTGGATTACATTGAAATTGGAAAAAAAGAAGGTGCAAAATTGGAAACTGGTGGAAATCGCCACGGTACTATTGGATTTTTCGTTCAGCCTACAGTTTTCTCCAATGTTAAGGACGATATGACAATTGCTAAAGAAGAAGTATGTTCTAATTATTTTAAAATAATGTATTAATCTTTTACTAATTTCATGTTACTAGTTTTTAATACAAATTTTTCCAGATTTTTGGACCAGTTCAATCGCTTTTTAAATTTGACACTTTGGAAGAAGTAATTAAAAGAGCGAATAATACAAGTTATGGACTGGCTGCTGGTGTTTTCACAAAAAGCCTGGATATAGCCCTAGAATTTTCAAAAGCAGTTGAAGCTGGTACCGTTTGGTAAGATCCTCATATACTTCAACTCAAATTTTTTCAAACCAAGAAAGAAATGGCTTTGCAATTGTTTATTAATTATTTCTTCTAATATCGATAAATTATGATTATGACAAACATTATAGGGTCAACCAGTGGTTCAACCTCACGGGCCAGACTCCGTTTGGCGGTTACAAGCAATCTGGAATTGGCCGAGAACTGTAATTATATTTTTATTTCTGCAATGAGAAAAATATATATAGTATTATTTATTATACCTGAAATGCATTCTGAATAATTTTTTTTTTTCAGCGGCATCGAAGCACTTGATAATTATATGGAAGTTAAAACGATCAACATCAAACTACCAAGTAATCATTGAATGATCAATAATTTGGGAAGTTTGAAATTAATTCTTGGGTTATTATAATCAATACACCTAGAGGAATATAATTATTTTAATTACTCGTTATTATGTATCAGTTAATAAAATGTTCCTTTTTTTCACCTAAAATATTCACTTTTCCAGCAGAATTTTGTTTAAAAAATAGCATTTGTTTGAAATTTTAAAAATTAAGGCCTCCAATTCCAAAAAACTTTCAGTGAGGTCGGATTAATGATTGATTAAGGCTCCTGGAAGTCGCCGGGAAATTCATATTGTAAAATCGGATCTAAAGAGTATGAAGATTTTCGAAAAAGGCCATTTTTCTGGGGAAAATACTATTTTTTATGTAATGATCGAAATAAGAAAATTCGCCTCGGTCATCGCAATACATGGAGTGTCTTACTATTCTCCGAAGGAAACGCGTTTACATATATTTGTACTTTTTAACCTATGAGTGTTTTTAAAAAGAAAAGTACCTTTCTTAGATAAAACGCACATGCCCTATTCGTTGAAACAAAAAAATGGTAATTTCAATTATTTACATGCTAGATATTAATGCACGAATTCGCCAAGAATCTTTCCCAAAAAAAGAAATATGCGCAGATGTGCTGCTCAGTCAGAAATTCAGTCTCCAAGAACTCCGACTTTCCTAATGAAGAAAGTTAACATCTAAAAATTTTCGACAATTAATAAATAGGGGAGGCCGGGGCGGGATGAGCATACGGGGTCAAATGAGACACTGAATTTTCTCTCAAAATATGTGGTTTTCGTTACTGTTCTTTTCAGGTATAACCAAAATAATGATAATGAATATCTCGAAATAAAAGAATAGACTGAATAAATTAAATAAATTAAAAATAAAAACGATTGAAATTTCAACACCTGAATCCTGTTATTCGGTCGTATTTTAAAACAGAAAGAAAATTGTGAAAATAACAGATAATATTTTCAACCTAAGGTTTTTCGTAAAGTTCATTTATCGAACTTTAATGATGTCATGTATTTATACACATTTATTTAATAAAAACCGGTAATATTTAAGATTTGATCAAAATTGTGATTTGGGGCGGAATGAGCTAGGTTTATGGGGCGAGATGAGACATGCATGTCCTGCTTGTCACTGAGCGCTTTTAACCTTTTTATGGAGTCGGCCGAAAAGTTTCTTTCAAGTGCAGAGTTGAAAAATATAAAATTGTTGCAATGGTGAGAACCTATAGAAGAAAAACTAACAGACAGTCATGGTCAGAAGAGTCTATGGCTGTGGCTGTAAAATCTGTGATGTAAAAGAATTTGAGTGTTAGAGCAGCTGCAATTGCTCACGAAGTTCCAAGAGCAACTTTAGCTCGTAAAGTTGAAAACGTTTGCAAGAAGATGTTTCGGTGGAAACTTCTTGCAAAAAAGGTGAGTGATAGAAGTATGTGTATATATAATTGATGAAATGAGGTCTATCTATTATATCATAAGTCTTTGTTATTATACGATGTTAAGGTTAATTTCATTAATAAATTTTAGATGTTTTTGTCATTGCTTTTTCCGCATTATTATTTTGTGTTCAAAAATTTAATCAAAATTCTTGTTTAGGACTGTGATTAGACTGTTAGATGTTAAAAATGTTACGAGGTTACAATTCCTATTTTGTGTAAAAATACATAAAATAATTGTATTAAACTGATCATTAATTGAATTTATACTTTCAAATATTTACAAACCCGTTCCCCTGAGTAATAAGACTAAATGATACCTACAAAATCACGAAAAAAATAAACTTCTATTAACAAAAAATAATTAATAGTTAGCGTGTCTCATCTCGCCCCAAT
>CAKNYM010053371.1:807928-861649 GCA_932195095.1 Andricus curvator | reverse complement strand
TAATTTTAATTAATAAATTTTTTATTTATAATATAATTTAAATTTAAAATTTTTTTATTATTTTTATTATATTATATTATATATTATATATATAAATATATAATATTATTAATAAATTAAATAAATAAATAATAATTTAAATTAATTATAATAATAATAAAAAAATTAATAAATTAATAAATTTTTTAATATAAAAAATTAGTAATAAAAACAAAAGTACACTGAACTCTGAATTTAAGTAACCTGGGTTTACGGCGTTCCTAGAATTGCAGTCCTCGTAATTTTTGTGATGTGGGGACCGCGGGACCAAAAGAAACACGGTACTGAGTCATGCGTGACCAACAGTAGCGTAGCGACAAAGCGCCCAGTACCCTCAGCGCGTTAGTTGCGTCAGCTGTTAGCATGCGTCCAAATCCAACAAATGGTTCACACAGCCCTGCATTTTTACGTTTGGATTCCTTGGATTTATGTTGAAGGCCACTGCAAGCCTTGCCCGAAACCATAGTACTTAAATCCAGAGTTCAGTGTAATTAATTTGATATTTTGATCATTCCAATCTTTGTATAAGTATCAAATAAAACAAAAGGGTTTACGGACTTTGGTCAAATTATGAATTGTTTATTAAAAGCATTTAATTACTCTTAGCAGTATCCTTAACACACATTATGATTCACAAGTGCAACGACAAATTCTAACACTAAATAATATTAATTAAAGGAGAAGATTTATAATATTTAAATTTTACAGATTCTACACTGAGCGAAGAATTCCCGTGTAGTTCGGGTTTACACCCCAATAGTTCGGGTGGTTTCTCTTTTTTTTGTTTCACACGAAGGTTTGGTGCGCTTGCACTACTGAGACGTGCGATCACCCGAACCATTCGGGTGCTCAACCGAAACAGCAGAAACCGAAGTGGTGGGGGGCCCGCCCCAATATTTGGGGAGCTTGCACGAATGATTCGGGTAGTGGCACGAATGACTAAGGTCGTTAGACAACTGGAATCAATTAAAAATCTTACACGTTGATGATTACAGTTCAACCCTGTCCTAAAGCACTAAATGTACATTATCGAGTTTTCGATTATGTGATTTACCTAATCCGTTAGTATAAATATGAGTGGTGAACAATAAATTCGACATAACCTAGAAAGAGTGACATTCGGGAAGAACCTGATGTTCTGATCTGCGGCCATTAGCGAACATGCGCAAACGTCGAACGCGCAAGATCCAACGCGGTTGACGACTCGAATCTCCTGAATCATTCGTGCAAGCTCCCCAAGTATTGGGGCGGGCCCCCCACCACTTCGGTTGCTGCTGTTAGGGATGGGCGATTCTCTCGAAAAGATCGATTCCTGAATCGATCCAGAATCGAATTTATTAAGATCGATTCAGCAAAGAAATCGAATCAGAAGAATCGATCTTGAAAGAATCGATCTTTTAAGATCGATGTAAAAATGTCCTAAATGGTTTATATTTACCTACAAATAATAAAATTTATTCAATTTCAAATAAAATGATTAAGGATCGACGATTAGACACTGTTTATTCCTTTTCTCAAAAAAAAAAAAACTTTGTAAACCAGGAAAAATGCTTAAATGTTTGTTCATTCATATTGGAAATAATTTATTATTGAAAAGTAATTATGATGCATATTTTAAATTGCAGTTGGAACAATATTTATGGGTAAAATAGAAATGGGGAAAAATGTTTCGTTCATTTGAACGTTCGGAACTTCAGGTACATGAAAAACATGGGCTATGATAAAACAACAGTGTGATGTGTAAATTTTTCGTAGTTTTATTATCATAATATAAGTCAACATTTTCCAATTCTTCTGTCAAAGATAATATCTTTGCTTCTGTCTACTACATTATACTCAAATCAATTTTCCATAAATTTCCGAAAGTTTTGGAAATTTTTGGATACCTGATAGTTCCGGTAACTGATCAATTTACAATAAATTTCTGGAAATTTTGAAAATTTTTGGATTCCGTCAAAAAAGCTTGGGACATAATAATTTCCAGAAACTTCTCGTAAATTTTTATATTTAAACATTTCAGAAAATTGTCGGTAATTTTTGATAATTTTTTATATTTATACCACAAATTTCGAAAAATTTCCGGAAAATTTG
The DNA here is from genome assembly GCA_932195095.1 of Andricus curvator. Classification (NCBI taxonomy): domain Eukaryota; kingdom Metazoa; phylum Arthropoda; class Insecta; order Hymenoptera; family Cynipidae; genus Andricus; species Andricus curvator. Next base: position 859,519 of record CAKNYM010053371.1, on the reverse strand, counting down.
TTTTTATTGTTCCTCAATTCGAAAATTCCCTGAATTTGTTACAAAAAATCTCGTGTGCAATATGTGCTGAAAGTAGGCAGTTGCAACTCTTTTGATACATACTTTCCGTACTTGCTGCACAATATATTCTTATCATGAAATCGGCCTGCAGAAAGACTGAGATCCTCATGAAGAAAAAACGCATCTGCGCAGAGGTCTTTTTTTATCAGGATCTGAGGACTCAGCACAGTGCAGCTGAGTCCCAAAACCTGAGAATCGTGTAGATATGCTACACTCTTGTGCAGATGTGTTGTTTCTTCGTCAGGAATTTTTGAAAATCGCTGTAGATATGGTAATCGTGACCTAATTATCTGGAGATTTTAATTAAAATTTTAACAATGATTAGCATAGCCAAATTCGTCTTTTCATAATGAATTTAACCAGGAATGCAGAACACTGTTTGCCTGCTAACTTTTTAGCTAAATAGTAGAACACTGCACGTACCGCGATGGCCGAAGTTAATTTCCTCATTTCGATCATCACATACAAATTAGAATTTTCCGCGGAATAATGACCTTTCCCGAAAATCTTTGTACTCTTAAGATTATGTATGACAAACTGGATAAAATGGCTTTTCCCTTTGGTCGCAGTTTTATAATCGGAATTTTCCAACGATTTTCTGGGTCTTTAAGTTCTCTTAATCATTCGTCGCCAAGTACAAAAAAAGCTATCAAGAAGCCTTCCTTATCTGGGATAATCATGTATTTTGAACCTTTTGTAGATTGTCGGCGCAATTCTCAACCGATTTCAATGAAACTTGGCAGCTGACTGACCAACCATTAAAAAATAAGTTTAGGTGTGATTTTATGTTGTTATCTTAGGTACTGTGAGATTCAAACAACAAAAAACATGAAAACAACAAATTTTCGACCTCTGCTCACCTGTGCATCCTTATCTATCAAACCGATTGGTAATAAATTGAAACGAGAAGTCAGTAGAAATAGATTCTCGATAAATTTTGAAGGAATTTTTGATATCTCGAATAATTTCAAAAATTTTACGTTTTTAATGTAAGAAATAAAGATTCAAAGATGACAAAAATAGAAAAATATTAAAAACTATTCAAGATATCGAAAAGTCCTGCAATATTTATCGAGGATATGTTACTAAAGACTTGCCATTAAAATTTGATATGTATCGGTTGAAAAGATTAGGCTGCAGAGGTGAGCTTAGATGACAAATTCAATTTTTTTACAATAATTCAACAATAATGCATTTTTTATCTAAATATTTTGCCTAATATTTGATCTAGAAATCAATATAAATATGTTCTCAATGTGTATTTTAGAAAAATATATCCTTGCTAATTTGAAACATTAGTTGGTCATATTTTATGTTAAAAAATCTGCAGAGGTGAGCACAGGTGAAAACTTTAATTTGTTTACAATAATATCATCATTGATTCAACAATAATACATTTTTATTCAAGAAAATTATATATATTTCTATAAAATCTGATTGAAAATGAATTATCCGAAGAGTTCAGTGAAACTAGCGACTATTTCTATTTTGAATTTAAATTGAAAAATCAAAAATAAATCAATTTATTTATTTTAATTGATTCTTAACGAAAAATTTTCAAACATTTAAGTTTTCATATTTAGTAAATCAGTAATTTAATTTAAATTAAATTAATTGAACGTACCTACCTTTTTTTTAAATACAAAAAAAAAGCATGAAATCCCACTAAAAACATCTGCGATGCAAGAAATCTGCCAAGTACAACTATATGAATTTGTGAAATCAAAGTTGGCTTAGTAATTTGGAAAAAAATATTCATGATAAAATATATAAAGAAACTTTTTCATAATGTGCTCTACAGAAATTTTCAAATACATTTTAAGAAGCCATATTAGACATCGTAAAATTTAGCGGGATTGAATGTTATAAGCAATATGATTTTAATAAAAAATTACTTGGTATGAGAGATTGATGGTGCAATATAATCCCGCCAAGTTTTACAAGGTCTAACGTGACTTTTTTAAATTTATTAAAAAAATTTCTGTAGGGCTCTTTATAAAAAAATAATTCTTATATATTTTATTATGAATATTTTTTCCCAAATTACTTGTACTTGTTGTACTCCAGTTCAAACAGTTCTCTAAAATTCAGCCGCACATTGTGGTAGAAAAAAAATTTGATTTCTAAATTGTTTCAACAATTTTTATTCAAACAATTGGTTTAAATATTCGAGATACGAAATAACTACTAGCTACATACGATTATGCGGAAAGAATTACATAAAATCCATGTATTGGACAATTTTTTCCTCCACCTAATTTGTTATATACATAGTATGTATATAAATTCTGTATCATGCAATTGTTTATTTATACCATGTCGCCAATAATTAAGTTCATAAAGAAATTGTGAAACACATAGACTATATGTAATTTTTTACCTAAATCGAATGGCGTTATTAGTTTTTCTCTAGCTCAATTTTTTAAACAATTAGAAAAAAATTCTGGAAAAATAATCTATTAGTTTTTGCGTTATTAGTTGTCCAAATATTTCATGACAGCATAATTTTTTGAAAGTTTTGAAAAATTGAAAAAATTGCAATTTTTCACTTTTGAGCCTTCTATTTGACTTGTAACATGTTTCTGGCGTTTCACTGATATATTTCATGTTAATGAGAGATTAAAAATAAAACATTTTTCCTGGCACTCACATGGTTATAACAAAAGACGATCAAGTGTTTTTTACTACTATAATAGGCGTATTTTTGAATGAAATTCGTTACGGAACTTGGAGATGTGGATTGTTGTGTCGGTAAACAAATAAAAGTTGGTGACGACTACATGATTATGAAAACGAGGAAAGTGTGAGGGGAGCACGTCACATTGTGTGTAAATAGCATTTAGCTGATAATTTTGACCCGTTATCGGTCCTCAGTTCAAGGCAGTACCATGAGTTTGAGTAAGTTGTGTGCCCGCGTACGAGTCACTGAATCGCGGCTTATTCCAATTTCTTCCGGATTGCAAAATGTCGCAAGAAATATGCACTTCACCTATGTTCCTGATAAAGAACTACAAAATGCCGGTAAATTAAGTTTGATTAATTTCATACATTTTCATATACATTTCCATAATACACAATTTCTAAATTGTTCTCTATCAGTACATCGTACATACGTTTTCCAGTTTTAGTTGAACCGTAAGATATGTATAAGATGACCACTGCCCAGCATATGTGGAAAACTTGTTTACATTGTTTATTACAAGATGTGTATTTATTTTAATATTTTATTTTTTATAATATATATATAATATATATATATTTTTTTTTATAATACAGTTTTACCAACATATTGTAGTATTTTACACTTGAAAAATTGCATTATCTTACATATTTTACACATCATGCGTTTTTTTCATAAAATTACAAAATCCTAAGAGGAAAATGGGGGAGGGATTATTCTAATGATTTAACGATTTCAGTTCCGATTATATTTTATAGGTGAAGCCAAACGGTTAAATATGTTTCAAGCAATAAATAATGCTCTTGGGCTTGCTATGGAAAAAGATTCTTCTGCAGGTAAAAAAGATTATAGTATTTTCGTAAATGTATGTTCATAAATCTTTACAGGACTTTTGAAAAAATATGTTTTTCCTGTGACTTAATAAATTTAATAATTACATAGTTATTAATTTTTTAATTATATGTCATATTCTAAAATATAATAATCCAATCTATAAAATTATTTTTTAAACACAAAATAATGTTTTTCTCCTTAAATTATTCATTAGGGGTCGTGCACATAATACGTCACACGTTTTTCCTTTGTTTAAATAAAGACGAGAATAAAATTGCCTTGAAGTCCAAAGAGAACAACGACATAAACAAAAGAAAAACGTGTGACGTATTATGTGCACGACCCCTCAGTGAAAGTCAGAATTTTTTTTATTTTTATTCCTAATTTCAGTAATTTTCGGTGAAGATGTCGCATTTGGTGGAGTATTTCGATGCACTATGGGATTGCAAGAAAAATTTGGTGCTGATCGTGTTTTTAATACACCCCTTTGCGAACAAGGAATAGCAGGATTTGGAATTGGTTTAGCAAATCTTGGTGCAACTGCGATTGCCGAAATTCAATTCGCCGATTACATATTTCCTGCCTTCGATCAGGTGCGAAAATTGCATCAAATCAAAAAATTGTATTATTGATTACAGATTGCTTCCTTACCTCCAGTTAATACCTAAGCTGCTAATACAAACTTGCATTTATACCGACTAGCGGTAATAAGAAACTGTACATTACCGGTAAAACAGGAACTATGATTTTATTTCTTTTAGTAATTTTTTTTTTTTATAGAATAACTGTTCCCTAATGAAATGCTTTTTGTGCTCAAATTGAAAGTAAAAGAACATCGATTTCGTTTAAAAACTATTAAACGATTTCTTCCTTATCGACAGTTGGTAAACGAGGCGGCGAAGGTTCGTTATCGAAGTGGCGGTAATTTCGATTGTGGAAAACTAACAGTACGAACACCTTGCGGTGCAGTGGGACATGGTGCTCTCTATCACTCGCAAAGTCCTGAAGCTTACTTCGCCCACACTCCCGGACTCAAGGTTATTATCTCACAATTATTATGCATCGTTATTACATGTCATGTTTGCATATATGGATTATTTTTGCTTGCTTCAATGCAAGCTAATCCTCCTTTGAGCGACATTTCATTATCCACAATTCAAATCGTAATACGCAAAAAGGCAGGTCGATATATTTTTATCAACCTAGTCCCTATGCAGAAGCATACAGATTTTTCAAGAAAAATTAAAAATTGATTTAATGAATTAGATTTATGTTCCATAAATGGTCATAAAGGACCATGAAGGTCCATAAAGGTTCGCTAGAAAAATTGAAACAATTGATCTCTACATTTTTTAATCGCAATTATTCTCGACTTCGTTAAACAATCAAGTTTATGTTCAAGAAGTATGTGTTGTACATTGTATAAACAACCAAACAGATTACAAAGTTTAACACCAATATCAAATACATACAAGAATTAAACATGGAAGACCGTAATCTAGGCTCTCCAGAGTCTAGAGTCTTCTCTAAAATTCATTTGATCAATATTTGTTCGACAGTGTTGATAGTCTCAGAGAACGAATAAAAAAGGTCAACTTGAAGTAGATAGTGTATAATGGTTATAAGAACCCATTGAGAGGAATCAATAGTATATCTATAACCTATAACCTACATACTAACAAAAGACACTCTCCTTTTCAAATTGCATGACCTGTACATATAAGTCGAATTATACATATCCATATATAAATAATTATAAATATCCAGATAAACAAATTATTTATATAATTACTAATTTTCTAGGAGAACGAAAAGTCCTTTTATTGATAATAAACAAGGGCGGATCGAGAGAGGGGTGATTGGGACCCCCCCCTCCCCCCGAGATTTAGGAAACCAAATTAGAAATTTGAAAATTTTGTATATCTGATACATAAAGTACTTGAGGCCTCCTAATTTCCTCGACAAATTTGAGCCCCTAATTATAGTTGAATCGAACAAAAGAAGACGAATTTTCAACGAAATACTTGAATCTTTAACAAAGAAAAATTTATCAGTCAATAAAAAATATTTTCATCCAACATGTAAAATTTTCAAATCAAAAAGAAGAGCCTTGAATTTTCAACTAAAAAATATGAATTTTCAACCAAGAAGATTAATTTTCTACTATAAAAGACGAATTCCTAGCAGAATATATACATTTTGAACTAAATAGTTGAATTTTCAACCAAGAAAATTAATTTCCTACCATCAAAGACGGATATTCAAAATAGTTTAATTTTCTACCAAATTATTGAATTTTCAGGCTAAAAGGACGAATTTTCTACAAGAGTTGAATTTTTTACCTAAACGGATGAAGTTTTAACAACAACAAAAATACTTCGTGTAAGACGGCATAGAAAAGTCTGCCCCCCCCCCTCCCTTCCCACGCAAACGACTCAACGAAATTTATGCACGGCCTGAAATATGCATGTGCTCTCAGGTTCACATAAATACGTTGAAGAAAATTCACAATCGCCCCCTCCGATACATTTTCTGGATCTGCCTTTAATACTAAACTATTTTCCATTTTTTCTCCTTCAAGCAATTTGGGCTTTATAAATCAAAATTGATTGATTTCATTTTTCATAATTTGAAATTCTTCCTACATATTTAATATTGTCTATTATTATTTTTTTTTCATAAACAATTTTTAGATCATTTCTTTGTTATAAATATCTTGTAATAAACAATTCTTATTACTTTTGAATTTCAGTAAATCCCAGATATATTTTTTATCTGAAGTTGGATAAAAACATCGCAAACAATTGAGCACTACATAAAATGTTTTGAATGTGGTTGAATCCGCCTCCCGACGAAAATTATGCGACATCGATTAAGTGTAGCTGTCAATTGTTTACAAAAGTTTTTATCCAAAAAATATCTCTGGCATTTATTGTGATTTATAAGCCAGGAGTATTTTCAATTAGACAATCTTATAGATATTCATAAATTTTAAATAAATTTATTCTTCCAATGAATCTAATTACAATTTCAAATAACATTTTGCGACAAGTTTTTAACTCGCGGGTGATTCTCCTAAAATCATCATTTTACAGGCCAACAGCCATACCACGCTGAAAAAACCAGTTCTCGTCAGATCACTGAAGTTAAGCAACGTTGGGCGCGGTTAGTACTGGGATGGGTGACCATTCGAGAAAACTGAGTGCTGTTGGCACATCGTGGGTTTGGTGAGCCCACACTTGTAGTTATTTACTACAAGAAACTATCCACCTAGAAACACTACCCGAATCGGGTAGTGTCACGCCTACCCTGAAAGGGAAATGGCTTAATGGTATACTAATACTACAGGGAAGAAAGTTTGAAGAAAAATGATTTTTACTTACAACATTCTGATTCGTATTCAGTTTAAAGTGATGCAACAGAATAATCTTGTAGTCAAACTGATTTTCCATTTTTATATTTATACACCAGAGGAATGATAATTGTGACAATTTTTTCGTGCAGAAAACAACATGCATAAAATAGGAATAAGGCACTTTTGAAGAAAAAAAAACGAAAGCATAAAAAAGGATTCACTGGCAACAGTCAGTTCGGTGGAGCATTGAGTCTCACGATGCTTCGCTCAGTTAGTTTGCTATCTAGGATTATTCCTAGGTATATATCTGAGTCTGAGATCATCAGCCTCTTACCGCGGATTGCAGTGGCGTTATCTTTCGACACTTTGTACTTTCTCGTGCAAATGACCATGCTGGTCTTTTCCGGATTTACCGAGAGCCTCGAGCTGTTGCACTAGAGCTCTACGATGTGCAGCGCCGACCTTGTAAGACCCATCAACGTTTCGAGATGAGGCCCCCTGACTAGGATTACAAAGTAATCCGCGTATCCTTAGGTATAATACCTTTCCTTATTTAGCCTACGGAAGAGGCCGCCCACTACAATGCACCACAGAGGGGGTGAGAGGACACCCCCTGCGGGCATCCCCGTGGCGCTACTCCCCTGTCTGGGCCTTTGCGCCTGCTGGTTTCAAGTCGCCTCCAGCGTAGCATGCTTCCTATCCAGCTTACTAACTGATCTGGTACGCCACACCTGAAGGCACCCTCTATAGTCTATGTCCAAGAAGGTGCCCACAGCATACCCTTCCTGTTCCAGCTGCTGCTACAATTTTACCACGGCAGCATTGAGTGCAGTTTCTACAGAGCAACCTGCCTCAAAGACGTGCTGCCCCCTGGACAGCAGGGAGGTCTAAAGAACCTTTTCCCTGATATATCTTTCGACCAGTTTCTCTAGCGTCTTCAGACCAAAAGACGTTAAACTGATCGGTCGGAAATCTTTTGCAGAAGTGTAGCTTTCCTTCCCAGGTTTGGTAATGAAGGCCACTCTGCCGTTCGCCCCCGGTGATTTAAGGGGGTAGAAGGACACAAGGGCCCATTGCACCTTCTTGATATCAACGACCTTGTCGGCGAAATTCCAGTCGGCCTTCTCCCTATCTTGGCCCCAGCCTTCCTCCTCTCGGTTGGTTTGAGTTGACCGAGAACCTGGGAAGTGAACTTCCATCAGGTGAGTTAGCGTTGCTTCATCTTCGGCAAACTCAACATCAGCGGGCATAATCCCGAGGCGAGCTTCCGGATTTTTTCAAGGACCTTGTGGAGCCTCGCTGTGCCCGGAATATTCTTTGATTCCTATCAGAAACCCCTCCAACCTTCCTGTTTGTACAATCTTATGTTTTTATTGTATTCATACTGAGCCGTCTTATAAATATCCCATTCTGAAGGTAATTTATTTCTGTTGCTGTACCACGCTGTAGTCTTTTTATTGAATTTCTCGAGGTGAGTGTTCCACCATTCTGCTCCTTTCCTAGACTTAATTGGGCTTGTAGCGCAATTGTTCTCATATGATGTAATCAGAGCTCTAACTTATCTATGGTACCGTAGCTTGTGGGGAACTCCTTGATCCAGCCTTTCAGTTCCTCTTCATATGAGTCCCAAAGTGTATTCCTGGGGTTTCTCATCCTTGAAACCGCCGGTTTCCCTAGGGCTAACTGGAACAAGATATATTTGTGGTCCGAGAGAGACTCTCCGTCGGAGACTCTCCAGTCCAGAATCTTTCTCCTCAGTTCTTTCGAGCACAGGGTCAAATCGAGAACCTCACTCCTGTTTATGATCTGGAATGTGAGAGTATCACCACGATTAAGAATCTCCAACTTAGAACCCGCTAGGCATTCAATTAAATCTCTTTCTCTGTCATTGATGTTTGTGTTACCCTAAATATTATGGTGAAAGTTTGCGTCACAGCCCAACAGCAGGGGAATCCTGTGCTCTTGGCAGGGCTAAATTAGAGCCTGCACCTCTCTAGGAGACGGTGGCCCCTCAGCATCGCGCTGGAACTAAGCCGAGGCGATATAAACCTCTACTATCGGCGCAAAAATTATAGACATCTGCCTTTGAAGCTTAACAACTCAGCCAAAAAAATGCTAGAGTAATGAGTAAATATTCATTTGAAAGCTGAAAGTGTTCCACGTAAATGAGCTTGAAGACGTTAATGTAAAAAAATTGGTGTGCTTTGCAGACTGAAAAATATAAATAAAAGTAAGGAATTTCGGGCACATTTAAGAAGAGCCAAGTTTAGAGCATTATTTTTTATACAAGAGGCAATGGGAAAATTTTGAAAAACTTCATGAATATGAGGAAAACATTTGTGAACAAATTGCAGTTGACAAATTTGAGAAATAATAAAAATTGTTGCTTAAAATTACAAAAATGTACAACTGTACTATCTGCAGTTCTAATGAAGATATTAAAGCGATTCAAACTCCAAACTGTAACAGATAGGCTCTGTAATTATTTAAAATCTCCCTGAAGGATGTGTTTGTTTTATTTTTGGTGGAAATCCCGATATTTTCAGACATTTGTTGTTGCTGAAAAGCAAGTGTCAGAAAGCAGCGGAGGTGCCTTTTTTTTTGATGCCGACCGCTGGTGCCTTTCTTTGACCCGTGCTTCTGAACTTCCACCCAGACATTGACGCCTCTCCTGACCGGCAGCGAAAAAATACACCCCCGCTGGTTTCTAACACTTACTTTCCAACAAATAAATGTCCGAAAATATCGCGATTTCCACCAAAAATAAAACAATCACATCCTTCCGAGAGATTGTAAATAATTACAGAACCTATCCGTTACAGTTTGGAGTTTGAATCGCTTTAATATCTTTTAATATCTTTGTTAGAACTGAAGATAGTATAGCTGTACATTTCTGTAATTTTAAGCAACAATTTTCATCATTTCTCAAATTTGTCAACTGCAATTTGTTCGCAAACGTTTTCCTCATATTCATGAATTTTTTCAAAATTTTCCCCTTGCCTCTTGTATAAGAAATAATGCTCTAAACTTGACTCTTCTTAAATTTGCTAAAAGTTCCTTACTTTTTTTTACATTTTTCAATCTGCAAAGCACAAAATTTTTTTTACATTAACGTCTTCAAGCTCATTTACGTGGAACACTTTCAACTTTCAAATGGACTATTTACTTATTGCTCTAGCATTTTTTTTGCTGAGTTGTTAAGCTTCGAAGGCAGATGCCTATAATTTTTGCGCTGATAGTAGTCTTTCTCCGCTTCTGCCCATGAGTCTCACTTTAATAACGGTGAGGTCCCTGGAACAGAGCTTAGGAATCATAATCGCATCCATCCCTTTGAAGGCTATGCATGCCTTTAGTGCTTTTTCGTGTGACCCCTTATATATGCAGGTACACTTTCCTAAGCCGCTAACCCTTTCCCGGTATAACCAGGGTTCTTGGATTAGGACAATACCTGTCTGTACCACTGAAAATTTATCTGCATCATGGAGATTCTCGTGTCAGCCATTGATAGGCTAATCAATTCGGGGCATCTCCGGACGCTTCTGGTCCCCTCACGGAGCCCTGTTGGGTCACCCAGAAGGTGACCCTACCCGGTCTTAAATAGGGTCGTCAATCTAGAGCCGCGAGGGCCCTGATTGAGGTTTCGGAGAGACCTACAGTTAGAATCCAGCCCGTCCCCTTTGGTCTGGTTCCCTGTTTGTTGGAGTATACCCTCCAAGAATCGTTTCGTAGAGTGGGGTTCTGGAAGCTCAGGCGCCCCAGAACGACCATCGGATTCTCAGGGGTGCCATGAATCAGTATGGTCGCTCTGTGGTACCTTTGGAGACTCTCCGTCCCCTTGATCTCCAGGTTTAGTCTCTCCTTAAGCATAAACGCTGGTGTTCTCTCCACTAGCCAGTCCCTCGATCAGATGTCTGCGGCCTGCACTACGATGGCCCCCCAACCTGATGAAGATGTCTTTAAATCTAGTGGCGCGCCCCTCGCGGGGTAACCCGTCAATCCCTTGACAATTTTCCTACCTCAGCCTGTTCAGCTCTTTGGGAGTTAGATATGCTTCAGGATAACTGGACAGAACGAAACCGCTCACCTGGGCGTTGTTAGCTATCTACACGAAAGTAAGGCCCCGTGTTTCCAATGCCTTCTTCCTTTTCGATTCCCTGTTCGGGGGAGTGTGTTTGGACTGCTCCCTCCTCTTGCCCATAGAACGAGCAAGAGGAGTTACTCCAGATGATTTTGTACCGCTACGGTTTTTCCATTTTACAGAGAGCCTAGTTAACTGTTCGTCTACCGCTGGAATTTGGTTGTTGTCATCGGTTTTAGATATCTTCACCGCTCCTGGTGAAATGGCTCCTGAGGAGCCGTCCACCTTTGGCGGTGGGTTACAGTCGGACCCTGGGTCGGAGCCCTCCTTATTTTTATTTGTTTTATTTGTGTCGCCCATTTTGGTCCCACGAGTAGCTAGGAAAATAAAGTACACCCCCTGCAGAGCCCCACTTGCAAAGGGCGGGTCTACAAATTATGGGATTCAACCTGATATCCCAAAGTCTCCTGGAGGCACCTCATTTGTGACTCCGACGCACGTGTCCGCCTTAACTAAGGGGGGCACGTCGGCGTGTTCAAGGATTTATTAACCCTGGTGCCATTCAGCGCTTGACACAGCGATCACATCATGGCTTGGGAGCATGAGAACTCGCGCCCTCGATATTCCAGGAGGCATTACCCCTTGGAAGGATTGCTCCTTAGTTTAGGTTCCACAGACTAGAGTCCATCAGTTCCTCAGTCAGAGCATCTACACCTTGCTTTGCAGGTTCACCTTCTCCAGGTCTCTAGTCTGATGAGGTACTTAAGCACTCCTACCAGCTATAAGGTTACGTGATCCCTAGAGAGAGAAAAAATGATTCATATAATGAAAAAAGGTATAATATCTATTTTCTGTGATTCTTTCAGAATATTATTAACTAAAATAATCTGGAAAAAAATCCCAGAAATTTTAGCAAGTGTTGAAGAAAAAATTAATTAATATCACCTTTTATAAAATGGACCGTTATTCATAGTTGCACAAACTTACGCTCTAACACTGTAATATAATATTTAAACAGAAGCATTGCGAAACCGAGATTGATTTTTCAGCTATCGAATAAATAACCGATAATATCTGTAATTATCGCACGACACTCTTATTATCAGGTATGATACATTCTGTTTAGCTGTAATTGCGCTTGAATCATGAAATTCGATTTTTCCAGACATTAATTACCCCTCGTTAACCCCTTTTAATTATCTCCATAAGAATATAACTTGAGTCTTTTCACACGATCGACACATACAAGGAATGGAATTTAACCTGCCTCGTACGATTTTATTAGGAGTTGCAAATGGTGCAATTTCATCGAAATGTGAAAACTGAGGATTGAGACGTTGGTCAGATGCAATCGAGTCAAGTATACATATATACAGACATATACCTATAATCGATGTAATGCTGATTTTACATCATCATCGCACCGTTTGTATGCGGAAATTCTGTCGAAGCTTCAATGAATATTACACGACACACATCACGTGTATAGATGCGCATATATATGCATGAAGAAAGTTTTTCACGATTGCAACCTTTTTCTACTTTATAGGTTTGCAAGACCATGTTTCCTTGAACGCGCAAACACACGCATAAATATTATTTGCTAAGATTTATGGGAGATCGTTAGACTTTACAAGTTGACACATTCGAATTATTGCTGGAATTCAAAGATTTTTTATAGAAATTTTTACTTAATTAAATTAAAACATGTTTTGTCTTGGCCTCCATTTTCCAACTTATAAAAAAATGTCTAGCGTATTTATCAATTTAAATTCCTCAAATACCGGAAAAATTTCTTTTTCCATTTCTTTTGGTCTTAATATTATTCCTTGCAAGGGACCGTGCATAAATTATGTAAATTTTTTTCTGAAATTTCGAACTACGTACCCCCCTTTGTTAGGGTCCGTAAGTTTTGACCCCCTGCCCCATCTTACGTCATTTTTTCCGAGTTCATTTTTTCGTGAATTTATTCATTTCATTATTTATTTATTATTATTTCGTAAATTTATGATAAGTGAGCGTTTAATAATTATGTAAGACATTTTTTATGTGGGGGGCTAAACCTTACGAATCCTTACTTAGGGGACGGGAGGATCCAAAGCATTTTTTACTGAAGTTTTCTCTTTTTAATTACTTAAAAATAATAAAATATTTGTTTCATTTATTTTTTATGATGTAATATTTCATATTACAAACATTGAAAAATACAGTGTCGAAGAGTTTACCATTCTTTAAACCTTTCACGAAATCTCGTGGAATCCCTGGAAATCTTTGCAATTCTTTGAAATCCCATGAATTCTTTTGAACATTTTGTAAATCCCTTACAATTTTTTATATAACGTGAAAATTCCTTGAAATTCTTTGAATTTCATTGATTTCGTACATAATTTCATAAAATTTGTGCTCCCTGAAAATCCCTTGAAATATTTTCAAAACTATGGAAATTCTTTAAAATTCGTTGAGATTCCGTGAAATCTTTTAAGATCTTTGAAATCGTTTGAAATCTTATAAATTCCGTAAGAATACCGTATAATCCTCAAAAATTCGTGGAAATTTTTCTGAATCTCTTTAAATCCCTTAAAATCTGTAAAAAACATTAAAATTACTCTAAATCCCTTAAAATTTTTTGTAATATCCGAAAATCCTTTGAAATTCCGTTAAATCTTCTGAATTCCCTTCAAAGATCCTCTAAAATCTGTGGATATACTTTTAAATTTTTTGAAATCTCTTAAAATCCTTCGACATCCCATGGAATCATCGAAACCCAGTTAAATCTCTTAAAATCCGTTATGAGCCCTTAAAATTCTTTGCAATCTTTACAAATCTTTCCGAATTATAAAATTTTGAATTTTTCACCCATCTTGCAAGAGAATCAATATAGAAATGACAAAAATTCATGTAAAAAAGTTGCAAGTCAAGAAAAACAGTTCAAATAATTTTGAAACAAGTAACAGTGTTTAAAATAATAATAAATTAAACAAAATGTTTTAAAATAAAAATTAGGGTCACTTGTGAGAGTTTCACATTACAAATTATGTAATTTTGAAGTTGAAATTAATTAATTTTCAAGGCTCTAGATTAGTTTATTGAATGTTTTTCATTAAAAAGTTTAAAATGTATGTACTTTTGATGAGATGCCACTTACAATTAGATACATTGTAAATTATGAAAAAATATTATATCCTGATCAGGGAACGTCGGATTGTTAGGGATTTCAAGGAATTAAAAAAGATTTTCGCGGCCTACAAAGGATTGGAAGGGAGTTTAAAAGATTTTATTTTCAGAGATTTCGAAATATTTCAAAAAAAGTCAAGTGATTTTAAAAGTTTTGCAAAGATTTCAAATGATTTCAAGGGGTTTTAACAATTTTTAAGAGATTTTAAGGGGTTTCAAAACTCTTAGGTTATTTCGAATGAATAGAAAGGCGCTTTGAATAAAAGTACAATTTCAGAGATAATCTCGATTTTTTCAAAGGATTTTAAGGGAATTCAAGGAGTTTCATTTAAGAAATTAAAAACAATTTTCATGCGTTACAAAGGATTTTAACGGATTGGAAGGGATTTAAAAAGATTTTAAGGGATGTTAAGAAATTTCGAAATATTTCAAAAGCAGTCACGGGATTCTAAAAGTTTTGAAAAGATTTCAAATAATTTAAAGGGATTTCAACGATTTTGAAAGGGTTTCGATGATTTCATAGGATTTCAAAGGATTGTAAGAGATTAAAAAAGATTCTAAACTATATGCACGGAGTTTAAAGGATTTCCAGGGAGCTCAATAGTTTGTAAGGTATTTCAAGGGATTATGTACGATATCCATGAAATTCAAAGAATTTGAAGAAATTTTCACAAAATTAAAAAAATTCTAAGCACGGACCCGAACGAAAGTTTCGTTGCATTTCGTTATTGATAGGAAAAAATAATTTTTCACTAAATTTTTAACTGCTATTTCTACAATTGGACGAAATTAGATAATATATGAAATTACATTAATGATTGAATCAAAATTATTTTGTTTGGTTATCAGTAACGAAATGGAACGAAAAGTGTCGGTCGGGCCCCTAATTTTAAGGGATGGTTCACAAAATTTTCAAAGGATTGCAAAAATATATTGGAATTCCACGAGATTTCATGAAATTGAATACTTTATTGTTGGTTCCTCTGAGAAAAATTGTTTAGTTTTGAGCCAAATTTTTGTGTTAGAATAACCTTCTAAACAAAAATCACTTTAGAGATCAATTTTCTTACTCCATACTTGAAATGAATCCATTCAACCAGGAATACATTTTAAAGTAATTTTCTCCTTGAAAAAACATACAAACAATGAAACATTGCCTAAACGACTGAAAATTCCTTTGCATTATAAAAGCAGAAAAAATGCAAATAATTGAAATTGATGCAATTCTTGATATGCTCTCCTTCACATAAGCGGCGAAATTAAACTGCACGTAACGCAGAGATTAGTAAAGTGGAGTAATACTTTCATGATGATACTTTTATTTTTCATAATCAGATGAAAGAAGATGTGCGTTTATGGCTAAGTGGTATGAGATAATTGATATAAAAGGCAAGTGAAAGGAAAGAAAGTTGGATTTATGTATGTGTAATATTCTATTCGTGAAATTATGTACATAGAATGTGCAGAACATGATTGCTCTCATCGTAGAAATTACTTTTGTCAAAGGTTTCTGTTTTGTAAAAGTCAACTTTGAATTCCAAAATTATTGTAATGATTGCATTTTTACCTAATTATAATTTCATATTCAAAAATAGAATTGCTAAATATGCAATTAAAAAAAATTCTAGGAACACACATTTTTTTAATTAATTCAGCATGTGGAGTGTATTTAATCGATGAATATTTATTAAGCTTCTGACATTTACATAGCGAAATCAATTTGAAAATGTTGGCTTTAAATTCAAACAAATTTCGTACTTTTGTAAATTTATCACTGAAATTATTCAGAATTTCACAATAAAAAGTATACAATTTTAAGAATAAACAATTTAAAAATAAAATTCTTAAAAATAGTAAAATTCTTAATTCAAATTTCATAATTTAAAGGCTGAGCCTAGTTGTCCCGAAAAATTGGCGGAGCTGGAAAAGAGGATGGAATACCCAGGATGACAAATTATACATAGTGGGAAATACTAATAATACTACATTTATTTTAAATTAAAGCCTCTACACACATTCATTGCATTATTTTAAGATGCATGAGGTTGATCATATTTCTATTTAAAAATTTTGATATAATGAAATTGAACTCTAAATTTAATACAACGGATTGGATAGTGCTCTTATTAAAGTCATCTCATGCTTCAAAGGGTCATTTATTAAAGTTCTTACAAGGTCGATACATATAAATAAAAAATAAAACATGTTTCAAACACTCCATTTGTTGATGAAGTAATTATTGAATTCCATAAAAATGTAAGCCTTTTTGGGAGTTGTCTATGTATGAAAAAAATATATTTGGCATTCATCATTTGAAAATGCTAATAGAAATAATCGGGGACATAATAATATCAGATATAAACAAAAAAAGAAAAAACAGTCAAATAAAAATCCTGAAAAGATTGTTCAGATTATTAATTGCGTCCTTGTATCAATGTTTTTGAATAAGGTATGCTAAAGTATTTGTTAAGGCAAACGGGTTTAATCTCGCTTATATAAACAAATCGGCCCGGATTTGTTAATCCGGATCTGGCGCATTACGCTTTGCGGTCAGACAACAAAAAGTTGTTTTTGTAGCGAGTTGCTATAATAGGATATCAGTCTAATTTTAGAATATTGATGTAGGTGGTTGTACCTCGAGGACCAAGACAGGCAAAAGGATTGCTGCTGAGTTGTATCGAGGAACAGGACCCATGCATTGTGTTTGAGCCAAAAGTCTTGTACAGGTCAGCCGTGGACGACGTTCCTCTCGCTTTTTATAAAACACCCATCGGCAAGGCCGAAATTCTAAGAGAAGGTCAGTTCTTTTGGTACAATAAAAATTATTCTATATTGGGTTTCATCAACATGGTGAATAAAGTGGAGCTGAATTATTTTGATTACCAACAGCCATACCACGCTGAAAAAACCAGTTCTCGTCAGATCACTGAAGTTAAGCAGCGTTGGGCGCGGTTAGTACTTGGATGGGTAACCATTCGAGAAAACTGAGTGCTGTTGGCACATCGTGGGTGTGGTGAGCCCACACTTGTAGTTATTTACTACAAGAAACTATCCACCTAGAAACACTACCCGAATCGGGTAGTGTCACGCCTACCCTGAAAGGGAAATGGCTTAATGGAATATATACATACATACCTAATTATCAAATTAACATATATGCCTCAATTTAAAGTACTACAAAATATAATTAATAATCATGAATTAAAATAAATAATTGAATAGCTTCATCGGCTATCATACAATTTTAATTCAAGTTTAATTTCAATTTTAATTGTAATCGGCTTTCAATAATCTGTAATTTTCTTTTAAATATAAGATTGTATCCCAGTAAGAGTTAGAAGCAAAGAAAAAAATCAAGAAGTTAATGTGGGATTTTATATCGTAATAAGTGTTCTTAAAAGACATTGTGGAATTATGAGTCTTAGTGATGTCTTCCATTTACGACACTGATCCATTTAGAAAATGTCAAAAATTTAAAATTTCCCACTTTGTTTAGTTTTGAATTTTTATAGTAGATAATCATCAAATTTTGAACCTGTTTCCGAAATAGGTTTATCTTGAAGATTTGCAATTGAAGATCCTTCAATTTTTAATATATGTAATTTAAAATGATGTTTTAAATCTTTTTCAAATAATACAATTCTGATTAATTACAATTTTAAAAAACTCTTCAATTTAAAAAATTTATAAATAAATATTCTTCAATTTAGATGATTTTGAAGATTAAATGTAAATTTTTCAATTCTAAATCTTCCAGATTGAAAAAATTTCGAATGTAAATCATAAAAACTGAAATTTTGCATAATTTTTAATTGTAAATTTTCAAAATTAATAACTCTTCAATTTTAAACATTTACAATTCAGAGTTGTAGAATTTTAAAGAGTTATATACATTTTTATAATGTTGGAAATCAAAAGTTAAGTTTTCAATTCTAAACCTTCTAAATTGAAGAAATTTCTATTGTAAATCATCAAAATTATAGAAATTTCTAATAGTAAATTGTCCAAATTAAAAACTCGTTAATTTTAAAGATTTATAATTTAAAGTTCTCCAATTTTGAAGAGTTTCAAATGAAAATTCTTGAATGTTGAAATAACACAATAACAAATTATTCAATTTTCAAGATTTATATGTTAAATGTATGTAACTTGGAAAATTTCTTTTAATAGTTCAATTTTGAAGATTTACAATGGAAAATTCTTTAATTTTCAAGATTTACAAATAAAAACTCTTCAATTTTAAAGATACATAAATAAAAATTCTTAAATTTTGATGATTTTGGAAATCAAAAGTTAAATTTTCAATTTTAAATCTTCCAAATTGAAGAAATTTCCCATGTAAATCATCAAAATTGCAGAATTTTCACAATTTACAATTTGAAATTCTTCAGTTGTAACGATTTTCAGTTTAAAATTCTTCAATTTTAAAGATATATATATACCATTAAACCATTTCCCTTTCAGGGTAGGCGTGACAATATCCGATTCGGGTAGTGTTTCTAGGTTTTTCTTGTAGTTATAAATAACTACAAGTGTGGGCTCACCACACCCACGATGTGCCAACAGCACTCAGTTTTCTCGAATGGTCACCCATCCCAGTACTAACCGCGTCCAACGCTGCTTAACTTCAGTGATCTGACGAGAACTGGGGTTTTCAGCCTGGTATGGCCGTTGGCCATAAAGATGTTTAGGGAAAACCACCTTACAGCAGCTAATGAACCTACAATTTTATTATTTTAATACAGTAACACGTATAGTGTCTTAATTAGGGGAGACCGGGGCGAGATGATCATACGGGGTCAAATGAGACACTGCATTTTCTCTCAAACGATTTGATTTTTGTTGCTAGTCTTTTCAGAAATAACAGAAATAATGATTTTCAATTTCTCGGAAAAAGAGAAAAAATTAAATAGAGTAAATAAAGTAAAAATATAAATGATTAAAATTTCAAACCCTGAATCCTGTTATTCTATGATATCATATAACGAAAAGAAATGATTGAAAATTACAGATAATATTTGTAAACTAATGTTTGTCGCGAAGTTCATTTACCGAAATTGAATGTACTAACACATTTATATACAATTAATTAATAAAAACAGGTAATATTGAAGTTTTAATCATAATTGTTATTTGGGGCGTTATGAGCCGGGTTCATGGGGTGAGATGAGACGCGTGCACAAATTATAATTTTCATATTTTCATCGAAATTTCTATTTCTGGAACACTTCGTCTTTCACGAAATTGTAACATGAAGGTTCATAGAATGTATAGAACCACTTACATTTTTAAAAACTACTATAGATTTCAGATATTTCACTGAAAATTATAAGTATAATGCGCATCTCGCCCCGGCTTCCCCTATTAATTAAATCAATTATTTCTCATGAATTAGCATTTTAAATTAATGATTATCTGCTGTAGGGTCAGTATCTACTGTTGAGTGGTTCAATTTTGAAGATTTAAAATAGAAATTTATTCAATTTTATAGATTTGCAATTTCGAATTGTTCAATTTTAAACAGTAAAAATGATTGATTTATTGATTGTTCATTTATTCTTTGAAAATTCTTATAATTTTATTCCAATTCAAACTGAAGAATTTCCATTCAATCGAAACAACTGCAAGGGAAAACAGAATTTTATACGATTTCAAACGTACGTATACTAATAAAATGTCAAACATGGTAAATTAATGAATTAAAAAATTAATACATATAATAATTATTATGTATGACCGTTTCCAGATATAAAAAATTAGGAATCTGACGTTTGCCATCTAACGAAATTATTTGAAACTTACAGTCTCGAAAGGTGACACCAGCCACTTCTAGAAATAATCGATTAGACACGATTAAAAACGATTAAAATATGTATTTCCTCATTTCCTATTGATTAATTGATTATTTTAAGACTCTTGTACCTTGACACTCTCGAAAAACATTTTTTGTCGAAACTAGAACGTATGGGTTTACTTTCTTTTCTTTCATAAATATTTTATGGCTTACATTTCAATAATTTTAGAATTCATTTACTTGATTTTTGAACCTAATAAATAATTGAATATTATAACATCACTATATAGTAACTTTATCTAGAGTGAACACATTGATGACACAGTAAAACACGATAATATAAGAAGTTAGGTACAATTTATGTAGATTTTCTGTTATAATAATTGGTCAAGTTCTCTGTTTTCTTCAGGAAATGATGTAACTTTGATTGGATGGGGTACGCAAGTGCATATCCTGCAAGAGGTGGCTGATCTCGCCAAAGAAAAACTTGGCGCGTCCTGTGAGGTCATAGACCTTGTTTCTATTCTCCCTTGGGACGTCGATACAGTCTGCGAGGTAATCAGCTTCTCTTTTGAAACTTTAAAATTAAGGGAAATAATAATAAGCTCCACGACACAAAGACAATTTGTTGGGATAGTAGAACCTAATCCCCTTTTCCCCTTTTTCCTCCTTAAATTTTTAAAATCCCCTAAAACACCCGAATCGAGAATTTTTACCCAGCTTTTCCCTGTTACCTCTTTTCACAAGGTTTTGATTCATTTTTTAAAGAATAATAAATAGAATTGCAAGACATTACAAAACAAGACTCTTTAAAAGAGATTATTTTGGATAATATCAATTTCAAATATCTTCTAAACGACTCATTTGCTAATTTTGTAAAATTTGAAGGACATCGTCGACAACGATTCAATTGAGAAACTAAACCCGAAAGATAAATCAATTCTGTAGTTACAAATCAAAAACACGTTTTAGAGGTAACATACTTCACAGGCCAAAATGCTCTAAAAACAGGGAAATAAAGAGATTTTTCAAGAAAATAGGAGATTAAATTCTATTAAATAAAATGAATGTTTATGCTATATTAAATTCATTTTGAAACGCTCCAAGTTCAATTTCCAACAAAGAAGATAAATTTTCAACTAAGAACATTAATTTTCTACCAAAAAAGACAAATTTACAACCAAAAAGATGAATTTTCAACGAAAATGATGAATCGACAACCAAAAAAATGAATTTTTAACTAAGTACTACAACTTTTATCCAAGTATTCAAATTTTCAAACAAAAATGTAGCAGTTAATATTTTACCCAAAACACATTTTAATTTAAAATCAAAAGCAGTTTAATTCATCCGAAAAAGGTGATTTTTGAAAAAAATAGTTGATTTTCAAAAAAGCTGTTAAATTTTCAAATCAAAAAGACGAATTTTCTACAAAACAGTTGAATTTTCAACTCTGAACTATGAATTATAAGCAAAAGTGTCATTTCCAACCAAATAGTTAAATTTTCTAACAAAATAGTTGAATGTTCAAACCAAAAAGACAAATCTTTATCAAAATATTTACATTTTCAATCATAGAGATAAGTTTTCAAGAGGGCCGATTTTTTTTTAAATTCAAACATAAGAATTTTTCAATTCTGTTTAGCTATTTTTCAATCTTTGAACTTCTATATTTTTTCTGATGTATTTTTATCAATAAAAAGTGCTGAAGTTTTCAATAGATTTTTCAAAACTAGCTAAACAAAATTTTTAATCACAAAAATGACTACAACAATTGCTAAAGAAAAGGCGCTACTGTTAGAGGGCACCTACTTTTATTTAATATTCACGAGATAGCCATATGATATAAAAGTTTGTAATAATAACTGAAATCCCCATTTAATTTCATTTTTTGGAAAAAATCTCCTTTTTTTACCCAAAATTGCACTACTGCACCACTGTAATCCCGGTTATTATAGTACATAATTACAGAACAGCTTTCAATGTTCAAAATATTTTTAACAGCAATATTAAATTACAACATATTTTTAAATCTAACACCTCATCTAACACCTTTAGAAATTATAAATAATGTGTAATTTGCAAAGTACATATAAATCTATAATTTCAAACTTGAAGTTCTGAGTTTAAAAATATGTTTCCAATTTTATATGTTCAAATCTACAACCATATAATTTTTTTTTAATTTTTTCAAGTGTAATTTAAATTAAATGAATTTCCAAGACGATTTACAAACAAATTTTTTGATTTTGATTACCTATCCCGAATCTTTTGATGATGAGAGACTTCGTTTCAAACTTTTTTATAATTTTACCATGTTTTGTAATACTTTTCCTTTTGAAAACATTGTTACTGATCGCGGTTGCGTTAAAATCACTTCAATCCAAAAGTGCAAGCACTTAAAATGTTTTTCTTTATTTTTTATCAGGAATAGCTTACAAATATTTTTCAATAAAAAACAAAATCTTCGCCGAAGTCACTTTTGAAAAAAAAATTTTAATGTCAAAAAAGCGAAATATCCAGTTTTAATCGAAAAGTAAGCGAGGGATGGAAAAAAAGTTGAGAGAGAAAAATTGTTCTCTACAAAAACTTCCTACAAAAAGACCCTCTTTATAATTTTTGAGCTCAATTCGTTGTCTTGAAAAACTTGATTTGTCGATTTCACTAAAAATGGGGTTTTTCTTATTTCTTGTTCTAGATATAATTATTTTAAGTAGAAAAGCTAGGAATCTACTTATAACCACATGTTTGTTAACACTAAAAACTTTCTATCCTAAGCTAATAAAATTTTCAAAATAAAAAAATATCTTCAGACAATTCGGATAATAATGTTTATCTGTTTGAATTTTTTCTTTAGTATAAAACAGTGAGAAATGAATTTTGAACTCTTAAAATAAAAGAATAAAGTTTTGCAAGAAAACTAAGTGAGATTAAAAATTATAAAAGGGGTATTTTTTTAGGAATTTCTCCAAGGAACATCTTTGCTCTCTTAATTTTTTTCATATTTCGGTTCGTTTTCGAGAAAAACTCGGTATTTAGATTTTCTAAAAATTAAAAATGGATTCTTCTTAAAAACAGCTCCATGGGAGATTTTGTTTTTTATCAAAAAATAGTTGCAGGAAATTCCAGATACAAAATTAATAACAACATTCTTTTAGTGCTCTCATCCTTGGGGTGAAGTAATTTGAACGGAACCGTATGATTCGATATTCATGCGCCAAATGATACGTAAACAATTAATTGGGGTTTCTTGATTATATACTAAAAATAAAAAAGGAACGTTTAATATTTGCATTTTGATATTCACAAGAAATTATTGCATATATAAAAGTTCATCTTTTCATTAGAGAAAATTTGATGTGATTCAAATAAATTATTTTTCAACCCTATAGCAAATTATTTTTTGAATACAAGACATTTTTTTCTGAGCGTAAGAGTTACAACTGCTTAATTTCAACACCTGTTATGCACAATATTTTTTGTAACAAATGCAGGACATTTTGGATTTGAAAAAAAATGAAACAGATGTTGGAAATTTACGGACACGTTCTGGAAAATTTAAGGTATTCAAAGCTTTTTGGAAAAAATCCAAAAATTTCCAGAAAATTATGAAAATTTGATAAATTGTCAGAAATTTCATGTAACGAAAATTCCTGGAAAGTAATTCTGAATCGAAATGCACAAGCACAACAGCTAGAAAAAATGATCTTGCTCAAAGAGCGCAAGCGCAGCAGCTAGAAATAATATATTGTGCATCGAGTGGGGGAAGTAGGCGATTCCCGACGAGTCTGAAGTTTGCCGCGCGAGCTGCGCTCGCGCGGCAATCACACGAGTTTCCTCGTCGCCTCCCACAAGGCGCACATAAAACTTTATCCAGTACTCGCGATGGAAATGCGACTGAAGAGGCCGTCGGAAGACGAAGAAGTTTTTGATTCCTCAACTGATGACGTCACAGTGGTTGAAATGAGTACTTTCCCTACTAGTGGGAAAAATACCCACTTCCACTACTGTGACGTCATCAGTTGAGGAATCGACAGCTTCATCGTCTCGAGACAAGCCCCCGAAGTCGCATTTCCATCGCGGATGTTGGACAAAGTCTTTTTACAACTGCTTTTTACCACGCTTTTGGAATCGGTCACTTCCCGCACGTTATACATGCCCAGAAAAGCGAACATTCCGTGCATGCGTTAAAAAAAAATACGTTTTCGAAATGAAATTCCTGTAGAACGATATTTTCTAATAAAAAGTTCATTAACAAGGACTGTAAAACTAAATTGTCTATTTCTCATCGAAATAGGGCTCTAAAAGTTGTGTATAGCCTATATACGCTTTTATGAGCCAATGCAGTGTAATAAGATGCTTCGCCATTTATCCTTTTCCGCACTGTTGAAGGTCTTGGGTGATAACACTGCACTCTGGGCAGGTGATAACTCGTTCGTTTGTAGTGTATATATACATCTGAGTAATGCAATTGATTACGCCTAGATACCTCTTGCACAGATGGAAGCAGTTGCACAAATTAAATAACTAAACAAGATTCTTTCTTAAGTCCGCCTTCTTCATGTAAATTGTTTATAATTATACTGAATCCATTCAGATTCAATTTATGTTACTACTCCAAGTGTCAATTTAATACGCGATTAAGTGATTGCTAGTGCTTCGGAAATCAATTGATAATTGCTTTGCTATGGGGTTAAAAAATACTTGAATGATTCAATACATAAATTTGGTATAAATTAAATCAAATTTATTCGGATCAAACTTTGTAAGATAGACTAGATTTTATTTTCAGTCGAGGAAAAAAGATTCGGATCCGTTTAAAATCAGGCAGGTAAGCGAAAAAACATCTTGTTCTTCAGAGGAAATAAGGCGATACATATTTTTCCGATTTGAGACATTATTTTCTTTTTTTTAAGACCAAAATGAAATTTTTTGAATAAATACTGTCATGACTATAAACATGGGTTAGCTCATATAAGCAAACAAAATTTTAAAATATTGGCCAAAATAAAAAAGATGGGATGTTCTATTAAATTCGACTATTTTTCCGGCTAATACTGCAACTGGAAATGTACTTACCTGCCAGATTCCAAATGGATCCAGTCTTTCATTTCATTAGTATTAATATGCTTTTAAAAAATATTTCTGATTTAATTATTTAGTCTTTCATATATTACATTTTTTACAGTCAGTTAAAAAAACTGGTCGAGTTATCATCGCTCATGAAGCGCCAATGACATGTGGTTTTGGCAGTGAACTGGCAGCAACTATTCAGGTAATTTAATTCTGCAATATACTATGCATTCAAAATATATTAAATCAGCATTAAGTGAAAAATATTGCTAAAAATGAAAATTAGAAATAAGGCATGTTTATTATTACGAACAAAGTAATAAATATAACACATAACATTCTTTTCAAACTTTTTGGGAAGTGTATGAAAAAGAACGAAAAATGATTGATGGATCGTTATCATTATAAAAGTATTCTTATCTATAAAATTGAATAATCAAGTGTAGAAAGGTGAAAGGGACATTGTTAATCAAAAGTGAGGAATTTCTTATTAAATAAACAATGCGTGACTTCCATTAATTTCTTTGTAGGAAAAAGAATCAACTTTGAACATAACTATAGAATATTAGCAAGCAGCAACTTTAAAATTATCTTTATAAATAAAATGCTATTTTTAATCATATATTCATGCTTTCTCCTCTAAAATAATTGCATTTTCTGTATTCATATTCCGCGATTCTCTTTATTGTTAATATATGTTTCCAAAGATAAAAGCCAGTTAATATTTTTAGGTATATTATAACACATAAATTCAGAATATATAGTTTAAAATATGAATTGTTCTGAAAATGGATTGATTCAAATTAAGCTTCAGGATGTCTGGTAGTGACAATTACGATATAAATAATTGCTTTCATGGACGTCAACTGAACGGAGTGAAAAGAGCTAATTATAATTATACTCTCTTAATTCTGAAAATTTCGCTGTTTCTACCAATAAATGAAATTGAAACTGCAAAACAGCGAGATTATAGCTCTGAATTTTGTTGTGAAAAAAGACCCTAGCTATTCTACTTTCGGCATTGAGCTAAACTATTAATTTTACTTAGGATCAACGGGAACTTCAGAATTGAAAGAAATATAAAAGTACAATTTTTTTCAAAAAATTGAAAAAATGCTAGTTGCTTTGACAGGCAATAACTTAGAAACTATCATGACAACCACTGGCATGAGTTATTTTCAAAAAAAACTATTCTTGTTCACCTTTTTTAAGAAATGTATAAGAGTGCTTTCATGCCACAAGTGTAAAATCTAGGGTTTTTTTTTCATCAAAATTTGATTATATGTCGTATATATGGATTGTATATGTGCTGTCAACTAAAGAATTTTCGCTAATTCAGATTTAGAGACCTTGAACTGCGAGAGATTGATATAAATAGGCTCAATTGTAAAGGCTATTCACGATAATGTGCCATACAGAAAAATTATATTCAGTTCATACACAGTGAAGAAAATTATGTATATATATATATATATATATATATATATATATATATATATATATATATATATAATATTTTATACTATATATTTTTTTCTGTCTGGGCAATACAACTTCTCAGTGAAATGAGGGTTGCTTTTTCTTTAGAGGAATCATTAACCATACATTTTTACAAACAACACACGTCCGCATGGAAAGTGATATTGAGTTAAAAGTTTTGAAATTAAATAAAAGGAACTAAGGAAAATTTGTGCGGTCCTTTATATGATTTATAATATTTTTTACATTCTGATCAGAGAAGGTATTTGTGTAAAATTTGACCGCCCCCCCCCAGTTTTTGTCAAATTTCCACGTTTTGATACCCCATATGAACCCGAAAAACAGGTTCTCACGAATGTGTCCGTTTGTATGTATGTATGTATACCTTTTGCAGTCAAACTATACAAGATACGAAAAAAGACGAAAAAACAAATTGTGTATTCAAAAAAGATTTATAAATTTGTTAAGAATCACTTTTTGATAGGACGCGTAGTTTTTGTTTCAATTCGTAAAAAACAGCATTAAAAATAAAAAAATAAAATTTTTTGACAAATGACACAAGCTACGAAAAAAAAATAATAAAAGAAAAGTTGTTCACCCCAAAAAGAGATACAAATTTGTTATTAATTATTTTCGATAGGATGCGTGGTTTTTGTTTATTCGTAAAAAACAACATTAAAAAATAAAAAATTTAATTTTTGGACAAACGACAAGCTATGAAAAAAATGAATTGACAAAAGTTGCTCATCCAAAAAAGGGCTACAAATTTGTCATTATTAATTTTTGGATAGGACGTGTAGTTTTTATTTTAAAAATTTTGAAAAAGGACACAAGCTACAATAACATTTTATTTAACAAAATATTTCGCCTAAATTATATCTACAAATTTGCTAGAAACCACTTTACGCTAAGATGCGTATTATTAGTTAAAATCGTAAAAAATAACATTGAAAATAAACAAATTAAATTTATGGAAAAACGAAACAAAATGCGATAAAATGTTTAATAACAGAACTGTTTTTTTCTTATAGGATGCGCAGTTTTTTTCAATTATAAAAACAAGACAATGAAAATATGTATGTTTCCATACCAATGCATATTATGAATTATAATAATATAAATTTATTGAAATGATACATTTTTCAAGGTAGTTGAGAATAAAATTTAATGCAAAATGAGAAACAAATATTAAAGTAATTATGATAAATAAAATAAATAAATAAAATTATGTGCCGAGGCACATAAATAAAAGTAATATACATTTGATATAAAAGTGTTGAACATAATGTAGAAAAGTTGACATTTTGGAGAAAATTGAGTGCCAAGCACGAGATACGTGATGAGAATGTATTCGTTAAAGCCGAAGGAGCTTTAACAAAAGAGAATTCATAATCATCAAATTACAGTTGTCGATGCTTTGACTTTTAATTTTAAAAGGCCTGTGCACAATTATTCAAAATACTTCTACTAAATGAAAGTGAATTGAAGAAAAATTCAAGTTAATTGTATTGAATTAAAAATATGATACAACATAACTGAATTGAATTAAAGTGGACTTTAGAATAACTGAAGAATATTTAATTTAAGTTTCATCATCAAAATTTAAGAGAAAAAAAAGAAAATATTGTAATGATTTCAAATACTAGAACTTAGAACTAGAGATTTAGCGCCCTTTTTAGAAAATTTAAAGTTATCAAATTGACCTTTTTTCAAAATGAAATCAATTTGATAATTTTAATTTTTTAAGGAATTTCATTGGAATTGGATTTCATTGAATTTCATTGAAGGAAACATACTTAAAGACAAGGGTGGTTAACTGATTCTGAAATTATATACTAGGGTGACACTGAAAAACCGAAATTTTTTGTTTTATTCATTAAATGATTACTGTAAGCAAATAAATTAACACTTTTTCAAAAATATTTTGTATGGAAAAAAAAGAAAAAATAGATGTTAAATTATTTTCAAATTCAGTTAAATAATAATTATTTATTTTGGCTCAACGATGATGCTATAAATTCGATAGCATATTCATTTGAGTCAATGAGATCTTTTTCGAAGGTGCGCGAAAGTGCGTATTTTGGATCCAGTACCATTTGTCTCAGGAAAACCCTTTAAAAAAAAGTTACGTCGTATTTTTTCTTTTTTTGATAAACTTATTCTTAGAACTTGCTTAACGCCTGAGAAAGAAAGAATTGGCGTTTAAAGCATATACAATTATTATTTTTTTAGAGACAAATTATGGAATAATTTTTTTCACGATTTTCAGAAAATATTGGCTGTAGAATATTATTATATTCTGACGTACAACCTCTTTAAAATTCTACCTTTTCGACCAAAAATTGTCACCGATTTTTTTGTTATAAAATTATTTTTAGCCTCCCCTCAAGCCTTAGGAGAAAAAGTATTGTATTGCAAAGCATGAAAAATTATAATTTTTACTAAAAAAGAAAAATTATGAAGTAACTTTTCGTAGCAGTTATCAATTAATTTTAGAAGGTGTTGTCTTTAGAATATGCTTAAATTTAAGAATTTTGGAATATCAATTGAATTAATTATTTACTTGAAAAAGAAAGTATTGCTCAATAATCTTTTCATAGCACTATGTTATTTGATGACCGGCCAAAAATAATTTTATAAAAAGAAAGAACAAAGATGGGTTTAATTAATTATCTCATAATTTTTCTTTGAAAAAACAATAGTGATATACTTTAAACGTCAATTCTTTCTTTCTCAAGCGTTGAGCGGATTAAAAAAAGTAAGTTAATCGAAAAAATACTGGGTAAATTTTTTTCGAGGGGTACAATCTCGAGGGACAAGCCTTTCGAATATAAAAATACTTTAAAGTTTAGGTTTTTTATAAATCATAAATTCAATTATTTTTGAAATTTTACCTCGTAGAATTGTAGCTTATGGAAAATTAATTATCCCATAATTTTCATTTTTTTAAACAAAATAACTTTACATGCTTAAAACGTCAATTCTATATTTCTCAAGCTTTGAGCGAGTTTTAAAAAGAAGATTATCAAAAAAAGAAAAAATCCGGTGTACCTTTTTTTCAAGGGGTATAATCGCAGGGGGTGACACTCATGAATTTCTTAATATCAGATGTATTTTGGTTCAGTAAGTGTCGAAATTTTATATCATTTTAAATTCTTACCCCTGAGGATTAATCAGCTTTAAAAAAGCACTTCGTGAAGCGGGCAGCAAGCGAACGGGTACGGTTAAAATTTTTTCGCATTTTTTGAAAATTTCCCATCCAGTGTATTGGTGTTGAGTTACATTTGTGAATAATTTGTTTAATGTTCACCCTAGCAGTTTGCGAACAATTTTTTTTTGCTTTTTCGGAAAATTTGCGACACCGTATGCTGGTTTTGAGCCAATTTTGAGCATTTTTCGGGTCAAAAGGCCTAAATATCTATATTTTTACATAGCACCCTCCTCATAAGTATTTTCTTCAGAGTTCTCAATATATTTTCTCGCATTATTCACGTAAAATATATCTCAATGCAAAAAATGAATTTGGCAGACCTAATAGTTTTTGTACTATGTGTATCAACGAACGGATAGCCATTTTACCGACTGCATAAGAGTGTCCTACGAAACCCTAATAAATTAATGAAGATTATTTCTTTCTTCTATACAAAATATTTTTAAGGTTATAGCTATAATTAAAAATGACTTGAGGAATAGATTAGATCTTTCTATTTAAAAAAAACATGGGTTCATTTATTTGCTAAAAGAAAATATTTGAAGAGGTGGCCCGAGTTAAAACAAAATATTTAGGTTTTTCACTATATTACCCTATTATATACTTTGATTATTCTACCCTTGCTATAAATTTATTCCTAAAACTGCCATACACATCAAACTTATTTCCTATGCAGCATATAACTTTGAATAAATTAATTTCTAATTTTACAGGAAAGATGTTTCCTGCACTTAGAGGCGCCAGTGCGAAGAGTTACAGGGTGGGACACTCCTTTCCCGCACGTATTCGAGCCGTTTTACCTGCCAGATAAATGGCGATGCTTCTCGTCTGTAAAGAGCATCCTCGACTTCTAATAGAATCATCTTCAGTGGGAAATCATTTGCAAGAAGATCGTAAACGCCTCCTGAACTAAACCCGTTCTTAACCATTTGCCCTCAGATGTACAATTTCTAACCAATACGGATTACGCCATTCTCTGTACGCGTGTATGTATGTGTATCAAAAAATCACGATAAATTCCGCGATATCGATTTTTCGTACTTGCATGGTAACCACAACCACCTTCGTATCACGTGGACGCGGACCGGTCCAGCGACGGCAGTTTAATCGTGGGACGAATGAGAGTGCTTTGCTCTTAGGTTGAGCTACACAAACCCACACAGATATATAATATATAAATGCATCTAAATACACTTTTATATAACACATATGTCGTATAAATTTCTTGTAAAATCCCATTCTGCCTCTAGTTTCAGAGAATGCTCAATTTCAATTTTAGATCCATAATTTATATAAATAAAAATTCCTTTTGGATAAAGAGATGTTGCTTTTTAAGTTATTTTTTGTTTGAGCCATAAGCAGGAGACTCGTTACCAGTGTCGACTTAGAAATTGAAAAATAATGCTTGTTTTTTTTTATATGAGAAATTTTTTTTTGATATTGGGAATAAAAATTAATGTATTTGATGTAATTCTTCGCGTTTTTAAGACTCGTCGACTGACCTATTGACGAACCTTCATGATCTACCATGACCTGTCAATGACGATTTAGTAATTTGCAAAATATGTTTTGTTTTGTTTATCTGAAGAAAACTTTTTGACTTCTGGAGTACAACATTAATATATTTGATTCATCATGACATTTTATGGTCTACCAATGACGATTGGGAAATTGAAAAAAAATGTTTATTTTGTTTATATGAAGGAAATTTTTTCATAATTTGAATACAACGTTACTTTATTTAACGTAATTGTTTATGACTTTAAGATGCGTCGAGTGACCTATTGACGAACCTTGCATGACCTTTCATAATCAATCTATAGCCTTTTATAAAGTTGAAAAAAAATTTTTACTTTCATCATATGAGCAAAACTTTTTCAAATTTGGAATATAACACTACTTTGGTTACATCCGTAATTTAAAATGTCAATGACTATAAGTGGGGTTGTCCACTACTGTAGACTGTACGAATAATTAAGGCTCGTGGGCAGTGGATAATTTTTTATAAAAATATTAAATAATAAAATATGTATCACATAAAATGTATATTTATATAAGTATTCGCATTAAGAAAGAGAGATTAATTTAAAAACTTAACTATTACGCTAAATATTATCATAAAATTTCTATAATCATTTAAATTACCTTTTTTAACATTACGTTAAGAAAAAGAGATTAATTGTAAAACTGAATTATTACGCAAAATATTTTCAAAACATTTCTATAAATACTGATTACCATTTTGCGCCCTATTCGAAAATGATAACTTCAATGATCTTTTTTTTTACGCTCGTTCGAAAAAGTTGTGTCAGGAGGAGTTAATGAAAAATAATATAATTTTATATTGCATGGAATTAAGACCCCCCCCCCCCCACAGTCTGCTGCCCCAAAACACAAAAATTAGTCAAAGTAGGCGCCGTGCGCCCACTTCACCTGTTAAAATCTAACTTCTCCATGCTGTTAGTGCTTAATTTCAGCCAACGACTTTTCCATCGTTTTCCGTCAAAACTGTATGTAACTTTATGTAAAAATCTAACATAAAAATGAAAAAATACAAGCGTTGTTTGTAATTGTTAACGTGCTCCGCACCGGCACCATACCCCACTCTCCCCTACATTTTTTTTGTAAAAAGGGTGCACCAACTTAACATCCGCATCAAAGCAACCTCCTCTTCCCTAATGTAAGGAACTTGCTTGAATCGTATCAAAAAATATTTACAAAATTCTTCTTTTTGCCTTGTAAGGGTTCATTTGCGCTTTAGCCAAAAAATTATGTGTCTTCATTCGAAACCGGTTTCAATTGTAAGGGATATTGTTGTAAAATAAATTATGTTTGAATTCGTATGGAAAAAGTGTCATAGTTTTTCGAATTTAGGTTTCGTATTTTAGGTTCTAAATGGAAAATACAATTTGCAAATGAAGGAAATGAAAAAAGCGATATATATTGAATATACTGAGTGATAAACAAAAACAAAAAAGTTGTTCAAATCCATCTGGTAAGAAATCAAAATTCAATGAAAAATCTTCAAGTTTGAGGCCTGCAAATTGGGAAAGTATACGAAAAATAAAGTGTTCTAGATATAATAGGTCTCGATATATGGCTTGATAAAATTTGCCCTTTTTTCGATTTTATGCTGAAGAATGGTACTTTTCAGTTTTTCTAAAAAATGTCATATTTCTGTACGCCTCACAGAAAAATTGTCTGCACATATGAATGGAAACCAACTCAAGTCTTTGTAAATTAAAAAAAGTTTCAAACCCTAAAAGGTCAAAAGTTATGATCCTCGGAAGTGGACCTCTTTCCCCTATTCGCAGTTTTTCACGAATAGCTCACTCTAAAATGAAGGAGTTAAGCAAAAAAAGTCGTGGGGAACTTATGTAGTCGAATCACCCGTTTTTCCGACGTGATAACTGGACAAAAAGAAAAAGCCGAAAAAGCTGCAAAACTAAAAACGTTATTCCAAACTGTTCAAAAACCTGGCATCAAGAACAAAAAAAAATGGAAAATTGATGATACAAGAAATATTTTCTAATTTAAGATCTAGATAAATATCCACAGCCTTTTGAAATTTTATAATTTGATTATATTCTGATTAGGAAATTAAAGAAAGAAGTGAACTAAAAAAATATATATTTAATTCAGATTACAGAAAACCATTCGTGTGAAATATGTTGCATCTCATTTTCAACAATGACAATTTCTATTGTGCCTTGAATTGTTTTTTTTTTGTCTCGAAAATGTTGCAACTTAAAACTACGCCGTATTCGGCGTAGTTTTCGCGCATTAATTACGGCGTTTTACAGTTCGTTTAAAACGTGTTTATTTTCGAGTTTTCTACGTGTTCTATTTTAGGGAAGGGATTGAATTTTATGCAAGTCGGTCTCTCGTAAATCGGGCCAGGGTCACCTGTCTCGTGGGTATATTGTCTATTCAACAGGAGATTCAGCCCCTAGGCTATATTTTCGAAAGTGATAGTGACTTTCAGTAACGGGAATACAGATGTATCTTATTCTACGTGCCAAAATATAACATAGGCTGTCAGTAGCTCTATCTTCCTACATATATTTGTAAACCTGAAAAGAATTATTTTTAATTAAAACAAAAAAAAAAAAAAACATTTTTGCAAATCCGGAAATGAGCTCTTTTTCTGAAATTTGAGTGGCCACCTTGTATGACAAATTCATGCAGAGAGTTGACACGGTAATACTAACATTTAGAGTAATTTTCGCTTGTGTAAAAAGGATGTTTCTTGATACAAATGGAATTTCCTCTTAAATTTAAGGTTAACTTTCATTTGTTTCAAAAAGACTTTTTTGCAGCAAAAATTATCCATTTGCGACAAACTTCACAAAATCTTGCAGCCAAATAAATAGTTATGTCCGTGTAAAATAGTATATTGCGTGACGAGGCAGTGTCATGCATACAATTTTTCATCATATCAATAATCAAAAATTCGACTTGGGATGCCTGTGGACCGGGCTTTTCTTTTGAGGTAATCTTTTAAGGTCAATGTGCACACAAATAGACATGAAAAAAGTTAATATTGAAGTGAGAGCATTTCATTAAAGGCCGAGTCTAAATATCCGGACAATCCGTACCTTTATGCATCCCGTGTGGAAAAATTTCGTGGCTGTCTTGAATCATGCTAAAGCCAGTACAGTTTTTCTCAAGTCTGTCTATTCACGCAATACTAGCCTAGCACTACACTGGCGCTTTCTAGTTTTACTACGTGTTTGATTCAAACCTTTCTGCTGTCTAGTCCCATTCTTGGCGCTATCTAGGAGTTCGTTACGAATTTGAATATATAAAGATTATCCAGATTTGAGCTAGTTTCTAGATAGAATCACGGTTTGGACATACACAAAAATGACAGAGGTGAATTTAGAAAATTATCATTTTTGAATAAAAGGTTTAGGAAATTACAATACACAATTGTACAAATGCTCAAGCAATAATTAATTGTAGGCTATCACATATTTAAGATAGTAAACAATAATTGTTGAAGGTGATATAAATCTTAATACGAGAACTGCAGTTTCAAGAACGATTTTTTGAAGAATGTTTAAAAACACTTTCTTTTAATTAAATTATATAGTGAAGTTATAATGAATTTATATTGAATTTATAATAATTATAATATGTATAATGCTATGTATAATATTTATGATATTACAGAAAATCAAGTATTATTATAAAAGATTTATTTAATTTATTTAAATTATTTATTGATTCCGTAAATGATAATTAAGCCTAACGTATTAATTATTTGAAATAATAAACAATCATTATTTCGTAGCCTAATCGCAAGTAACATCATACAAACTTTATTTTTTTCAATGATTTATTCACAAATCATGCACTTTTAATGTTTAAAAATTGTTCATGTTTTATTGAAATAAATATTAGGATGTAATGAATTGAAATTCATGTCCGACAAAAAAGAAAAAACATTTAACTTTTAGATGGCCGAGGTGTTAAGGCGCCGGGACAAAGTTACAACAATGGAATAGGAAGTTACATCAGAAGTTCGACACCCGGCGTATGTACAAGAGATTTGCGAAAACTAATTTCTTCATTTTTTTGTGTACAAAAACTTTTTTTATATTTTTAATTAACTGCAAAATCTATATATTGGACTTTTATGGCATAAAAAATAATTATATTATTTAATTATTAATTATTTTTTATCAAAATAGCCGATCTGTCTAGAAACTAGTCGATCCGAGCGTTACATCCCAGTCTAGCCACTGGACAGTCAGCCTGTGGCGCGCCAATGTCGACTCAAGGCGGACTGGACAGAAACAGTACAGCGCCACGAAATTTTTCCACACGGGATGTTTGTAACACGGTCTAGTAAACGTACGGACCAGGCAAGGGGGGGGGAGCTGAAAAAGGGAAGGGGGCGTGATTTGTGTCCGTACGTACAGACACTACCTCCATTAAAAGATGATTTTACACAGAAAATAATCTGATTTTTCAATTGTTTAAACAATATGTTTAAATCTGTGAGTTATGGCAAAACTGATTACGCCGTTCGATTCTACGAAAATTATATAAAGTCTATGTGTTGGATAATTTTTTTCATCACCCCATTTCTTAAGTATTATAAATAAATGCTGAAGAGGGTGTCGGACTATGCAATTGTTGATTTATACTACAAAACAAATTGAGAAGACACAAAAATTATGGATTACATGGACTTTATGTAATTTTTTCCGTAGAATCGAATGGTATATTCACTTTTTCAGTAACTCGCAGATTTAAACAAATTGTTTAAACAATTTAAAAAATCAGATTCTTTTCTATGAAAAATAATCTTTTAATCAAATTCGCTCATCCCAATATTAACTTGTTTGTTATGTCTATTGGTTTCTCCATGGGCCTTAACAATTTGGAAAATTCTTTAAAACTGTATATCATTTGTTTATAAATTTTCAATTCATTACAATTTTTTGTTTCTAATACCATTCTAGTAATAAATCAGAACGATTTTGGTTGGAAATATCTTTGGTCTACAACAAACTGATTTACTAGATTATTTGTTTAAATAAATTGTTTATTACAATAAAGTAAAATTCTGAATGAAATAATTATGTTGTTGAAATCTATCTTCAATAATTCTGATCCACAACGAGTTTACTTATGTAATTTGTTCAGAGATAAAAAATCATATTGTTGAAATGGCTTATTTTCCCGTTTTATTTGTTTATATATTATTGAACCCAAAAGAAATGATGAAATCAGATTCGACAATTTTCTTCATAATTTAATACAGATCATTTATAAAGAAGAAATTTTAAATCCTTTGAGAATTACAGGTTGTAGACTATTTTGAACTGTAAATACCAGATCCGTCCCGCCATGTCCCGAGAAAGCCTTAAAAGGCAGTAGAAACTTTACTACAGTACTAATTATTTGCTAACATCAATATTGCCGAATTAAGCTAAAAAAACAGTGTGTAGCAGTGGGGCCACACGGCAGAAGTGAAACTTTGATGGATTAGCTTGAAATTTTTCGCGAATTTTGAGGAGATGACATGGCAAGAGAGTGCAGAGAGAGAGAGAGAGCATATACATGCTTTGCTTAGCCTGGCAGTAGTGGGGATGTCGAAGAGGAGTCTTTGGAGCAATTGCGAATCGCCGCACAAAAGGGAGACGCGAATAGAGAGATAAGGTATACAAAGTATATGTACTTGTAAGAGAGAGACAGAGTTGGGATTTCATTTCATTTTCATTTAATTTAATTTTATTTCATTTGATTTCCATTTCACTGCTCCCACATTTCGACAGTTCGTTCTGTCGGTCGTTTTTTTTTCAATTCACTCCAGTCCCAAAAGAAGTTTCACTTCAAAAATAATTTTTTTAAATGTAAATGTAATTTTTTTCTTTTCCATTCCTAAGGATGAAATAAAATAAGTAATCACTTTGAAATAAATGACTGAGTAATAAATATTTCAAATATATTTTTGTATTTGAATAACTGCCAAAGGAGCCAGATTTCATTTACTGATAAATAATTTAAGTCATAGATACTCATAACTATTCCAGATTGCAGTAGTCTAATGCTTCGTACAAATTCAAGAGTTTGAAACTTTGACTTTTTGACCAGAAATCGGATCTCCTGGCTCACCGTGCTATGCGGAGTATCAACCATGTATATTTTCTCAGAAAATCGTTTTTCGTTTTAAACGCTTTTTCCGCAAAAATAGATATAATTGACAAAAATTGTGGTCGACAGTTAGTTACGGACGACTGACAAAGGTGTTCTTGGGGCGGCCTTAGACGTCTCCGCGTCGCCTTCCTTTTCCGCCGTCTAGATGCCAGCCAAAGACAAAGTTTTGACCGCAAGAACCTTGTAACGTCTTTCACACGTCGTTCTTCTTTTAAAAAATCTCCTCTCTCGTACCACACAAATTGCTACACATTTAATAATTATAGATTTATTATAAAAAAGTTGGTGGTTTCGACAACAAGCAAAATAAGCTCCATTCACCCCACAGGCCGTATGGGACAAAAAATCCTCATTGCCGAAGGAAGTGCACTCAGCGTTCGCAGCATTTTGTAATTTGAAAGGGAAACCACATTCTTTCACTGTGTATTATGATACGTGAAAGTTGGCAACCATGCACACACTCGAGAGACGGAGCCAGTCGCCGCGCGCGAGAAGGCATAGCCTATATCGAAGGTCGACGAGTTGCTTTTTATCAGACAATTTTTGCGTAAATAGTAGCGGATCAACTCTACCATATGGCGAAGATGTACTCGCAGTCAACGACCCTAATCTCATTTTTAATCAAACGCCTTCACCGTTCAAAGTGAATGGATTTCCCCCCCGAAAATACGAGACTCATCCGTAACACCGAGCGATACTCTCTAAATATGAATTAGTACAAATTCAACTAATTAAATCAGTACTAAGGGATCGTTCATAAACTGTGTTACCGATTTGAGGAGGTGAGGGTGGGGGCCGTGCCAAAAAGTACAGTTGGTAACACGTTTGGTGATGGAGGGGGTGGGGGGCAGTGGAAGTAACGCTACGAACCTAGATAACGTTTAGTACATTTCCGGATAATAAATTTTAACAAAATTTTCGATTTTGTTAAAATTGCTTCGACTCGTCTCGAAGTGTTAAAAGCTCGACTTAGGGCTTTTTGCAAACCCCTAACGATCAGGTTTTCAACTTACAAGTTCACGTGCACAGATGGGATACTCCCAACTGTGTACGTGCACAGTTGGGAGTGTCCCATCTGTGCACGTAAATCGTTAGTTGGGTAACATCTGCGCACGTGCACAGTTGTGCAAGTGGCCAACAACGTGCACAGTTGTACCACTGGCCTTCGACGTGCACAGTCGAGAATGTACCATATGTGCACATGCACAGTTGGGAGTCTCCTATCTGTGCACGTGAACCGTTCATAGGGTACCATCTGTCAAAATTCACGGATTTCGCGTTGTTCAATAATTTCATGGAATTGAAGAAATTTGCGGAATTAAAGAAATTCATGGAATTCATGAAATTCAAGGAATTCACGGGATTCAAGGATTTCATGGAATTCAAGAATCTGAAGAAATTTCAATAATTTACTGAATGAAACAAATTTACGGAGTTAAAGGAATTCACGGATTTCGCGGGATTCAAGGATTTCATGGAATTCAAGAACTGTACAGAGTTCAAGGAATTCCTTGAAATCCGAGAATTTGGTGAATTATTTGAATTCCGTAAATTCCAACAACGGCCATACCACGCTGGAAACACCAGTTCCCGTTAGATCACTGAAGTTAAGCAGTGTTGGGCGCGGTTAGTACTTGGATGGGTGACCGTCTGATACTACTGCGTTGCTGTTGGCGGTCGTGGGTGTGGTGAGCCCACACTTGTAGTTATTTACTACAAGAAACTATCCACCTAGAAACACTACCCGAATCGGGTAGTGTCACGCTTACCCCTAGAGGCTCGCCGAAAGGGAAATGGCTTAATGGTATAGACCGTGAATTCCTTGAATTCCGTGAATGCAGATGATGCAGGGAATTCCTAGGATTTCAAAATAGTGCAAGGAATTCGGGAAATTTAAATGCATTTTGGATTCTTGTAAATTTCGAGGACCCGAAATAATTTGAGTACTCGAAAATTCCGAGAAACCGAAGTAATTGGAGTACTCGAAACCTTCGAGAACTCAAAACTGTTCAAGTACTCGAAAATTTCGAGTAACCGGTTGCTTTCGAAAACCCGAGAAAGGTCGGGTTCTCGAAATTTGCAAATTCTCGAGATGTGTCGGGTACTCGCATATTTCGAGTACCCAGTTGGTATCGAGAACCTGAGAGAACCCAAGACACCTGTCTTGGGTTCTCAAAATTTTCGAGTCCCCCAAACAATCCAAGTAACCAGCCTGGCCCGAAAATGTTGAGCCCGACTTGGCCCGAGATTTCGAGCTTTTTGCGCACCCCTACTGATCGTATTAATTGAGACGTGCACAGTTGGGAGTATCCCATCTGTGCATGTGGACTTGTCAGTTGAAAATCTGATCGTATTATTTGAGACGTACACGTTTGGGAGGGTTCCATCTGTGCACGAGGCACATTTGGGAGTCTTCCATCTGTGCACGTGAACCCTTCGTAGGGTACCATCTATGCACGTTGACATTCAGACGTGCAAAGATGAGAAAATCCCAACTGTGCACATCGAAATTTAGACGTGCACAGATGGTCCGGTGCACAGTAACGCCTGTGGCCAACAACGTGAACATTTGTGCCTATGGCCACTGTCATGCACAGACGGGCTCGTGCTCAGTTGCTCCGTGCACAGTTGTCCGTCACCCGTCGTTGTTGTTGTTTTCGTTGTCGTCTTTATACCGGATAACTTTTGAAGAACCAATCGGATTAGGTTGCAACGTGGCGCACAGTTTTAGGGACCAAAAAGGAATGTCGAGTTTGTTAACCAGATATTTTGGATGAAAATTCATAAACTTAGAGCATTTTCAAAATTTTCGCGACCATTTTTTTTCAAGATTAAAAAATTCGACGTACGTCTATTCGTAGCACACAGAAACTGGAACAATTTATTTTTTAACTTTGTTTGATCGAAAGAAAATTATCAGAGTTATAGCATTTTCAAAATACAAAAAAACAACGCACGATATGAGAAAAAGTCAAGAGAAGAAAAACGTTGCTTTTTGAAAGTTCTACAAGATTATCATAACAACTTTTTAAATAATGAAAAATAAAACATTCCACTTTCCGGTCAAACTATGCAAGATACGAAAAAAGATGAAAAAAACAAAAATTGTGCACCCAAGAAAGATCTACAAATTTGTTATTAATTACTTTTTTATAAGATGCGTAGTTTTTTGTTCTAATCGTAAAAAACAACATTAAAAATAAAGAAAATTAAATTTTCTGACAAACAACACAATCTACGAAAACAAACATTGAGACAAAAGTTGTTTACCCAAAAAAGTGCTACAAGACCATTTTTCAATAAAATACATGAATTTATAAACAAATAGCTGAATTTTGAACTAGAAAGTCTAATTTTTCAACCAAGTAGTGGTATCTTCAACTAAAAAAGATACATTTTCAACCAAAAAT
The DNA here is from genome assembly GCA_932195095.1 of Andricus curvator. NCBI lineage: Eukaryota > Metazoa > Arthropoda > Insecta > Hymenoptera > Cynipidae > Andricus > Andricus curvator. The sequence goes on along the minus strand of CAKNYM010053371.1, from coordinate 818,700 downwards.
GTAATCGTTAACTTTTCAGTTAGAAACTTAATTTTCAAAAAAAGTAAATTTTCAACAAAATAGTTGAATTTTCAACTAAGAATATAAATTTTTAATTAAAAAATTGAATTTTCAACAAAATAGTTCAATCTTGAACAAAAAGAGATACATTTTTTATAAAATAATATGAATTTTCAACAAAAAAGTTAATTTTTAAGCAAATAGGGTAAGAGCACCCATTCTTGACACCTTAGCCCAATTATTGCCATGCCGAAAACCGAAGTGAATTTATTTAATTTTGAATAAATATCTGATTGTACTGGATAATTTATACATGCATTATATGTAAAAATTATAGCAGAATTAAATTAATGGAGAATGAGGAAATGTATTATCTAAAAATTAGAGAAGGGTGCCAACAATGGGGGGGGGGGGCAAGAATTGGTGCTTTCACACTAGTTAAATTTTAACCCAAAAAGGATGACTTTTTGAAAAAAGTGTTGAATTATCAAGCCAAAAAAGACGAATTTTCTACAGAATACATGAGCTTTCAACTAAAAAATATAAATATTTAGCCAAAAATGAAATATAGTTACTTTCCACCAAAGAGATGAATCTCCAACAAAATTATGAACATTTTCAAGCCGAAAACACAAATTTGCTATGATACAGTTACATTTTTAACTTGAAAATATGCATTTCCAATCAGAAAGTTAATTATCAACCAATTAGTTGAATTTGCAAAAAAATGGATAAATCCTCTACCAAAACAGATTCATTTTCAACCAAACAATTGAATTTTTTATCAAAAATTGTTCAATCAAGAAGGAAAGAAAAATGATACAAAGGGTTGAATTTTCTACCAAAATAGTTGAATTTTGAACCCAAAAAGACGACTTTTCAACCAAAAAGGAGGACTTTTTAAGAAAAATTTTGAATTTTCAACAAAATAATTAAATTTTCAACCCAAAAAGATGAATTATCAATGAAAAATATTGTTTGATGAATAAATAGGAATTTTGATCATTTATATTTAAACTAAAGAATAATAGTTTTAATAAACATTGAAGTTCGTCCTTAATACTTCAAAAATATTAGGTTAGAAAATTGGAAATTTTGCTTAGAAATTAAAGTTGATATTCCACTGCACACTTTTTGATCTCAGACTACACCCTGTTTCGTGTCTGTTATTTTCTCATATGATTGCTATTCATATAATTCAGAAATTTCCCTTGTCATAAAGAATATAAATGAATAAATAAAATATTTCTTGCATTAAATCCATATTGATATTTTTAATTGAAAGTTGATATTTTCTAGTTCAAAATTCAACTGGGACAAATTCAATAAAAATGTTTACAAAATCTATGATAACAAGTTTGGATAGTGCGAATACGTGTAGCAATAATTAGGTGCTAATTCAATTAGTATATTTTTACTAATTGTCAGTGGCTGAATTCTAGCTACGCCGCAATTAGTACAATTTAACTGACAATCAGTTATATATTTTTTATTATAGATTAGCAGTTCGAACTCGAAAGTTCATTGCCTCATCTACCCGAGACCGCCACACATCTCTGTCTTGTGCATTCTCCATCCAGTTTAGGTAATCATGTCCTAGTTCTTTTAGATCATCCCTTACATTTTTCTCCCATCTGTTTCTCGGTCTGCCTAGGGGTCTCTTACCAGTCGGCCTCCCTCTTAAAACTTGCGCCACTGTTCTTTCATTGCCCATTCTTGCTACATGCCCCGCCCATCTTAATTTACGCGCTTTCATTACTCTATTAATATTTGCTGACCCGTAGAGAGCGTGCAGCTCATCATTATGCAGTTTTCTCCACTCGCCGGTCTCTTCGTCCCTTTTTGGACCATAGATTTTTCTAAGTACTTTATTCTCGAAAACTCTAAACCTATTCTCTTCTCCTTTCGTCAGCGCCCACGTTTCACACCCGTACATGACGACCGGCATTATTATCGTTTTGTAAATTCTTACTTTGATGTTTCTAGATAGCGATCGCGATTTTAGTAGCGTGTTTGCTGCATAATAGCACCCATTGCCAGCGTGTAGCCGCGCATTGATTTCCTTTTTGATTACTTTGTCCGGACCTGACGACGGTCATATATTTTGTCTTCGATTCGCTAACTTCCAAGCCAATCTCTTTGGCTTTTGCGATCAAGATTTCTGCATTTTTAGCTACCGTTTCTTTATCATCCCCTAGTACGTCGAGATCATCCGCATATCCAAGAATTTGTATTACCCCATTGAGGGTAGCACCGGTCGGATTCGCCTGCACTTGCCTAACCACGTATTCTAAAACTAAGTTAAAAAGGACGCACGAAAGTGCATCGTCCTGTTTCAGGCCATCGCGGATCGAAAACTCTTCAGATAAACTACCGTTTACGCGTATTCTACCCTTACTGCCGCTTAAGCAAATTTCGATAAGTCTAACCAATTTTCTTGGCACACCCAAGAACTCTAGGATCCAGTACATTCGCGCGCGTATAATAGAGTCGTAAGCTTTTTTAAAATCGATAAATAGCTGATGTACTGCTTCTTTAAATTCCCATTTCTTTTCTAACAGTTGTCTAATTGTAAACATTTGATCGCTTGTAGATCGGTTTCGGCGGAATCCACACTGGTAATCCCCAATGATTTCCTCGGCAAAAGGAGTTAGTCTACTTAGGATAACATTAGACAGGATCTTGTAGCACGAAGGCACAAGTGAAATTCCCCGATAGTTGTTACAGTTAGTTTTATCGCCTTTTTTAAAGATGGGAATAATGATAGAGGTATTCCATTCTTCCGGCATGCGTTCTGTTTTCCAAACTGCGCGTATCAATTTACAAATTTGCCTTGTGAGGCAAGGGCCTCCATTTTTTATCAGTTCTGACGGTAGGTCATCGATGCCCGCGGCTTTGTTATTTTTCAACTTCTTGATGGCCATTTCTATTTCTATATCAGTAGGATCGTTAATTAATAGATCAGCAGTGTGGATTTCGCCGAGATTACCTTCAACGGGGGCTTCGCGTACATTTAATAGTTTATCGAAATAATCTTTCCATAAATTCAGTCTCTCTGTCGCATCGGCTAGTAGATTGCCATTTTCGTCCCTCATTACTTCCGTTCTACTTTGAAAGCCTTTCCTTATAAAATTGATTCCCCTGTACATCTCACGCGGGTTATTTTGTTTATTATGCGCTTCTATTGCTAGTATTTTATTCTTTTCCCACTCCCTTTTCTTGGATCTATAAAGCCTATTTGTACTTTTGCTAATCTCGAGATATTTCTTATGTGTTTGATCGCACTTATTTTGTAAACTACTTAGTCTGGCCTTCCGACGTTTCTCAAACCAGAGTTTGCACTCTTCGTCAAACCATGGTTTGCTTTTGGTTACTTTCTTAAAACCTATCGTAAGTTTCGCGGCTGCCTTTATCGCCTTTTTCGTATTGCTCCACAGGGTTTCCGGGTCCTCCTCGTGATTATTGTTATCGTCTCTCTGTTCTTGGAGAGCGTCGAAACTATTAGAAATCTCAACTTGGTAATTTAATGTTTCTGTTGCTGTTTTGAACTTATCTATATTGAAACGAACTGTTGGCTCTGTGCGGCTTGTTTTCTTACTTAACGCTAGCCTAGATCTTAGTTTTACTATCACGAGAAAATGGTCTGAATTTAAATCCGCTCCCCTATACGATCTTATATCGAGAATGTTTGTATGACGTCTTCTGTCTATTAGAACGTGATCAATCTGATTGTGAGTATTACCATCTGGTGATGTCCAGGTGGCCTTATGTATATTTTTATGCTTGAAATATGTGCTTTTGACAACGAGGTTCTTTGAAGCTGCAAAGTTTATTACTCTGGTTCCATTATCATTACTGACGTCATGCAAACTTTCTGATCCTATTGTAGGCCTATACATTGGTTCTTTTCCAATTTTCGCGTTGAAATCCCCCAATACTATTTTTGCGTCAAACGTTGAGAACTTGTCAAAAACCTGCTCGATTGTTTCATAAAAAAGATCTTTAGTGTCTTCGTCTTTGTCCTCGGTGGGGCAGTGCACATTGATTAATACGTGTTTGCTGAAATGACCCTTTAGTACAATGTATGATAACCGGTCGTTAATGAATTGCATGTCGATAAGTGCTTGCGAAATTCGTTTATTAATAAGAAAACCAGTCCCCAGTCTTTGCCCCTTAGCTCCTCCCCAGTGCAAAGTATAGTTATCCCTAGAAATTGACGCGAAATCGCCCGACCAGCAGGTTTCTTGTAGTGCTATTAAGTCAGTTTTGTATTCAATTGCTATCTTAATGAGTTCGCTAAATCGGCCAGTTTTTAGACTACGCGCGTTTAGAGTTCCCACCCTTAGATCTTTAACTATAGTTTTTTGATTTTGCAAGTTAGCCATGGTAGTTTCAAGATAATCCGCACGTTAGGATCCTATTCCGATCGTAGGTGAGTCCACTGTCCCAGGAGTGATAACCCCCATACCTCCCTAGGTCTAAGTATGGGAGCTTTCCGACTCTGACAAGGACCATGTCAACTTGTCGTCAGACACATTACAGTTTCATCCTCGTACCCTAACGTCCCCCTGCAAGGCAGCGCGCCTACTGGCATCAATACCCCTTTGGCCCTATGTAGGCGAATCATTCCACACATCCCTTGCGGGCAGTGTCATCGCTGGAGTGTCCAATGGGCAGCAGGATTTTTCCCTTACAAGATTTTTAGTTTTGGTTCGGGTAGAGTTTCTAGGTGGGTACACGCTGCACCTTTGCTTGCCAGAACCCTCCCATTGTGTATGAACGCGAATAGGTGGGTCCCCCCAAGCCATGGTTGTCGTGTACCTATTTTTGCCAGTGCTAGATTCACCACACCCACGACTGGCTCCTATCGGCTGTCCGCGACTGCTTATTCTTGTATTCGCAGTTAACCTTGGGGGCTGTTCAGCCTTACGGGCCGTTCCTCTATCCGCAACCTGAGGACGCGCTACGTAGTGGTGATAGGAAACCCACCGAGTAGGTTATATATTTTACTAATTCAAATTTAGAGAGTAGAGGAAAGTGAAATGGAGGTTGAAAATTATATTAAAATTTAGATAGAACAATGATATATTATAACAATATATATATGTATGTATACCATTAAGCCATTTCCCTTTCAGGGTAGGGGTGACACTACCCAATTCGGGTAGTGTTTCTAGGTGGATAGTTTTCTTGTAGTTATAAATAACTACAAGTTTGGGCTCACCACACCCATAATATGCCAACAGCACACAGTATTCTCGAATGGTCACCCATCCAAGTACTAACCGCGCCCAACGCTGCTTAACTTCAGTGATCTGACGAGAACTGGGTTTTTCAGCGTGGCATGGCCGTTGGCCATATATTAGCCATATAATAATAATTTTCATTAATTTTATTAATTATATATTATTATATACCTATTAATTTAAATTATTAATAATTATATATTATATATAAAATAACAAAAAAAATAAAGAAAATCTTTGTGCAATTGAAGACCTGAGAATGACAACTTGGATAAGGACCGCAAAAATGTAATTTTACCGGATGAACAAGAAAAGTTATCCACAATGGGTTTTCAAATATATAATCCTACTAAAATTATAGAACCATGTGTTTAACAAAAACTCTACATTGAAGATGTGAAAACGTTAAGAAAAATGTTTTCTATGTGGGAGGGGGAAACTCAAAAAGGGTCCTTCTCCAGTTTTCCATCTCATAAATTTAAAAACAGCTTATTTTTCACAATATCGCGAAAATATAGTAAGGAACTTTCAGGCCCGTTAAACATATGCAAAATATATGTATTTTTTAATATGCTAACATTTTGAAAAATGCTTGCACTGAAATTTAAGAATTTATGAAAATATGAGAATGACAACTGGATAAGGACCGGGAATAAAATTATTTCTATACTACATCTTGGAAAATCTACTTAAAATTATAGAAGTATGTGGACATCATTTATAATATTTCAGAGGGGTGAAATTTTTTTAAATAATTTTCTGCGTTTTAGGGGGGAAACTCAAATATCCAGTTGTCATTCTCGTAATTTTAAAATTCATTTTTTCGAGTGAAAGGAAAAATGATTTTGACATATTCCTAATATGTATCGATAAATGGTCCTAAATTACTTAAAAACGTTAAAAATAGAATTTCAAAAAATTGGATCTTATCCAGTTGTCATTCTAATGTCTTCAACTGTATTGTTAGAGTCTATATATCCTTTTTAATTATTATGACAATTATCTATTCAATGTTTATCGATGTTATGCAATTTTATTGTATACATGATGTGAGCGATTTATACTGACTCATGATCTTGTGCAGAGCCTATTCTATGACGTAGATTAGTTTATTATTAGTTCAGTGACGATTTACGATGCAATTAAATGCCATTTCTTCTTAATTAATTATTGGTTTAAAGTTTTCTACGGATTATTAAATAACTAATATCCGAATAATTCACACAAAAAAATTAATTTTAATTTTAATTCTGCTTTTATATTTTTTTGGGGAAAATTTTTGGAAGTTTGTTCTGAAGTATTATATTCTAAGAATTTATCATTTCACCTCCCATACATCTAAGTTTCATTCGAATCTTATTATTGGTTCCAGAAATATCGATAATTAAAAAAATACAACCCCCAAATTCAATATGGCGTAACTTCCGCAATTAAACTTTTTTTTAAACCTTCAAGTTCCAAAGTTCTCTTATATAGCACTATAATTTCCGAGATAATTTCACCAATTTCCATCCAAATTTAACGACCATTCGCTGATCTTGATATTTTTGACATTTACAGCCCCCAAAAAAGTAGAAGTTCCGACGGACCAGACTAATAAATTCTTACGTATTTAAGGTCGCTGAATCCGTCGGAATTCCGAAGTGAGCTCTTGTTTTCTTTTCAACCTAAAAATTTCACAACCTCAAAAAACACTTTTTCCCCCTTTTTCGTACATTTCGCAGCCCCACAAAAAAGTAAGAGTTTTGGCGGACCAGACTATAGTCAATTTTCGCGTATTTTCGGTCGCTGAATATGAGTCCGTAGTCGGAATCCCGAAGTTTGCTCTCGTTTTCTTCCTAGCCTCAAAATTTCCTAATAACCTTAAAAAACACCCTTTTCGTACATTTTTTACGGGTATGAAGAAAACAAGCGCTAACTTCGAAATTTTGACTTCGGATTGGGATTCAGCGATCCAAAATATGAAGAAAAAGAACTATAGTCTGCTCCGTCAGAACTCCTACTTTTGTTTTATTTCACATTTTCAAACAAATTAAAAATTTTAAATTATGAAACCTTCACGTTTTTAATCTTTTAAATTAATAATATATTTCAAACCAATTAGAAACAACAAAGTAGAATGAAGTATTGCGCTGGATTGAATGTTTAGCAAGGAAGGATGCAAAAATTAGGAAATAAATATAAGCTACTTTATGAAATACTACTATTTAATAAAATTGTAATCATTTTTGTAAAAAATGGAGTTTATAGTTATGTAGATAAGCCTTTTATATTGAATTGAAAAAGCTAAACATTTTTATAATTCTTAGAACTTATAATAATTCTGCCTTTAAAGTTTTAAGTACTTGTACTTAAATTTCATTAATATTATTCAAACTTGCTTCCTCACGGCAAGTGGCGGCTGAGTAGAGATAAAGCATGAAGAGTAGAAGTTAAGGATAGAAAATTGGTCAGACACGGAAAATAGGTTTATCTAAAATACTTTAAGTAAAGCCTCATCGACGCGGGATTTAATAAGCTTTCTAACGGTTTAAAAAAAATCTTTATTATTAAATTTGTCGCAGAGTTAGTCACTTTCTAAGGCAAGCCTATGCTTAATCCGATTTTCGTAAGTAGACACACAATTTTGACTGGTAGTGAACATTGCCATGAATCAGCTTTAGATAGGCTTCGAGTCCATTTACAGGCACTATTTTGTAGTTCAGTTATTTAATTAATGAAGTAAAATTGAAGACATCAGTAAATTTAACGTTTAGATAAGTATGTTTTTCTTTAGGAATGGGTAAAAATCACAAAAATATTACATTATTTTCATATATTTGCAGTATTTATTTCGTGATTGGGTTTCACATTAGTAATGGTGTTCATCGGCTGGAGCAAGCTCAGCCCCCATCATGTGTCCGTACTTTAATATGTAAAACTTCAACCGAAATTCTTCATATGCAACCGTCGCGTGAAAAATTTGGCATCGCTGAAAATCACGCTTCCGTGGAATTATATTTCTATCTGCAAAGCTCAGTGCGTATATAATACCATCACGATGACGATATAGATTAACTGTTCTCTGATAAAATCTTATGGTCGAAGATGCTTCAGAAGGGACTCCATCTTTGTAAAAACAAAAAAAAAGTTTGTAATTAAATAAGAGGTTTAATATCAATCTCAAAATTGAATACTAAACAAATTAATGTTAAGACACTGGAAATAAAAATATAAAAAAAATTTTAATTCTTCAAGAGTTTCAAATTTATAATAACCGTAGACTGGGGCTAAGCATATGTGGGGCACGCGGCGCGTAACCAAAGAAGAGAGCCGGGGGGGGGGGACTTCGTAAAATTGTATACACAGAGATCTATGAGTAAATTTATCATTTGCTGTATGCTTAATTTCACACATTTGATAATATTTTATACTAGCAATCATGAATCCAAGAAATTGCATAATAATTCATTAAGGTATTTAATAATATTTCAAAGATTTCAGGGATTAAAACAAAACTTATGGAATTTCAAAAAATTTCCTAAACTTTATAAGGATTGTAAAAGACTTCTTAGTATTCAAAAGGGGTTTGGGTATTTTTAATGATTACAAGGGTCTTCAGAGAATGTTAAAAATTTCCAAGGAATTTTATGCGATGATTTTACGTGAATTTTAACGGGTCTTAATGAATTGAAAAAATTCTAAAAAAATTTTATAATACTTCTATGATTTGCAAAGACTTTCTCATGAAATGAGAGATTTCGTAGGATATCAAATGTTTGAAGGTAATTTCAAATATTTCATTTAATATGCAGTTTTAAAGAAATTCCTTGAATTTCGAAAGGTTTTAAATTATTTCATAGGATTTATAAGAATGTAGGATATTGAAAAAGATTCCGAGGGATTTCTGAGGATTTTTTTAAATATTTTAACGGATTTCAGAGAATTTATTCACACAAATTGAAAGATTTTAAAGGATTTCAAAGATTTAAAAATATTTTCAAATAATCTCGAATTTTTTCAATACATTTCAAGAATTTGAAGGGATTTTAAGAAATTTCAGAGTATTTAAAAGATTTTACGGTATTCTGAAAGATTCCCAGGAATTTTCCAGAAAATATAAAAATTTCAAGATATTTCAAAAGATTTTTGAGGATTTAAAATATTTCAGGGTGTTTTCAAGGATTCCTAGGAATTTTAGGAATTTAATTATTTTGACTTCAACTAATACCGCTCCTTCCTCATTTCAAGCATTTTGAGGTTGTTTTCGTGCCGAAAATGAGATATCTGAAAAAAATAGTTTTTCTATTACTTGAAGAATAAAAATAATATTACTGATAACGTCATTTCAATTGAAAAAATCTGCCCGCTTCGCGGGCACATTCTCATGGCGCGCTTCGCTCGCAAGTTTGAGCGCGCCTAGGGCGCGCGATTGGGTAAATACACTGAGCGCACACTTTGAGCTTCGTGTTATATGTTCTTCATATACAAGTTACTAAATTTGTATTTGATTTCAAATGAAAAGTAATGATATAATTCAGGCCACAAATTTTATTAGTTAACATTTTATTTTAGCTTCTGCCGTTTATCAAAAAAGTTAATTTTTTCATTTTGAATATATTCTTACCACAAAAATTGATTACGGGTTTGTAAGTCTTTTTTGAATGCACAATTTTTGTTCATTTATATGTTTTCGTACCTTGCATTGTTTTTTCAAAAATTTGATTTTTTTACAGTCAATGTTATTTTCACGAATAAAACAAAAACCACCCATCCTATCGAAACATGAGTCAGAATAAATTTGTACCTCTTCCTTGGATGAACAAATTTTGTTTTGGTCATTTTTTCGTAGCTAGTAATATTCGTCTGAAAATTTAATTTTTCTATTTTCAATGCTGTTTTTTACAAATAAAACAAAAACTACGCGTCATATCAAAAAGTGAATGATAAGAAATTTGTAGATCTTTTTTAGGTGCACAATTTTGGTGAGATGATCTTTTCTGGTATCTTGCATAGTTTGACAGCAAAATGGCTTTTTTGATTTTTCATTATTTTTTGTGCGATCAAAATTTGAATTTTTTATTTTTCAAAAAATTCAAAAAGTTGTTATGAAAATATTATAGGGTGTTCCGGAATCAACGTTTTTCTCCTCTTGACTTTTTTTTCATATCGTGCGTTTTTCGGCTTAAAATGTTCATTTTCGTTTGTTTTTTGGAATTTTGAAAATGCTATAACTCCAGTAATTTTTTTTTATCACGAAAAGTCATAAGAATATTTTGTTCGTCATTTTGCGTACTACTAATAACCGTACATAGCATTTTCAAATCTTCCAAAAAAGTGGTCTCAAAAATTTTCAAAATGTGCTCACTTTTTGGATTTTCATCCAAAATAGCTGGTTAACGAACTCGTTCTCTATTTTTCGGCCAAAAAAAAGTGTGCCATAGCTCAATCAAATCTGATCATTTTTTCGAAAGTTATCGTGGCTACAGACAGACAGACAGACAGACAGACAGACAGACAGACAGACAGACAGACAGACAGACAGAC
>CAKNYM010053371.1:772647-807918 GCA_932195095.1 Andricus curvator | reverse complement strand
GACAGACAGACAGACAGACAGACAGACAGACAGACAGACAGACAGACTACAGACAGACAGACACCTTCGTAAAAATCGTTTTTTCTAGCTCAGGGGGTCTCAAAACGTGGAGATTTGATGAAAACCGACTATGTCAAATTTTACATAAAACCAATACCTTCTCATTAGAATGAGAATGTAAAAAATCTGCCCGCTTTGCGGGCACATTCTCATAGCGCGCTCCGCGCGCGGCTCGCTTCGCTCGCAAGTTTGAGCGCGCCTGGGGCGCGCGACTGTTGGATCTCGTGCTTCGCGCTCGATCATATATTTATCTCGCGCTTCGCGCTCGATTATGTATTCACCTCGCGCTACGCGCTCGGGCGTATTTGCATCGCGCTTTACGCTCGGCTCCTCTAGATTTTTGAACTTCGTGTTCGACTTCGATGAAAAGAAAAAGTTTGTTTGCAAATATTATAAAATTATCAAAACCTCTACATATTAAGTGACTGTTAAATTTGTTTTTATTTTAGACTGAAAAGGACCTTTATTTACTCAAGGTTCTATCGACCTTAAGGAACACATTCTCATCCAGACACTCGCGCTTCGCGCTCGATATTTGATTTGAAAATCATTTGAACCGTATGATAGAAACAAAAAAGTTTGAGCGCACTTACGGCGTGCGATTTGGTAAATACACTGAGCGAGCACTTTGTGCTTCGTGTTATATGTTCTTCATATACAAATTACTAAATTTGTATTTGATTTCAAATGGAAAGTAATGATATAATTCAGGGGACAAATTTTATTAGTTAACATTTTATTTTAGCTTGTGCCGTTTATAAAAAAAGTTAATTTTTTCATTTTCAATATATTCTTACCACAAAAATTGATTACGGGTTTGTAAGTCTTTTTTGAATGCACAATTTGTGTTCATTTATATGTTTTCGTACCTTGCATTGTTTTTTCAAAAATTTGATTTTTTTACTGTCAATGTTATTTTCACGAATAAAAAAAAACCACGCATCCTATCGAAACGTGAGTTACAATAAATTTGTACCTCTTCCTTGGATGAACAAATTTTGTTTTGGTCATTTTTTCGTAGCTGGTAATATTCGTCTGAAAATTTGATTTTTCTATTTTCAATGCTGTTTTTTACGAATAAAACAAAAACTACGCGTTATATCAAAAGGTGAATGATAAGAAATTTGTAGATCTTTTTTAGGTGCACAATTTTGGTGAGATGATCTTTTCTGGTATCTTGCATAGTTTGACAGCAAAATGGCTTTTTTGATTTTTCACTAATTTTTTGTGCGATCAAAATTTGAATTTTTTATTTTTCAAAAAATTCAAAAAGTTGTTATGAAAATATTATAGGGTGTTCAGGAATCAACGTTTTTCTCCTCTAGACTTTTTTTCATATCGTGCGTTTTTCGGCTTAAAATGTTCATTTTCGTTTGTTTTTTGGAATTTTGAAAATGCTATAACTCCAGTAATTTTTTTTTTATCACGAAAAGTCATAAGAATATTTTGTTCGTCATTTTGCGTAATACTAATAACCGTACATAGAATTTTCAAATATAAAAGTGGTCTCAAAAATTTTCAAAATGTGCTCACTTTTTGGATTTTCATTCAAAATAGCTGGTTAACGAACTCGTTCTCTATTTTTCGGCCATAAAAAAGTGTGCCAAAGCTCAATAAAATCTGATCATTTTTTCGAAAGTTATCGTGGCTACAGACAGACAGACAGACAGACTACAGACAGACACCTTCGTAAAAATCGTTTTTTCTAGCTCAGGGGGTCTCAAAACGTGGAGATTTGATGAAAACCGACTATGTCAAATTTTACATAAAACCAATACCTTCTCATTAGAATGAGAATGTAAAAAGGAATATTATTTTAAAATAAAATAATTTTAAAACTTACAAAAAACATTTATTTTAACCATTTTTGTTTGTATTTTAATTTTTTCTCAATATTGCTTCTTAATAATTTTTTAAAAATAGTTCAATTTTAATAAATGGTGGCTCATCATTTTGACCAAAGCATTCTCCATAACTACAGTTCCCAATCTGAAATGTAAATATTTCTATAACGAAAATCGTGAAAACTATTTTTTAAGCAAATCAATATATTTGAAGATTATTAGCTTAATTTCATAATTGGAAATAGTAGAGTCGGGAAGGTTTTTCCAGAAAAAATAATCTATTATATATTAAAAGGGAACCATTTCAAAAAAATTCGTACAAAGTAACGGTAATAAAGTTCATTTACAAGAATCATGGTTGAAATAATTATTTTGCCTAACTTTGAAACTTTTTTCATGAGAAAAAATGTTTTTGCTTTTAAAAGACATGACTAATAATATCATTTCAATTCTTAAAATTGTAGAAATTTTGTTTTCCACTATGAGCCTGATTTTTGGCACGACAAATACCGTGAGTATTAAATACTCATTAAATGAAAAAGAAAATTAAAGAACGTAAGTAAATCGTCAAAGATATTCATTTCAGATAAAAATTTAGCTGTCTGGTGGAAAATTCTTGTACTTTGTTGAAAATTAAACTTTTTGGTAGAAAATTAACCTTTTTGGTAGAAAATTAATCTTAATGGTTGAAAATTCATCGTCTTAGTTGGAAAAAAATTTCTTTGTTTGAAAATTGAACTAATAGGTCGAAAATTTTTTTTAAGATTCAAATATTTGTTTGTAAATTCATGGTTTTTTGTTATAAATTATTCTTCATTGGTAAAAAATTATTCTTGGTTGGAAATTTATATTTTTACTTAAATATATATTTTTGCATCAAAAATTAATTTTTTTTACCGAAAATTTAAGTCTTACATTTTTTGTCCATAATTTATCTTTTTTGATAGAAATGTAATCTTCATCGTTGAAAATAGATTTTATTTTGTTGAACAACATTTTTTTTAATCAAATAAAATTTCATTTTTGTTTACTGAAATCAAATTTAATTTTTTTGGTCGAAAATTAACCTATTTTGTTGAAAATTATTGTTTTGAAATTTTGAATAAAAAATTTTTGTTCAAACTGAAAATTTCAGTATTCTACTTTTAGTTACAAATTTATTTACTTTTGTTAAAAATTCAACCATTTAGTTGATAATAATTTTTTTCGGTTGAAATAACAAACATTACACTATTCGTAAGAATTCATATTTTTGTATTGAAGATTCATTACTTCGGTTGAAAATTCAACTATATTGTTGAAAGTTCTTTATGACAGAATCAAGGATGCATAGGTTTCCTCCACATGCGCGGCTTAGTCACAGTTTACGGCAGCTCTATGAATATCACTGATTTTAAACTAGGCTTTAATTTTTTTTTTGTCGAACCTAAAAGCATGGTTCAATTTTGGCTTAATCAGGGCTGACAATAGTTAGGTAATTTTACTGGGCTAAGCCCAGATTCAGATGCCCAGATTCAGAGCTGTAAGCCGCAAGGGGGCACAAATACACAAATAAGTTGCCTAAAGAAATGTAGAAATTTCAAATAAAAAAATTATTATTTTAGCTCTCTGACTAAAGACATTATTCACACTTTTTTGAACGGTGGAACTATTTTACTACTTCTTACAAAAGGATGATAGTAAAGCTACTATTTTCGAAAATTTGTATTGAAAGGGGAAAGTCCAAAAATACTTCAACAAGCGTGATAAATAATTTAAAATGACAAGAAGGACATCTTCCACCGTCATCGGTAAGTGATAAACGTAAAAAAAACCAATACTTTACCATCATCGCCATCTGGTAGCATCGATATTAACGAAATAGAAGTATGGGCAGCATATTTTAAAAAATTACGGCATATAGTCTTCCCGAAAAATTAAGAGAGCTGGAAAAGGGGATGGACTAGTAGTCCCGAAAATTCGGAGCGACTAGCCGAACTTATGAAAAATATCTGACTATTTGTAAAAAAATATAAGAATGCTATCTCACCTAAATTTTCTAAAAATTGACACTAGTACAGAAATTAAACACAATTTACACTATTCCTTTACAAGACTACCCTCGAAACTCCAAATACAAAAATATATCTAAATTACCCCTAAGAACAAACTCTCAGTGATATCAGAAAGGCTATCTGTCATAATTTTAGTTAAACATTCCAAGAAAATTAAGAATGAAAAACAATTTATCACATTTCCTTTAAAATAAATCACTCAGTATAGCCTAAGTAACAATATATTTAAACAAAAATGAAAATAAACCCCTTACTCAAATAACGAAGGCTATTTGATATAAATAATTCTAGGCGAAACTTTAAATAAAATTGGAAATGAAAAAAAATCAGCACAATCCCATTAGAAAACATCCTTTTACACACTCTAATCAACTATATCTTTTAAAAACCGATAAAGGCAACCCCTTGCTGGAATTAGGAAGGCTCTCTGATATGACTGTAATTGAAAATTCAGCTAAAATTAAAAATTCAAGATAATTCATCACGATTCCTTCGAGGACTTCTCTCAATACCCTCTAATAATAATGTATTTTAACAACCTCTAAGAGAAACCACTTACTGAAATGGAAAAGTTTATCTAATATAATTCTAGTTGAAGCTTTTAATAAAATAAAAAATTGAAAACCAAAACATCACAGTAAGTTTAAAATATCTTCCTCAACACACCGTTTACAACAGTATAGTTCAACAACCCCTAAAAGCAACCTCTCACTTAAATATAATAAGGCCTTACTGGTTACTACTAAGGTCTTACTAATTAAAGCAAGGATTTACTTTTAAAGGGTGTTACGAAATGGTCTCTTAAGTTGTCATCTAGCGTGTGTGAATAAAAGTCTTCTGGAGACATTGTGATGAATGGTTTTCAATTTTTTAATTTACTTGAAGTTTCAACTAGCATTATATCAGATATCCCCACGTATTCCAGCAAGAGTTATATCAAATAGCCTTACTTATTTCAGTAAGGGGCTGCTTTTAGGGTTGTGAAAATATTTTATGATTTAGGATGTATCCTTACGAAAAATAAATATTGTCAAGTATTCAGATCTAATACTTTTTTCTTTAAGGTTATTGTAATTAATTATTTTTAACTTTTTATCTTATTTGAAATTTTAACCAATGTTATAGCAAAAAGCCTTCCTAATTTCAGCAAAGGGTTGCTTTGGGATTTGCTGAAATACATTATTATTAAATGTGTTTTAGACAAAGTTTTTGAATGTCATTGTAATAAATTGTTAGTAATTTTGTACTTTTTTGAAAGTTTCAACTAGAATTATATCGAATAGCCTTACTTATTTCAGTAAGGGGTTCGCTTTTAGTGGTGTCTTGAGGAAAGTCTTTCAATGGCATTTTGATCATTTTTTTTCAATCCTTATCTTATTTGAAGGTTTAACTAAAATTATAGCAGATAGTTCATTTAATTTCAATAAGGGATTGCTTGCAGCAGTAGTACAAACATCTCATTATTCAGTTTTCATTATAAACATTATAATAATCTGTGCAAAAAGCGTATCTGTGCATTTTGATATTTTTTGCAATATGGCGCTAGCTGATATTTCTTTATCCTTAATATCGAAGATGCCAGATAGCGCTGATGACAAGGTATTGGTTTGTTTACATTTATCACTTATCCATTGTGTTAGAAGATGTTTTTATCATTTTTAATCATTTCTCACGTTTGTTCAAGTATTTTGTTGTCTTTGCAATTTCAATACAAATGTGCGCATTTTTTTAAACAAAACTTGTGGTCTCAAAATCATTCCTTTATCAGCATTAGCTAGTGAAAATTTAGGTATGCTTTTTAGAATACAGTACCCCAAAGATTGGCGAGTTTTCCAGGAATTTTTAGAGAATCTCGACAATGGATAGCGAGGTTTTCTGAAAGAATTCCAACAGATTTAAAAGCTTTTAGGATGTATCTTAAAAGATTAGAATGGATTTCAGATGATTTTATGGGAGATAAGAGTTGTATATCAGATAGCAAAAATAGTTGATGCCTTGATGTAATATTTAAAAAATTGCATAACACCAGAAGCGACGGAGAGTTTTTTTCTACGTAGGGGCAGGGGCATAGACTTATAATACATATAGAATGGCACAATTTGCACATAGTATAATTAATATTATAAAATGTAAAAATTGTACGTAATAATAAATCATAAATAAACAATGAATAGCAAATCATAAATAGTAATAAATACACGTATAAAATTCATATTGCCGCAAAAAAGCTTATCATGACTCTGCCGAGATTTAACCAAAATTTGGTCCTCTTTTCAATTTCAAAAATTCTTACATCCTTCACTATTATATCTCGGTGCATTGTCAATTCTTAAAATAACGTTCCGGCCTCCATGTTGTTTCGTGGTCACCACAAAATAGAAATTTGCATGAAATTCCATGAAGGTTTCAATGTGGTGGTATTCACTATACCAATCTGTAGGTAGTACTCGATTGCCTCCAGCCATCTGCATATGGTTCGGATTTCCACTCGGACTATACCACACAAGAACAAGCGTTCCTTCATATTCGAACTCGTGATCATGTGGTTTTGGTTCTGTAAAAAGAAAATGAAGGTTTATGCTTACATAAATATGAAAAATCAATAATAAAAAATGGTTGGCCTCTTCCAGTATATTCTACCTACAGATGCACGGCGATACGAGATTTTCAACTCTCACTCGGTCTCACTCAATTTCGAGAAATCCCATGTGGAAAAATTTCGTGGCAGTCTTAAGTAGGGAGATCGGCTGGCTAGTCCGAATCTAGACCGTCTACTTAAGACGGTCTGACAGGGTGTTGGCCTTGGCCCTCTCAGACGGACTCGATTGAAAAATTTTCAAAGTGTCGTCGAAACGGTCTGGCTTGGCCCCTCTCAGACGGTCTGGATTGGAAATATCTAAGTGCTATCGTGACGGTCTGGTGTGATCCTCAGCAGACGGACATGATTGGGAAAACTTCGAAGTAAAGTGTACAGGATCGTTTTCTGTTGACGTCATTGACAACGTATCTAGGTTTGTATACACATTGTTTTTCGGTAATTGTCGAGCAATATAATATACAGTTATCAGATAAGTTAAATTGATTTTTTGTCAAATTGCAACCTAACCTACAAAAGACCAGAGAGGCAGATATATATCTATGTCTTTACATCGGACTGAATTTATTTCTAGCAAGATTTTCAACAAGTTTTGAGATGGACAATAATGAGTTGAAAATATATTTCACACTAACTCTAACTTTTCCGAATATTTGATAAAATCCCGTAAAATAAAAAAATTTTCTTAAAAATTTTCTAGATTCTTTTTCGACACATCTGATATTTTCAAAAATGTTTTTGAATTCTTGTCATGAGTCTTAGAAGAATTATGTTTATATAACTTTAAAAATAAACTGATACCGGCTTCATTTGAATCTTGCAGCTCTGAGCTGGTAGTTCGGGAGAAAATTGCCATGGCGCGACGCGCCGCCTCTCTCGCAATAGAAATAACCCGTCGAGTGTTTAAGAGAGCAGTCGACGCAAAGCAAAGCATACTTACCTGGCGCAGAGGAAGGAAGGATTAAAGTAGGGTACCGGCAGCTACGATCAAAGAAGAGGACAGAACTGGAGGAAGTCTCCAGTGGAGACTCCACTCGAATAATATTTTTTTATACATATGTTTCGTCAATATAATATAATTAGAGACTATTTCTGTAATTCTTATACTTTTTTTCCCTCCTCTTTTTCTATGGTCTAATCTAGACCATCGCGTGGTAAAAGCGTTACACGTCTGTCCAGCGTCTGATTAGCTGGTCTAGTCTGGACGAGCTGATCAGCGGCTGGTTAGCGCCGTCTAATCTAGTCTATGAGTTCAGTTCCACCGACCAAGCTTCGGCGGCGTGGCGTCGCTTATACGTGAATGTCGCGGCCTATCTTGCGCCTTTAAGGTGGAGGGGATACACAGGAGTAAGCGAGGAGTCCGAGAGTAGTATCCGCCTTCACTTTCCAACCTATGTATCCCCTCCATCTTTAAGCCACTGGATACGCCACACCACTCACGTATAAGCGACGCCACGCTGCCGAAGCTTGGACGGTGGAACTGTACTCTATCTCATGGATAAGGCGTTACACTTCTGGCCAGCGGTGCTAGTAAAACGTCTGTCCAGCGCCCCGAAATTTTTCCACACGGGATTGTTTAAAATTATATTATCGAGAATTTTTTGTTTAATATCGTCTCATCTCGTCCTAAATTTCGAAGGATACCGGTCCGCATTTCCGAGAAAGTGATACGTCAACCGATCTGTCAAATGTCAATCACAAACGTTAGATGCTTTTTAACACTAGAACGACGAATCATAGTTGTTTTCATGGTTTCAACGATTAGTGATTGATTCTTACTGATGTGGATTCGTGTTTTCATGATATGAAAAAGTCATAACGTCATATTTTCAACAACAAAAAAAGCGATTTTCATCTTACCCATGGTAAGAAAACCTGTTCAAGGTACAGCGGTACTTGGCATCGCAAAGAAGGAAGTATTTGATTATGAGCATAAAATAAAGATGTGGGAAACAGCTGTTTATCTGCGGTCATATGCTCAGAAGGCTTAAAGCATGCATCAGAGTCAGTGATGGGTAAGTAAAATACTCGTGGTAATTTACTTGGTTTTCTACGGTAATTTACCTGGTATTTTACGTCATCAGTTTTCTACATGATGTAAATTACGTCTTGTTCTATATACGAGGGCGCCACCTCTGAGGCGGGAAATTGAAAACTTGAATCAGACAGCCAATCAGAGGTTTTCTACATGTATTTTACACATTCGAGGTATTTTACGTCAAATAACTCCTTTAGGTATTACACGTAAAAAACTTCCAGTTACGCGTAACTGCTCATCCCTGGTTGACATTATTATTTTTTAATTAACAATATAGGCATTAAAAACAACCCCTTACGAATGCCGATACCAGAAATCCAAAAAAGTGAGATTATGCACAGTTCTACAGGTCGGCCATCTTGGCACGTAATTTACTAGGTATTGTACCTGTTTTTGACGTAAAATACTTCACTTAGGTATTTTACGTCAAAAACCTCCAGTTACGCGTAACTGCACATCCCTGATCAGAGTTCTCCACGAATTTATTCAAAATCTCCGAAACTAAACAAAAAAAAACCTGACCTGATCGGTAATGTCCGGTCATGACGGTAAAAGTTGGTAAAACGTGGTCAGACCAAAATATCTCCAACAGGAAAGTTCTTTTCATAGAAAAAAGTGGTTTATTGTTAGGACATACCCTATTCTAAACTTGTACAAAAAGTTTTTCGGTTCTAAATGTTCCAGTTATTCTCGGAGTTATAAAAATGCGGATAAGCTTAGCATAGCAGACGACACTTTTGACAGTTTCGCGCGAGTTTCGAGGGGAATTTGAAAATTACACTTTACAAATTGACAAATTACATTGAAAATCTGTTGCATTTATTAAGTAGTAGTAGTAGTAGTAGTAGTATACCATTAAGCCATTTACCTTGCAGGGTAGGCGTGACACATAATATTTAGTAGTGTGCTAAGTTATTTTGAATATAATTTCAATGAATATGACACTTAAGCATTAAGTTAAGTAGTGTGTATCGTATAGGTTATATTCCCTAAATGAAAATACTGTTTTTTTGTCTTTAAATAACATAAAATTGATATCTAATTATTATGAATTTAGATTTATGAGTAATTTGTGTAAATAATGTATTATTTGTTATTATTTGTATTGTCATTGTTCCCATTTTTAATTATAATAATTTCCTTATTGAATTTCTTCACATATAAATAATAACAAATAATGAATTATTCACACAAATTACTCATAAATCTAAATTCATAATAATAAGATATCGATGTTATTTTATTTAAAGACAAAAAAACAGCATTTTCATTTAGGGAATATAAACTATACGATACACAGTGCTTAACTTAATGTTTAAGTGTCATATTCATAGAAATGATATTCAAAATAACTCAGCATACTACTAAATATTATTTTTAAAATATTACGTAATAAATGCAACAGATTTTCAATGTAATTTGTCAATTTGGAAAGTGTCATTTTCAAATTCTCCTCGAAACTCGCGCGAAACTGTTAAAAGTCTCGTCTGCTGTGCTCAGCTTTTTGGAATTTTTATTACTTTGAGAATAACTGGAACATTTAGAACCGAAAAACTTTTTGTGCAAGTTTAGCATAGGGTATGTCCTAACAACTAAATCACTTTTCTCTATAAAAAAAAAAACCTTTTCTGGTGGAAATAGTTGGGCCTGACCGCGTTTTACCAACATTTACTGTAATGTCCGGTCAGGATTAGTCGTGACTGTGAAATACCGAGCAGTGCCCATCACTATGCAGAACAAAACTCTCTCAGCCACAAAGGTATCTTAGTGTGGGGGAGAGGAGCGGAGGAGGAACGGAGGGGCAATCGATGGCTACTCTGACCGCGCGAGGGAACTCGAGTGCATTGCAAAATTCGAGCTTTGATTTTTGGTCATCGATTCTCTCTCCCCCCTCCTGATGTGTTCAATTTCTCGAAAAATAAATTCCTTATTTTACTCACATCGGTCAGCATTAATCCGTGCTCCGGGCTTTTGGAATTAACGTGGGGTTTCAAATTGGAAAAGCTTGGTTTACGAAAAAATGAAACAAAGAAGTACTTCTTATTAACTTTTTGTAAATTTAAGTGTAGTCAACTCTTAAAGAATGTCCAAGGAATAATGTTCACCAGATAACTTTTTATTTTGATGCCTCCCACCCCCTTGTATTGTGATCGGAATATATCCCAAAAATGCAAAACATCAATTTTATGTCAAATTCATACTAAAGATGATATTTTTTTTAATATCCTGTAAATTAATTATTTATATTCAACAAGTCACAAATTTCCACGTATTTTTCAACTAATTAAAAATTTTTGAAACAATTATTATCTGCTTAAACAATTTTTTTTTGCCTGTAAATCGTAAAAAGTTATTATTTTTTGGGATAAATGATTTGTTTGTTCGTTTGAATATGGGCGAGGGGCCCGTGAAGTCCCTCCTGGCACTCAAGATATAAAGCCTATTGTGCTGCACCCGTGTTTATTCTCAGGGCAGTACTCCGAATCCGGCCACCTTTACCGAGTCTTTTTAGATCTCGATGAATTTCGTTGTTTCCAACGTCCTGGAAATATACCTCTCAGGTGCCAGGCGTACCATGCGTACAGCAAATGATGCTCTTCTTTGTTACAGGCAAAGTGATCCTCACCCACTCTGCCATTGGGCAGCCTCCCTGCAGGCCGCAGAAGGATAAAATAGCCAGGATAGGGTGGACCGAGCAATCCCTCTGAGGTCATCAGTTAGATGCACAGATTCGAAGCACTGGCCTGGTGTGTTAGGCAAGTGTACGTATGTATGTATGTGTTCATTACTCGAAATAGACGAGCGATCACCGAGCGTGAGTCCCCCGTAGAGGCCTTAAGCGCAAGGAGATCGCTGACTCATTTTCGAGTCTCCTCAAAATCGACTTCGATTCCCAAGGCTAGTCTCTTCAACATTGGGCCTCTACCTTGGTACGTAACCAGCCTCTTTTAGGGGACCTACAGTTTGAGGTGGGTTCCGAACCACCAAAGCCAAGGAAGAAGTACATAGAAAAATTTCCATTCATACCGGCTCAGGGATCGAACCGCAGTCCTCCTGCACGGAAGCCTGACGTGCTATCGTCTGAGCCACCGAGGCTCTTCGGGATGAATGACACAGTTGATGCATTTCAAGAATAATATTTCTAACTCAACACATTTGGCAATACTTTAAAGAATTTTTATTTGTTCAAAGAATTATTCCCCTGTCAATCGTATAACGTATTTTCTGGAGTTAATGACATAGTTAACGAATGATGAAAGTAATATTTTCGTTTAGGATATTTGGGAGTTTTTCAAACAATTTTCATTTATTTAAACATTTTTTTATCCCGTAATTCGTGAAAAGTTATTTTTTTCTTAAATTAATATAACAGATAATGAATGTTCTAAGTGATATTGTTCGGGAAAGACAGCAACTATTTAAGAAATTAATATCACTTGCTTCTCCTTTTCGTTGCCAAACATGTTAAATTAGAAATATTATTTTTGGAATTAATCCATATTTTTTTACATAAAACTGATATTTTACATTTTGGTGGGCATTTCCGGGCACAATACAAGGGTGTTGGGGGCGTCAAAAATAAAATTTATCAGATGAAAATTATTCCCTGAACATTCCTCGAAAAATTTGTATCTTTGATTAACCAAAAGTGAATAAAAAGTACTCCTTTTTTCCATTTTTACGAAAACCGATCTATTCCCATTTAAAAACCCATCTTAATTTCGAAAGCGAATTTTTAAAGGTATAAATTTGGATCACCCTATTCTTGCACTGATTCAAGACTTTCTTTATAAATCTGAAAATCTTAAAGAAATATCACTTCTGAAAATTCAAAAAAATCTACTTTGTTGTCAAATAAAAAATCATCAAAATAATTTTCAAAAAATCGCCTGCTACGAATCTTTTTATACAAGCTTTTTTTTAATGTTCCAGCAAAACAAAGTAATAAACCAATACATTTTTATGCGCAAAAATCAAAGTTCAGTGTCAATCAAAATGTCATTACAGTATGCCATGTTGTAATAAATACCGAGTAAACGTGTGTTGAATTCTATAAGTACTCTTTAATTTATCATGCCCATCTTTAATTTCATCATTATATTGAAAATCAAGGTTATATATTTTACCTACCTCGTGCCGGGCATTATATATCATTCCTAGGGATTATATATAATGCCTGGGTTATATACTTTTCTTGTAACATATACTCATAGAGAGCTATGACTAATTAAGTTGACCAATAGTATAAGCTGGATTAATTGGATTTGTTGCAAATTACATGTCATTATAAAATTGCATATTTTTAAATTTATCTCCATTTCCTAGTAAAATAAAAAAAGCAAATGTAAGACAGAACATCCTGGGGGAGGCGATCACCGGTTTTGCCATAAATTATCATAGATTTCCACAAATAACAATAAATTTCCCCAAATTTCGTGAATTTGTATGAATTTCCAAAATTGATAGAAATAAGTTTTTTTTTGTTTTTGTGAAAACGGTGTTTTCGGGTTTAGTTTAAAAACATAAAAAGCTACAGAATTTTATCCAGAGAAAAAATGCGAAATTAATTTCCTATAAGAATATGTATGTTTTAAGTTAAAATTCAAAACTTGTTTCAAAGGTCTTCAGGGGCCAACGATTTTAATTTTTTTTCTAAATCATAGCAATTTTTTCTCAGTTCAAAAAATTATTATATACTTACGCATCGGATCTGTTTTCCTTGGCAGCCATGCAACATCGCTTTCGTTTGGTCGTTGTGGGCTAGGTAACTCTGTGAAATAGAATATAGGGATTTTCACTCAAGAATTTTTTTAACGAATCCCAAAAGTTTGCTATTGGTCCACTAAAGATAGCTCAAATATAATCAAAATTTCAGTTAATATTAACCAAGGTACCAAATTTCGATGCAGTAAATGTATATTGAGAATCTAGACACCCTGCATTATGTTTACCAGGAACATTTTACCAAATTTTTAAACCCTGAAAGCCCTGCACGCGACGCGAGTTTATACCATAATAAATTGTTTTTTTTTTCCACCCACTGGAAATTATTTCCAGATAGTTCTTGCGCTAGTGTGGTCTAAAAATTTGGTTGCACTCGAAATCCCTCCCAAGGTCAGAAAATCTGTTGAATTCGGGCGGAGGACACAATTGCGTTCTATCCCCTCTCCTCACGTAGATCTTGGTTGATGTGAAGGAAAGGGGCCGGGATATCAAGAGGCTGATCGTGGAATTCAGTGAGAACTTATGTTCATGCACTTGCTCATATTGTGGCGAATTGTCATTTTTTTTGGTTTGAAAGTGTTCAAATTCCCAGGGTAAGTTTTCCAATAACGAAATTGCGCGAGCGTAGAACGAATCTTTTTAGTGAGCCAAGGGGAGCTGGAAAAGGGCGGCTAGTTTCGCGGAAATTTGGTAAGCGTAGAACAAATATTTTTGGTGAGAAAAGACCTAGCCACTTCGTTGAAAGAAAGATCTTGTGAATTGAATACTTTGCAACTTTATATTTTCAAAAATAAAAACCACTCTTCCTTGATGATTAATTCATAATTCATCTGGTTTGGTTAAAAACTCGACTATTTAGTTCAAGATTTAACTATTTTTTATTACATTTGAATTTTTTTAAAGTAATTTTCTTAACTGAAAATTTGACTAATCTAGTTTTGGCTCAGAATTAATCGCTTCTAGTGAAAAATTCGACTATTAAATTTTTCATTGAAAATTTATCTTTTTTCTTTGAAAATTCAACTACTTGTTTTAAAGTCAAACTGATTGTTTGAAAGTCAAACTGGTTGTTTGAAAGTCAAACTGGTTGTTTGAAAGTCAAACTAATTTGTAAAAATTTATTTTATTGGTCTAAGATTGTTGAAAATTGTTTGTTTTTTTTTTGTTTA
Source organism: Andricus curvator (assembly GCA_932195095.1). Classification (NCBI taxonomy): domain Eukaryota; kingdom Metazoa; phylum Arthropoda; class Insecta; order Hymenoptera; family Cynipidae; genus Andricus; species Andricus curvator. The sequence continues at coordinate 793,432 of CAKNYM010053371.1, read as the reverse complement.
AAATGAATTTTTTCAACTGAAAATTCAACTATTCCATTTTTGGTTGAAAATTCAAATACGTGGATGAAAGTTGAACTGCCTTGTTGAACATTGATTTTATTGACTGAAGATGTAGCTATTATGTTGAAAATTAGTTTCTTTTATTAGAAAATGAATTTTTTAACTGTAGAAGCAACTATTCTAATAATGGTTGTAAATTGAATGTTTTGCAACTCGATATGCTCTAAAGTCAAGAGTTTTCAATTGTAATTCTTTAAAATTGTAGAACATTGAATTCCAATACAGAAAGAGAACAAGGGTCGGGAACTCGAGTGCATTGAAAAGTTCGAACTTCGATTTTTGGTCATCGATGCCCCCCCCCCCCCCATACGATGTGTTCAATTTCTGGAAAAAGAACATTTTTGTGGGGCATTTTCGAGCACAATACAAGGGTGTTTTGGGCGTCAAAATTAAAAGTTTTCAGGTGAAAATTATTCCCTGAACGTTCCCTAAGAAATCTTTGATTCACAAAAAGTTAATAAAAAGTACATCTTTTTCCCATTTTTTCGAAAACCGATCTATTCTCATTTAAAACCCCATGTTAATTTTGCAGGCCCCGGGGCACAAGTCAATGTTAACAAATTAAAAAAAAAAAAAAAAAGAGATTTCTCGTTCCCTATAACAAACAAATTGGGGGAAGGGGGTATCGATCGCCAAAAATCGAAAGTCGAATTTTTACAGGTATAAACTTGGAGCAGCTTATTCTTGCACTGATTTAAAACTTCCTTTTATAAATCTGAAAATCTTAAAGAATTGTCACTTCTGAAAATTGAAAAAAAAAATCAACTTTGTTGTCAAATAAAAAATGGTTAAAATCATTTTTAAGAAATCGCCTGCCACGAATCTTTTTATACAAGCTTTTCTTTAAATGTCCCTGCAAAACAAAGTATTAAACCAATAAATGTTTATGCGCAAAAAACAAAGTTCAGTGTCAATCAAAATGCCACTACAGTATGCCATGTTGTAATAAATATCGAGTAAGCGTGTGTTGAACTCTATAAGTGCTCTTTATCATATGCATGTTTAACTTCATTATTATATTCAAAATTAAGATCATATACTTTACCTAACTTATGCCGGGCATTATATATAATGTCTAGAGATTATGTATAATACCTGGATTATATACTTTTCCTGTAACATATACTCATAGAGAGCTATGACTAATTAAGTTGACCAATAGTATAAACTGGATTAATTGGTTCTGTTACAAATTACATGTCATTATAAAATTGCATATTTTTATAATTTTTCTCCATTTCCCAATGAAATCCAAGAAAGCATAGGTAAGACAGAAAATTCTGGAGGAGGCGATCACCAGTTTGGCCATAAATTATCATAGATTTCTACAAATTTCTACAAATTTCGTAAATTTTGATGAATTTCCAAAATGTAGAGAAATATGTTTTCTCTGTGTAACAACGGTGCTTTCCGGTTTACTTTAAAAACGGAAAACGCTACAGCATTTTATCCAGAGAAAAAATGCGAAATTAATTTCCTAGAAGAATATGTGCCTATTTTTAAGCTGAAATTCGAAACTTGTTTCAAAGGTCTTCAAGGGCCAAATTTTTTTTTCTAAATCGCAGCAATTTCTTCTTAGTTCAAAAAAGTATTATATACTTACTCATCTGTTCTCTTTGCATTGACGGCCCTGCTAAATTATTGTAGTGTGCTCGCAGTGGTTCAGGTTCATCTGTAAAAGATAATGTAGGGATTTTTATTCAATAATTTTTTTAACGAATCTCAAAAATTTGCTTTTGGTCCAAACCAAAGATAGCTCAAATTTAATTCCAAAGTTAGTTAATATTAACCAATGTACCAAATTTCGATGAAGTAAATGTATTTTGAGAATCTAGACACCCTGCATTATGTTTACCAGAACTAGTTAACAAATTTTGTAGTCCTCAAAGCTCTGCACTCGAAGCGAGCTTATACCATAATAAATTAAACGAGTAAACGAACTTACCTAAGTGAAGTTCTATCGTAATTGTATGAAGCACCTCCTCCTGAAGATCATCACCTCATAGTACCCTTACTTCATGCCAATGTCGCCACAAGCTTTTAAGATATAGGAACAAGACTGGAACCCGGTATCCGTTCCATGGTCCGCGGCGTACTGTCCAATTCCATCATTATTTCAAAGCCTAAACTGCCGTATTTAAATGGGCTAACTAAAGAATTAGATATGGAAACTAAATGGGTGGGACTGATCTTCAGGAGGAGGTGCTTCAGACAATTACGATAGAACTTCACTTACTAAGTTCGTTTAATCGTTTAATTGTATTACACACCTCCTTCGATCATCACCTCGTAGATGTTTAAAGATATACGGCAGAAGAAATGTATTTTTCATTCTTCATATTATGAATAATAACTGTATTATTGAACTAGTTACAAAAGAATAAATGCAATGTGTAGTTCAAATACTGCTCCTCATTTAATATACGCTTAAATATAAGAACGGAAATAATTTCAAACAGGTTTTCCTTATTTTAAGTTAAAATAGCCTTTGCAAAACTAACATCTTTGTTTTCTATGGTGTTTCTATCATAGAATCTAGCAAAAGTTTTAGACGTATTTGTCCAACCGGCTGTTTTCTTGATCAGATCAATGTTAACGCCAGTCCTTTTCGCTACCGACGTTGACGCGTGACGAGTACTATACGCTGAAAAAATTTTTGTGTCCAATCCACTCTTTTGTAGAATACTCTTAATCCAACGGCTTAAAGTTTGAGTGGCCTTATGAGGTCTCTTCCAGGAGATGAAAAATTTTACCGTATCTCCTCTCAGGGCTTTTGTTCTTGCTACGTATGTTTGCACTGCTGACGCTACGCAGACTGAAAGATCCGTTTCGAATCTGGGCAACCGTAGAGTAGATTGTGTCTTATTGTGGCTGGACTTCTTTATTCGCGATGGAATCTTGATTTCTAACATGTCGTCCTTCTTCAGTATATTTCTGACGTCTATATTTGCGTGTGTCTGCATCCTATGTCCCGTAGCAAGAGCCATTAACGAGACAACTTTCAACGATAGTTGTTCCATCGTTATATCTTCATTAGGATACCAGGTGGATACTAAATCTAAGACGATCTTCGCATCCCAAGTGGAATCATACTTAGGCTGAGATGGGCGAAGCTTGGAAACTCCCGTATAAAAACTTTTTATCTGCTCGTTCTGCCCAACGTTGGGTCCCAGAATTAGAGACACAGCTGATCTGACCGAATTGATGGATCCATAAGATGCTCCCTTATCAAATTCGCTCGCTAGGAACTTCAATACATCCGAAATTTGAGCTCCAAAGACATTTACTCCTGTCAAATGGAAAACTTGCCACCATTTCTTCAATGCTACGTTGTATTGTCGTACGGACGAGTCAGTTAGCGATGCCATGGAAATTTTAATCGACTTCTGTGTCATTCCCTTTAAAACGTAAGCTTCTTTGATAAGATCCCTGCTACCAGGGAAAGCTGGGATGACAGGGGATGTGGTTCTCTATTGGAAGAAGACAGTAAATTAATTCTGGGTTTAAACACCAATGGTGGTGATTCAAACCTTGCCATAAAGCTCGGATACCATGAATGGGATGACCATTTTGGTACCACAAGAATGCCTCTAGATCCTTTTTTATTAACCTTTTTCAAAAATTTTGGAATAATCGCAAATGGAGGGTAAGCATAGGAAAAATAAGGACGCCAATCGACAGTGAAAACATCAATAGCGATAGACCCAGGATCCTTTTTCCATGTAACATAAACAGAACACTTAGCATTTGCCCTGCTTGCAAATAAATCGATTTCAGGCTTTCCAAAGATCTGCAATATTTTTCGAAATGCTTCTGGGCACAATTCGTACTCTGTCTCGGGTTCCAATCGACTTGATTCAAAGTCGGCGATTTCCTTTTCCTGTGATCGGATGTAGGATGCGCAAATCCAAATATTCCTATTCTCGCACCACATCCATATCTCTTTAGCGATTTTACTTAACTTTTTGAGCTAAATATCACCCATTATATTTATATATGATATGGCCGTGGTGTTATCTATACGGAGCAAAATATTGCAATCTTTTAATTTCTCTGTAAACCACTTCAAGCCGAAAAAAGCACCTTAAAGTTCCAAAACATTAATATCTAATTGTCAATCTGTCTCATTCCAGAAACCATGGGCTTCTTCCCCATTGCTATACGCACCCCATTCTGATCGGGAAGCATCTGAGAAAATCTGTATCACAAAGTTTGATTTTTTGATCGGATTAAATATTGTGATAACATTAGCTTTCCACCAGGACAAATTTTCATGCATCCTTGAGGATCGCTTCATGGATGCATCAAAATCATTATTGTTCACCCTAATAGCGAGGAACTTTTCACTTTGAAGGACTTTCAGATACACCCAACCATATTTAACTGCATGGCAGCATGATCCCAATGTTCCTAATAACGATGCAAACTCTCGTTTCTTAAACTCATCTCTTTTTTTAAGCCTAGTGATTGAATTAATTATATTAATTCTTGTATCGTTAAGAAGTTCAATTCTCATCTCTTTAGAATTTAAAATTAATCCTAAGAATTTACGGATCTGAGTTGGAATCAAATGACTTTTAGCTTCATTGATAACAAAACCTAATTTTTCTAACAAACAACGTGTCTGAACAACATTGTTGCTACATTCTAGGAATGAATTTCCGAGGAGGAAAATGTCATGTAAATGAATGACCGATTCAAAGCCTCGCTCTCTGAGCCAAGCTACGATCGGTTTCATAATCTTGGTGAACAAAGAAGGAGCTGTGTTTAAGCCAAAGGTCAAATAAACGTTTTCAAACAATTGACCATAAAACCTGAACCTTAAATATTTTCTGTAAGGTTCCGCTACAGAAACAAGATGATATGCATCTTGCAAATCAGTAGTAGCCATAAAGCAATCTTCTTGCATTAAATCTCTAGCCAATCGAATATCTTCGAGTTTGAAGTGCTCTGTGTAAATAAACTCATTAAAATTTTTCAAATTCAAAATAAGACGATTGGAACCATCAGGTTTCGGAACCAAAAAAAATCTTTCAAATAAATTGACCCTTTTCCTCTTGACATGCACGAATTGCTCTCTTTGAGAGCAACATGTTAATTTGATCTGTGATTTGAATCGTTTCATTTTTAGACCATTGGGATTCTTTTGCAGGCTATGTATGAATCACTTTCCTTGAGAATGGTATTTCATAATCTTCAATCCATTGTAATAAAGTTTCATCCTTAAAAAATTTCTTCCACGTAGATGAAAACTCTTTTAACCTACCCCTATAATACTCACCGGCGTGATTACTTCTTGAATGTATTGCTGCTCTGATCCTTGTTGTTGGTTGGCTTGTAATAATTCTGACCCCTCTGCCCTTGATTCTGCTTGTATCTCTAGAAATCCGACTTTCATTGGCCCCCTCGTGCCATCCGAGGATAATTCGAAGAACGAGGTGGGCTCTTCAAGTTTTTTTACCCTTTCGCTGGAGGATTACTTTTAACCACTGGTTTCATATCTTTTGTTGAACGTTCAAGCAGTTTTACTGCTTTTAAAGTCTTATCTAGGGTTTTCCCGAAGAGCCATTCATCCAGATCAGTCGCAATTAACGAATCCTTTAAAGAAGCGTTAAGTTTCGATAGAATAAGCAGACGCCGAGTTCGCGATTCTTCGCGCTGCAGATCCACTAACATCCTGCATACGTCACTTAAAATAGTAATTATTGCCAAACTGTCTGGCTTATTACCTTTTAAAACATTAGACAGCATTGGACCCAAAGCAGCAAGACACAGGGATACCTTTTGTTGCTTCTCCACCATTCTGTTATCTCTTGAGATAAGTGGTTCTAGAAGAGAAGCTTTTACTTCTACATTCAATTTCGTACGCTCCATTGTTGCGCAATTTGCAGGTATTGGGTACTTTTTTAGCAAATCTTTTTTCTCTTCTTCGGGGAGTCCTTCTTTGAAGATATCACTACATCTGATAATAATATCATTATAAATTGCTGGAGCTAGAGGCCACGATGAGTCCACCCGTTTTCCTATTGCGACACTTCCGATGTTTCCACTTGTCCAGTTACCGGCTCTAGCTGCTTGTGAACGGATTTCTCTGATAATTCTAGCACTCATTGCTTAACCGAGGTAACAGGCTGCACCGGCCCTGATTGTTTATCCGAAGATTTGGTTTCATCTGACACCGTTCGATCATCCAAGACAGAATCGTTTAACGAAAAAAGTGGTGGGCGAGTAAGAGAAACTGAGAGTGGTGGACAAGAAACAGTTTGTGGTTGACGAACATCTGTCGACTAAATAGAGCTATCCGAGCTAGAGGACGAGGACGACGAGGACTGTTTATCTAAAATAAGAAAAAGTGAAACTTATCACTCATAAATGTTAACAAAACTCTAAAAAGTGCCTGGAGGCGACGTCATGAATACTATTCATTCCGTATAACTTGTCCCGCGTTTCCTTTCTCTAACCGAATTTATACGTGTATTTTAAAGTAACCAAATAACTATTTGGATATATATGAGAGAAAACGCTTTTCTCTTTCGGAAACTTGGCCGTTATATTTCTCATTGAACAACAACATCGGTTAGCATCGAGCCGAACGTCATTCTGAAAAGTGAGGTTAAATACTTACGACGACACTTCAACCGACAAATTTTCTTCTCCTGCCTTTTAATTTTTTCCTTAATTCGCTTAAGTTATTTATTTAGACGACTCTCCTTGTCATTCGTATCACGTTTCCTTTTATGACCCATTGTTTCTTTTAAAAAAATCCTGAGATTAAAAATACGCTTGCGATTTCTTGGCACAAAGAAAAGGAATGATGGAATTGGACAGTACTCCGCGGACCATGGAAAGGATACCGGGTTCCAGTTTTGTTTCTATATCTTTAAAGCTTGTGGCAACATTGGCATTAATTAAGGGTACTACGAGGTGATGATCGAAGGAGGAGGTGCGTAATACAATTGATTTTTCTTACCCACTGGAAGTTATTTTCAGATAGTACTTGCGCGAGTGTGGTCCAAAAAATTGGTTGCACTCGAAATCCCTCCCAAGGTCAGAAAATCTGTTGAATTCGGGCGGAGGACACAATTGCGTTCTATCCCCTCTACTCAGGTAGATCTTGCTTGATGTGAAGGAAAGGGGACGGGATGACAAGAGGCTTATCATGGAATTGGCGGAGTGTCATTTTTGTTTGGAAGTGTTTGAATTCCCAGGGTAAGTTTTCCAATAACGAAATTACGTGAGCGTAGAACGAATATTTTTGGGGAGACTAGACCTAGCCACTTCGTTGAAAGAAAGATCTTGTGAATTGAATGCTTTTCAACTCTATATTTTCACAAATAAAAACCATTCTTCGTTAATAATTAATTCATCATTTATCTGGTTTGGTTAAAAACTCGACTATTTAGTTTAATATTCAACTATTTCTTTTATCTTTAAATTTTCTTTTAAAGTAATTTTCTTCACTGAAAATTTGACTAATCCAGTTTTGGCTCAAAATTAATCGCTTCTAGTGAAAAAATTAATTATTTAATTTTTCATCGAAAATACAACTAATTGTTCGAAAGTCAAACTAATTGTTTGAAAGTCAAACTAATGTGTAAAAGTGTATTTTATTGGTTCAAGATTGTTGAAAATTGTATTTTTTTTTTGTAAATTTATTTTTTCAACTGAAAATTCAACTATTCCATTTTTTGTTGAAATTTCAAACACTTGTATGAAAGTTGAACTACCTTGTTGAACATTGGTTTTATTGATTAAAGATGTAGCTAATATGTTGGAAATTAGTTTCTTTTATTAGAAAATTGATTTTTTAACTGAAAAATCAACTATTCTAATATTGGTTGTAAATTGAATGGTTTGCAACTTTATATGCTCTAAAGTCAAGAATTTTCAACGGTAATTCTTTACAATTGTAGAACATTGAATTCCAATACAGAAAGAGAACAGGGGTCGGAAATAAAAATAGGATACCAAAAGGTAAAATGTATTCGATTGATCACGAATCTTTTTATACAAGCTTTTTTTATATGTTCCAGCAAAACAAAGTATTAAACCAATAAATATTTATGCGCAAAAATCAAAGTTCAGTGTCAATCAAAATGTCAATACAGTATGCCATGCTGTAATAAATACCGAGTAAACGTGTGTTGAATTCTATAAGTACTCTTTAATTTATCATGCCCATCTTTAACTTCATCATTATATTCAAAATCAAGGTTATATATTGTACCTACATCGTTCCGGGCATTATATATAATTCCTAGGGATTATATATAATGCCTGGATTATATACTTTTCTTGCAACATATACTCATAGAGAGCTATGACTAATTAAGTTGACCAATAGTATAAGCTGGATTAATTGGATTTGTTACAAATTACATGTCATTATGAAATTGCATATTTTTATAATTTTTCTCCATTCCCCAATGAAATTCAAGAAAGCGAAGGTAAGACAGAAAATCCTGGGGGAGGCGATTACCGATTTTGCCATAAATTATCATAGATTTCTACAAATTCCAATAGATTCCCACAAATTTCGTAAATTTTTAGGAATTTTCAAAATTTAGAGAAATACGTTTTTTTGTTGTTGTATAAACGGTGTTTTCGAGATTACTTTAAAAAAGGAACAAGCTACAGCATTTTATCTAGAGAACAAATGCGAAATTAATTTCCTAGAAGAATATGTACCAATTTTTTAAGTTAAAATTCGAAACTTGTTTTAAAGGTCTTCAAGGGCCAACGATTTTGATTTTTTTTTCTAAATCACAGCAATTTTTTCTTAGTTTAAAAAATTATTATATACTTACTCATCTGCCCTATGTGCAGCCCTGCTAAAGTGTTGTAGTGTGGTGGCAGTGGTTCAGTTTCATCTGTAAAATATAATGTAGGGATTTTTATTCAAGAATTTTGTTAACTAATCCCAAAAATTGGCTATTGGTCTAAACTAAAGATAGCTCAAATTTAATCCCAAAGTTAGTTAATATTAACCAATGTACCAAATTTCTATGAATTAAATATATTTTGAGAATCTAGACACCCTGCATTATGTTTACCAAGACCATTTAATAAATTTTGTAGTCCTCAAAGCTCTGCACTTGAAGCGAGCTTATACCATAATAAATTGATTTTTCTTACCCACTGGAAGTTATTTCCAAATAGTAGTTGCACTAGGGTGGTCCGAAAATTCGGTTGCACTCGACATCCCTCCCGGGTTCAGAAAATCTATCGAATTAGGGCGGAGGGCACAGTTGCGTTCTATCCCCTTTCCTCACCTAGATCTTGGTTGATGTGAAGGGAAGGGGAAGGGTGACAAGAGGTTGATCGTGGAATTGAGTGAGTGCTTATGTTCATGCACTTGCTCACATTAGGGCGGAATGTCATTTTTGTTTAAATGTGTTTAAATTCCCAGGGTAAGTTTCCCACTAACGAAATTCCGTGAGCGTTGAACGAATATTTTCGGTGAGCCCAGACGAGCTCAACGAGGGCGGCCAGTTTCGCCGAAATTTGGACTAGACCTAGCCACTTCGTTGAAAGAAAGCTCTTGTAAATTGAATGCTTTGCAACTCTACATTTTCAGAAATCAAAAACCATTCTTCGTTGATAATTAATTCATTGTTTATGTTGTTTGGTTAAAAACTCGACTATTTAGTTGAAGATTTAACTATTTTTTATTACATTTGAATTTTTTTATAGTCATTTTCTTAACTGATAATTTGAGTAATCCAGTTGTGGCTCAAAATTAATGTATTTTATTGGTGTAAGTAAGTATACCATTAAGCCATTTCCCTTTCAGGGTAGGCGTGACACTACCCGATTCGGGTAGTGTTTCTAGGTGGATAGTTTCTTGTAGTAAATAACTACAAGTGTGGGCTCACCACACCCACGATGTGCCAACAGCACGCAGTATTCTACAATGGTCACCCATCCAAGTACTAACCGCGCCCAACGCAGCTTAACTTCAGTGATCTGACGAGAACTGGTTTTTTCAGCGTGATATGGCTATATATGTGTAAGATTGTTGAAAATTCGTATTTTTGTTTTAAATAAATGTTTTCATCTGAAAATTTAACTATTTCATTTTTGGTTGAAAATTCAAATACTCGGATGAAAGTAACTTGTCAAACATTGATTTTATTGATTAAAGATGTAGCTATTATGTTGAAAATTAGTTTCTGTTTTTAGAAAATTAATTTTTTGTCTGGAAAATTAACTTTTCTAATTTGGGTTGTAAATTGAATGTTTTGCAACTATATAATTTACAGTCAAGAATTTTCAATTGTAATTCTTTAAAATTGTAGAACTTTGAATTCCAATACAGAAAGAGGACAGGGGACGGAAATATGAATTTATACAAGTGTAAAGGAAAAAATTGTGCACTGTACAGATTTCTACAGATAGTGTAAAAGAGTAGGAGGGCATAGAGTAGTTGTACGTGCTTGCAGAACGCAACTCTCTAAGCCAGGCCTGCCCAAGTAGGGGAAAACTGCTCATTCGCCACATGTTCGAGTTCCACCACCACTTTCCTTTTCACAGGTCCAGAGGCTTGGGGGGTGGTCGCTCTCGTGAAGTTGAATGAGTAGAGGTCCGTGGTGGTGTTAAATTCCCATCTGGCAAATAAGCAGTTTTCCCCTACTTGGGCAGGCCTGCTCTAAGCAGTCTAAGCCCCAAAGGTATCTCAGGGTCGAGGAGAAGAGCAGAGAAGGAACGGAGGGGCAATCGATGGCTACTCTAACCGCGCGAGGGAACTCGAGTGCATTGAAAAATTCGACCTTCGATTTTTGGTTCCCGGGCCCCCGGGCTTTTGAAATAAACATGGGTTTATAAATGGGAAAAGCTTGGTTTTCGAACAAATGGAAAAAAGAAGTACTTCTTATTAACTTTTTGTAAAGTAAAGTGCAGTCGCCGCTTAAGGAATTTTCCAGGAATAATTTTCACCCTATAACTTTTAATTTTGATGCATCCAACACTCTTGTATTGTGATTGGAATATGCCCCAAAAAATGCCCCGGCACTCAAGCTATAAAGCCTATTGTGCCGCACCCGTGTTTATTCTCAGGGCAGCACTCTGAATCCGGTCACTTTCATCAAGCATTTTTAGATCTCTGTGGATTTCGTTGTTTCCAACGTTCTGGAAATATACCTCTGAGGTGCCAGGCGTACCAATCGCACAATAAATTATGCTCTTCTTTGTTGCAGGCACGGTGATCATCACCCACTCTGTCATTGGGCAGCCTCCCTAGCAGGCCGCTGAAGGAGAGTACGGCAAGGCTAGGGTGGACGGAGCGGTCCCTCTGAGGTCATAAGTTAGATGCACAGATTCGAAGCACTCGCCTGATGTGTTATGTATGTAATGTGTATGTGTGTGTGTTCATTACTCGAAATCGTCCAACGACCACCGAGCGTGAGTCCCCCGTAGAGGCCTCAAGCGCAAGGAGATCGCAGACTCATTTTCGAAATCATTTTAAAATCGACTCCGACTCCCAAGGCTAGTCCCCTCTACATGGAGCCTCTAATTTGGTACGTACCCAGCCTCTTCTGAGAGGACCCACAGTTTAAGGTGGGTTCCGAATCACCAAAGGCCCGGAAGAAGTACATAGAAAAATTTACATTGTTACCGGCTCAGGGATCGAACCCCAGTCCTCCTGGACGGAAGCCTGACACGCTATCGTCTGAGCCACTGAAACTCTTCAGGTTAAATGATACAGTTGATGAATTTCAAGAATAATATTTCTAACTCAACACATTTGACAATAGTTTGAATAATGTTTATTTGTTCAAGCATTTATTCCCTGTTAATCGTATAACGTTTTTTTCTGGAATTACAGACAGAATTAACGAATGATAAGAGTAAAATTTTTTGTTTAGGATATTCTACAATTTTTTTAACAATTATCATTTATTTAAACAATTTTTTTATTTCGTAATTCGTGAAGTTATTTTTTTTTAATTCGTCTCACAGATAATGAATGTTCAGAGTGATATTGTTTGTGAAAGGCAGTTTAGCAACTATTTAAGAAATTGTTATCACTTCCTCCTCCTTTTTCATTGCCAAATATATTAAGTTAGAAATATTATTTTTGAAATTATTCAACATTTTTTACATGAAACTGATATTTTGTATTTTGTGGGGCATTGCCGGGCACAATTCGAGGGGTTTGGGGGCGTCAGAATCAAAAGTTATCAGGTAAAAATTATTCCCTGAACATTCCTTAAGAAATTTTTATCTTTGATCCACATTAAGTTATTAAAAAGTACTTATTTTTTCAATTTTTTCGAAAACCGAGCTATTCCCATTTAAAACCCCATGTTAATTTCGAAAGCCTGGGGGCACGGGTCAATGTTGATAAATTGAAAAAAGTGAAATATCTTTTTCCCTAAAACAAACAAATTTGGGGGAGTGGGTATCGATTGCCAAAAATCGAAAGTGGAAGTTTTACAGATATAAACTTGGATCACCCTATTCTTGCACTGATTCAAGCCTTTTTTTATAAATCTAAAAATCTTAAAGAAAAGTCACTTCTGAAAATTCAAAGAAATCAACTTACATGCTGGCATCAGCATCCGCAGATTCAAAGGGCCTGGTCGTGGTGTACGTGAATCTGTAAAATATAATATAGGGATTTTTATTCAAAACTTTTTTTAACGAATACCAAAAATTTGCTTTTGGTTCAAACCAAAGATAGCTCAAATGTACTCACAAAGTCAGTTAATATTAACAAAGGTACCAACTTTCGATGAAGAAAAATTTATTTTGAGAATTTAGACACCCTGCATTATGTATTTTTAGAGTATTGTGTTATTTTGACGTCGTATTGTCCATTGACATGGTTGAAAATATAGGATCTTTGCTCATGCATACGTAACAATAACTTGAAGCAGATAATAAATTAATTTCTGAAACTAAAAAAATTATTTAAAACAAATTTTGTTTCCCAAAATTTTGTATCAAAATTTATAGTGCGTAAAAAGGCAACCGAAAAAGACTAATGAAGAAATTTAATGAAATATTCACCTTGCGCTCTATTATTTCATGTAAGTCATGATTCTGCTACTTATGTCTTTTAAACTTTCTGCAAACACGGTTGACCTTCCGAAAGCTACATTTTCAAGATTTTTGTATCCTAATCTAGTATTTTTTAGTACTCAGTTTTAGCATTTTTCAAAACATGTATCCGCTATATTGGATCAATCATTTTGAATTTGTAACTTTCGACACCAAATTCGAAATCATAGACACTAAAAACCCCATTATACCAAGTTTCAGAAAAATATGTAAAAATGTAACAACTTCGACCACCATATTGGATGCGTCATTTTGAATTTTTAACTTTTCAAGTTAAGTTCAATGTCGGCGACACCAAAACTCCCCTCATTCCAAGTTTCAGACAAACGTATGCAAATTTAAGAACCCCTTTGAACTAGTTTTATATAGATGCGACAAAAAATAGATGTTTTGCCACTTTTATTGGATTCTGGCCCACTGTGTGGCTGCTAGCAGAGCTTCAGTACGGTGTTCTGGCTTCAAAGATACGCCACGATGGATGCAATATTTTCTTAAAGATTATTTTCGAGTGACTTTTAAATGTAGGCAGAATAAGCGCCTATGAAAAATTTTGGACAGGGCCTGCAGAAGGTTGCATCGTTGCAGGGCCAACAAACTTCAAGAAGCCAATAGAACCACCAAAATTTCGAGCACAATTCATACGTCCAGCAGAACATCATCGAAGTTATCAAAAGTTACAGTTAAATTACCATAATTTAAGAAATTTCCACAAATGTTATATATAAATTTCTATACATTTTAGAAATTATAGCCTGAGCTTTTGCGTATGCGTCCTGCAGAACTGTTATGGAATGTTACCGCTGAATTACTACACATTTCCAGCCGTAAATGTCCATATATTCCCATAAATTCACATAAATATCTATACATTATCATAAACTTGGACAAATCTCGCAAATTTTACACATTCTAATGAATTTTCACAAATTTCATGAACGCCGTTTAGCGAGAAAAATTTATTAGCGATTAAAAAATTATAATATACTAACGTGGAGTTTTAGAGAAGTTGAAGCAAAACCGTGGACTTTTGCTGGCCGTGGTAAGAATTTTTTAACAACGAAACCCCAAAAATTTGAAATCGGCGATCCCAAAACTCTCCTCATAACACAGGCAGAAAAAGAATTTGTAAAATTTACAACATGATCGGTACAAATATGGACAACGTGACATTTTAGAAGATTTCAAAGAAGTTCAGTTAAATGTATTGATTTTCTGTAGATTTTACCTAACTTCCAGTAAAATGTACAAGTGTACGGAAAACGCCGAGTTGAGTATACTTTACTGGAGGCTAGGTAAAATATACAGAAAATAAGTAGATTTAAATGAAGTTCTTGTAAAATCAACTGAAAAGTCAGGTGCTCTGAATTTTTGTTTTAAAGATTTAAAATTGAAAACTCTTGACTTTTGATCTTCAAAATCATCACAATTTAAGAATTTTTATTGATACATCTTTCAAAATTAAAGAGTTTTCAATTGTAAATCTTCAAAATTGAAAAGCTTGAGACTGCAAACCGTTAAATTGAATAATTTGTAATTCCATATTTGCAAAATTCATAAATTGTCAATTGTAACTCTTCAAAACTGCAGAACTTTGATTTGCAAATTTCTTACAATTGAAGAGTATTTAATTGTAACAATTTACAATCAGAAATTCAAAAATTATTCATAATGATATTAATAATATGTAATATTTCACAATAATTATAATTTCATGACTGTGCAATAATTTGTAATATTCAATTATTTCATAATCTTTTATCATGAACGGCGATCTCTCAAATTACGGGAGGCCTGTTTCTGAGGTCCGTAATTCGAAGAGAGCCGTAACTGCCGGTTACGGCGTTTTCCCGAATTTCAGCATCCCAATTAACACAATTAACTGCATTTTCAATAATTAATCAACATTTTTCACCAATTTTTTTGGCAGATATGACAAGTTCATATGCAAATTGGTCAAGAACAACCAAAAAAGTTTAGAAAATGAATTAGAATCCGCGATACACGCGAATAAAGATTCAAACAGTTTTTGTCGATTTTCTTGGCCTCGTTCATTTTGCAGTTAAAGGTCTTCTTCCAAATTACAGAAGTTATAGCCTGAGATATTGCATATGTGTCCAGCAGAACTGTTATTTAAAGTTACCAGTGTATTACTGCACATTTCCATGAATTTCCATAAATGCCCGTAAATTTCCACAAATTTCCACTTTCCATAAGTTATCATTAATTTCCACAAATTTCATAAACTTTCATTTTTTTTTTAAATTTACAGAAAGTTGTTTTTTTTAACGGGGTTTTCGGGTTTACTTTGAAAACGGGAAAAGCTACAACATTTTTGTTCAATGGAAAAACATGCGCAATTAAATTTTTCATAAGAACCTGTACTTTTTAAGTCAAAGTTTGAAACTTGTTTCAAAGGTCTCCAGGGACCAACGCCGTTCAGCGAGAACAATTTATTGTCAGTTAAGAAATAAAATTTGTATTTTTTTCTGAATCCCAGCGATTTTTTGTTATTTCAAGAAAATTATAATATACTAACCTTCATTGCTCGAACTTGGCAACCATTTTCTACGCTGCCGCTCCCTTGTTGGTTGATCTCCACGTGACTGATTATCACTTCCATCTGTAAGATATAATATAGGAATTTTTATTGAATAATTTTGTCAACGAACCCCAAAAATATACTATTGGTCCAAAGTAAAGAGAGGCCAAATGTAATCCTAGAGTCAGTCAATATTAAAAAAACCGAAAGTTCCAAATTCCGATTATGTAAATATATTTTGAGAATTTAGACTTTCTATAAATTTACGTAAATTACCATAAATGCCTATACATTTTCACAAATTTCCATAGAATTCTAAATTTGATCGAAGTTTATGAAAATGTATGCAATTTATAGTAATTTATGATGCTTTAAGGAAATTTATGGTAATTTGTAGGTAAATTTTGATAACAGTTCTGCTGGACGCATGCTGCTGGAAAAGTGATGACTTAGCGGAAGGACTGTAAAGAGACCTGAAATTGGTCCCTTTCGAAGCGTTGTAATGGCCAAAAAAACGAAATTTCAAGACAGGGCGTTGTGAAAACGAATTCATGAGATCCTCCAATGACTGACAACTTTGAGTTCAGCAACCTAAGCTAGTACACATGGGCCCAGCAGAACTGTTGAGTAGAAATTTCCCGAATGAGTCTACGATTTTTTACGCTAAAAGTAAAATTAAAACTAAATGTTGGAAAATAATCTACTCATTAGTATTAAGTCACGTTATAACAGTTTTCGAGAAAAATGCAAATGTTTATTTACAATGTGCAATTGAACATTTTTGCATCGTTAGATTAACAAATTATTCTTTTGTAAACGATTTATGAAAAATTGATCAAAATGTTAAGGAATGGTGAGAAATGAATTCAATTAACAATAACATTCTCAATATCGTGCTATTTGTTATTGTTGCTAATTTATATGATTTTTTAATAAACAAATACCGATTTCACCCTATTCTGCATTATTATGTATTAAGTATTTCTTAATCGATTTCAAAGTATTTTTTCAGAAATATTCAGAATTAAATTTTTCAGAGACATATTGCTAGCGATTTTTCAATTTCTGCCACAGAGCAAAAATATATAAACGAATAAAGTGACAAAATTGGCTATTTCAGATTTGTGAATTTTTATTTCAAGAAAAATTACAGAAAGAAACTCA
Source organism: Andricus curvator (assembly GCA_932195095.1). Lineage (NCBI taxonomy): Eukaryota > Metazoa > Arthropoda > Insecta > Hymenoptera > Cynipidae > Andricus > Andricus curvator. Next base: position 776,607 of record CAKNYM010053371.1, on the reverse strand, counting down.
CCATCAGATGGAATTGTTACACCTGCACTTATAAAACAAAAATAATTCTAATAATATTTATAACCAAAAAGCAGCATAAGTTTTTGTCACTTTATTTGTTAATATATTGTTGCTTTGTGACAAAAATTAAAAAATCGCAAAGCACAATTCTCACAAAAATTTAATTCTAATGCATTTTTCTCAAAAATTTGTATAACGTGACTTAATACTAACGAGTAGATTATATTCCAACACTTAATTTTAATTTTCCTTTCAACGTCAAAAATCGTAGGCCCACTTATCAAATTTATCAAATGTTACCGGTAAATAACCATACATTTCTCAAATTGAAAAATAGTCTATAAATTTAATAAATTTTCACATTTCTCAAGAATTTTCCAAATTTCATCAATTTTAATCAATTTCTATACATTTTTGAAATTATTGCCAGAGCGATTCGAGTTAGTAGTCAGAAGAATAATCAGTGCTCAGCCCCTCCCCTACAAGATATATTTCACTTTAAAATGGAAAAATTATAATTAGTGTAATAGCTACTACTACTACTTCATCCCCATCTATGATTGGTCACCTCATTTAAATATGCTTATATGAAAGAATACACCAAACTCTCTGTTGAGGAACAAAGTCGAGGGTTGCCTGTAAATAGCCTTGTTCATAAAGCGCGTACATCGAAACGTAAACAGTCAGGGCCGCCTGAACGGTTTCCATAATATTGCGCAATATACTTGACTGAGTAGTAGTGCACTGCGTCCCTTTAGTTGCGGAGTCGCAACCGTCTCTCGCCCTGCCTCCTGAGAAACTGCGGGGACCAGCAAATTCTAGGAATTCAGAAATCGCGTGCGATCGCGCGTTCCTCAACAGAGAGTCTGGTGTACTTAGAAATAAATTCACTTGTGTCTTTTCATTTTTTTTCGTCTCTTTTGTGGTTTTTCCAAAAATTACATTTTTTTATTTTTGTTACTATTTTTTACGATTAAACCAAAAACTACGCGTCCTATCAAAAAATTATTGATGACAGATTTGCAGCTCTTTTTTGGGTAAGCAACTTTTATCTATTAATTTTTTTCATAGCTTGTGTCGTTTATCCAAAAATTTAATTCTTTCATTTTTAAATTTATGTTTTACAATTAAAACAAAAACTACGCGTACCATCAAAAAATGATTAATTAAAAATGTATAGATCTGTTCTGCATGTACAACTTTTGTTGGTCAACTTTTTTCGTAACTTGCGTCGTTTTCCCAAAAAATCAATTTTTTTATTGTTAATGTTATTTTTCACAATTAAAACAAAAACTGCGCATCATATACAAAAATAATAGATAACAAATTTGTAGCTCCTTTTTGTGTGAACAAATTTTGTCTGTTTCTTTTTTCGTAGCTTGAGCCGTTTGTCCAAAACTCTAATTTCTTTATTTTCAACGTTGTCTTTTTACGAATAAAACAAAAACTACGCGTCCTATTAAAAAGTGATCAATAACAAACTTTTAGATCTTTTTTGGATGCATAATTTTTGTAAATTCATCTTTTTTTGTTTCTTGCATAGTTTGGCCGCAAAATGGAATTTTTCATTTTTTTGTGCAATCAGAAATTGAATTTTCGATTTTTCAAGAAAATTCAAAAAGTTTTGTGAAAATCTTGTACGTTGTTCAAAAATGAACGTTTTTATTCTTTGAGTTTTTTTCATATCGTGCGTTGTTTGGTTAAAAATTTTCATTTTCGTTTGTTTTTCTTAAATTTGTAAATGCTATAACTCTGGTAATTTTTTTATCGAAAAAAGGCATAAGGATACATTTTTCGTCCTTTTGAGTACTACGAATAGCCTTACATAGAATTTTCAAATCTTAAAAAAAAGTGGTCTCAAAAATTTTGAAAATGCTCTAAGTTTTTGAATTTCTATCCAAAATGGCTGGATAACGTGCTTGACCTTCAGTTTAGGACACTCAAAGAGTATACCAAAGACCAATAATTCGCGGTTCGGAAAGCAGAACCGACGGAGCGCTTGGCCAGTAGGCAGGAGAGGAGATAACGTGTAGTGAACGAGGTGGACGAGGCGACGAATTATTGGTCGCCTCGTCCACTCGTCCACCTCGTTCACCGCACGTTATCCCCTCTGCTGCCTACTGGCCAAGCGCTCCGTCGGTTCTGCTTTCCGAGCCGTCAATTTAATCTGACAATTTTTTTCGAAAGTTAGCGTGCAAAAACCTGTTTTTCGGATTCAGAAGGTCTCAAAACGTGGACATTCGACAAAAACGAGAGGGGGAGGGGGGGGGGGTAAAATTGTACACAAATCTAATACTTTCTCTGATGTGAATGTAAAAACCAAGTTCACACGGTTTATGTTTTTCTTTAAAAAAGCAAGTGTCGGCTTGGCCCCTCTTTCGGCTTAGCTCCACTCTCCCCTACTTAAATATGCATTTTCAACCAGAAAGTTAATTTTCAACCAAATAGTTGGATTTTCTGCGAAAATAATAGAATTTTCAAACTGAAAAGAAGAATTTTCAACAAAATAGTTGATATTTCAAGCTAAAAAGACGAGTTTTCAACCGGAAAATCTGAATTTTCCACAAAAAAGTTGATTCAAACCAAATAGTGGAATTTCATATTTTAGATTTTGGTTTTCAATCCAAAAAAAGACACATTTTCAACAAAGCACTTAAACTTCTAACAATAAAATGAATATTTAACAAATTAGTTGGACTTTTAATCAAGCAGTTTGATTTTCAACGAAAAACAATACATTTTCAACTAATTAGTTAAATTTTTAACCTGCGAGATGAATCTTCAACTGATTAAATTAATAATTTAAAAAGTAGCTCAACTTTCAACCAAGAAGTTGAATTTACAATCAAAAATAGTTTAATTTTAACCAATAAGATAAATACTTAACAAAGTAGTTCAACATTAAACCAAGTAGTTGAATTTTCAATCAAAAAAGATTATTTTCTAACCAAATAGTTAAATTAATGTTCTACCAAAAAAAATTTCAGCCCGAGTATATCATTTTTCAACAAAAAGTTAATTTTCAACTACTTTGTTGAATTTTCAAGACAAAAGATGAAATTTTCTACAAAACATTTCAATTTCCAACTTGTAAATATGAATTTTCAATTTAAATGATGAATTTTCAACCAAAAAAAAATGAATTTTTGACAAATTATTTCAAATTTCAACCAGGTGGTGGTATTTTTAACCAATAAAGATGAAATCTCAACGAAAAAGGTAATAGTCAATACTTATACCAAAAAATATTTTAATTCAAAATAAAAAACAGTTGAATTCGACCAAAAAAGTAGAATTTGCAAAAAAAAAAGTTGAATCTTCAACCAAGAGATTAATTTTTAACTAAAAATTGTGCTTTTAACAAAAAAATGCAATTTTTTACCAAAATATATGAATTTTCAACTCAAAAAGACGAATTTTCAACGAAAATAAATTACTTTTTAATAAAAAGTTTTAATTTTCGACTAGAAAATATCAATTTTCAAAAGAAAATGGCATTGTTACATTTTTAATTTCAAAAATATTAAATTTTAAATAATTCAATTATAATAATTTTAATAATTAATAAGTAATAAGTAATTCAATTTTAAACCAAGTAGTTAAATTCTCAACCAAGCAAGATTAATTTTCAACAAAACAGTTGCAGTTTTAACCAAAAAGCATGAATTTTCATCCAAGATGATTAATTTTCTACCAAAAAAGAAGAATTTTCAACATGATACATGAATTTTCGAGGAGGTATTTGCTCGTCCAAAACATGTACGGAATAATACGTATTAAACATTAATCAGTTGAAGTAAAATTTAAACTACATATAAATTCAAATAACTAGTCACCAGAGATTAGGAATTTCATATACTTCATAAACATATTTTTTCTTCATGCAGGAATATTGTTTAAATTTTACAATTTTTGTCAAAAGTTGGAAAGAAATACAATAAATAAATAAATATATATATA
>CAKNYM010053371.1:730453-772547 GCA_932195095.1 Andricus curvator | reverse complement strand
TATACGCACAAGAAATAAATCGCCAAAACCCAGAAATCGAAATTGGAAACACAGCCAATTTTAAAAGTTTTGATTTTGGTGTTGAATAAAATTATCTTTATAACTTGCATTTCAAACATTTTTCTAAAAATTTGTGGTGGGTTTTAGCACGGAAATACGCTAGAAAAAAATCAAAAGCATCCAGGTGTCGAAATCAAAAGTACAGCAAAGTTTCGAAATTTGGAATTTGGTATTTAATATAATTAATTTCTTCACTTGTGCTGTTATAATTTTTTCAACGATTTGTGAATTTTAAAGCACAGAAATATACATATAAAAAAATCGACAATAATTCTATTACATAATGAATTCCAAAATTTTGAAATTTTCTGTAATTCTAATTTCGACTCCTGGATGTTATCGACTTTTTTCTAGTACATTTCTATGCTAAAGAAGTTAACACATGCTCAGAAAAATCTGTAAACCACAAGTTATAATGATAATCTTATTATATACCAAAACGAAAAGTTAAAATATTCGCTTTATTTCCAATTTTGATTTGTGGGTCTTGGCGATTTTTTTTCTAGCGCAGTTTGGTCACTGGAAAATAGAGTTGAATTAAATAGGAATTGTCTCTTAGAAAATAATTGAATAAAATCCGAAAAAATTGGCAAGACTTTTTTGACTGCATTTTTCTAATTGTTTAAATTTAAACATTAAAAATGTGAAAATAGATCGTTTTTCAATGCTTATTGCAAGCAAACGAGTCGCTTCTGACTTTTGGTCGCTTTTTTTGAAAGTCGATCACTGCTTTCAGTTTTATTTTCGAAATATATCTTTAATTATACGCATTTTAAATTTAATGTTTTCAGACTAATTTGAAATGTATATTGTTTGTATTATGAATTAAGCCATTTAAACCTCTAAGTTTTTCAACTTTTTTTAACACTTTTTTGTGTGTAAGAAACGACTTTCTTGCATCTGAATACTGTTTTAGAGTAGCAAGAAGTAAAAAGAAGCAAATCCCATCCTGTCCCTTCCTTCCGCGCTATCCTTCTTCACCAGTCCCCTCTTTCACTATTATTTCCATCCTTTCACACCATCCCTCTCCAACCCCTTTCAAGATTTGTATTATAGTGGTCAAACTTACCACCAAAATTGATGAAAACTACGAGAGCCAGAAGCAGAGTTCCAAGAGGGATCTTCATTTTTCTTGCCAGATTTCGTGAAAGATAAGTGATAAATCTGGATCATTTCCACCGCTATATATACCCGAAAAATTCATTAAAATGACGAAATATTCCAATAGGTGTAGCCCATGTAGTAAAAGCAATAGAAAATCTTATCAGTGCAAACATACTATCGCAATCGAAAACAGCGCTTAATAGATCTTTATTTTCTGGCCTTCTACTAACACTCGGAAAAAATTGCCAGTCAATGTTTACCTGGTAATTCTGAAAGATATCTTTTTAAAATGTATTAACTTGATGAAATAACAGAAGTTTTAAAAATACATTAAAAGGGGAAAAATTAAAACTTGGCGAGATTATTATTATTAAAAACGAGAAAATCTCGCTAAGTTTTAAGTTTTTCACTTTACAGTACAGTCTCAAAAATTTGGTTACTTTATCAATTTAATACATTTTACAATTTATATATATTTTAGAATTACTTCAATTGAATTGAATTCAATAAAAATCTGTTAACAGCTGAATTTCCAAACTATAAAATCGATTTTTTTTTTTAGAAAACTGTTGATCTTTAAACCCGAAAAGATGAATTTTCGACCAAGAAAGATGATTTTTCAACGTAATAGTTGAATTAAACCAAACAAAAATTAGACCAAACAGTTGCATTTAAAACCAAATATAGTTGATCTTTAAGCAAAAGTAACCAAGTTTTAACACAATGCCTGAAATTCTAACTAAAAAGATGAATTTTCAACAACAAAAAAGTAATTTTTAACAAAGCAGTTTAATTTTCGACCAAAAAAGTTCATTTTCAACAGAGAAAAACTTCTTCACCATAAACGATGCATTTTCTACCAGAAGAGGAATTCTCTACCAGTTAAGTTAAACGTAAAAAAAGGATTTTTAACAAAATAGTTAAATCCTTAACCAATTACATTACTTTTCATTCAATAAAAGTCCATTTTAAACCAAATGATTTGGATTTTTAACTAAAAAGGATTTCTTGGAATACAAATGGAATCATTCAATTTTTAGTTTAAGAAAATGATTTTGATCAGAAAAAACGTGTTTTCAACCAGTTGAGTTTAACCAAAAAATACGATTTTTGAATCAAATAGTTGAATTCTGAACCAAAAAAATGAATTTTGAATAAACAATATTAATTTTTGAACCCAAGAGACGAATTTTCATATGAAAATTATTAAAATTATTTTCATGAATTTCCAACAAAAGAGTTAAATTTTCATTTTCAACCATAGTTGAATCTGAAAAAAATTTTACACAAAGTAGTTTAACCAAGTAGTTCAATTTTTAATACAAAATATTTACTTCTAACCAAATAGTTAAATTTAGGAGTTTACTTTCAAAAGGGCATATCCACTTTTGAAATTTTTTTGTTTTTTTTTTTTGCGTTGATCCTATCTTTAGGATGAGCGCTATATCAACCTGTGTATCAGTTGCCTCCAAAAAAGCTTTTTTGTCCGACACCCCTTGAAAACGCGCCATTGCATGCACGTGAGGCAGGCGTAATGTGGCCGCTTCCAGCCCAGTGCCGTTCGCACATGCGCACTCCGCCGCCGGGCCAACATGAAACTTTACGCCAGCTACATAACACTTTACGCCCGCTAAATAACACTTTACGTACGCTACATAAAACTTTACGCCCGCTACACATAATTATCTTTATCTTTTAAAAAATTGTATCGCTGGACCCCACAGTCTTGCTTCTGCAAAGTACGCTATTTCTTTCTTTCACTTATAATCTAAAATTGTCAAGTACACCAAACATCCTCTATCTGCTTAACATGCTTGTTTTCAAGAAGGGTAGGAGAAAAAGTATGGTATGTATCAAGGGCGTACGGCTATTTTGACTTTGACCTCGCTAAACTCGGGCGGCAAGTTCACACTCGTCAAAATAGCCTTCTTTACGCCCTTGATACACAATATACTATTTATCCCATATTAAAAGTGAGTTAAGCAATTGCTTTTCCATTAAAAGATGATGCATCCAGTCTCTGGATAATGAGAATCCAAACTTCTGGTAATTTGGTACGTGGTCTAGGACCAAAGTAATGTAGTAACCCAGAAAAACCAATTCTTCTTTAAATGGTGTAAAACGTTTTTCTCGATTTCCCAACAAAAACCAAAAGTGGATATATGCCCTTTCGAAAGTAAACTCCTCAATTAATGTTCTACCAAAAATGATGAATTTTCAACAAAATACATCCACTTTCAAAAAATCTATAAAAAAGTTAAATTTTAAACCCGAAAATACAATTTTTCAAAAAAGGCAATTTTCAACCAATAAGTTAATTTTAACAAATAAACAAAACAATTTTCAACTCAACTGTTAAATTTTCAAGACGAAAGATGAAATTTTCTACGAAACAGTTCAACTGTCAACTTGAGAATATGAATTTTCAACTTAAATGATGAATGTTCAACCAAAACAAAGTGATTTTTTTTAATTAGTTCAAATTTCAACCAGGCAGTTGAATTCTTAACCAATAAAGATGAATTCTCAACAAAAAATGTAATAGTTAATACTTCTACCAGAAAAAATTTTATTTTGAAACAAAAAACAGTTGAATTCAATCGAAAAATAATTACGTTCAACCCAAAAGATGATTTTTTAACGAAGAAGAATAATTTTCTAAAAATGGAATAGTTATATTTTCAGCCAAAAAATTTAATTTTCAACAAAGTAGTTCAACTTTTAACCAAGTAGTTGAATTTTCGACCAGAAAAATGACTTTTTAAGAAAATAGTTGCATTTTCAAAAAAAATAAGTAAAGTTTTAACCAAATAATAGAATTTTCAACTAAAAATAGTTGAATTTTCTTATTGCGTTCTATGAATTCATTTGAAATTTATCATAAGAAAACTTAATAATTGTTATCGAAGTTCGTAAAGTTATTTCCATGAACTCCCCCCCCCCAAATTGGTAACGTAGTTTATGGACGATGCCAAAGCAAAATTTGAAGACTTTCAGGTTTTCAAGGATTTCCAGGACGCTAGACACCCTGGAAAAAAGGAGAAGTTTCTTGATAACAGGGGTGAAAGCGGAATTATTCAAAAAAGGGGAAAAGAGGGAAATAGGGGAAAGAGTGCGAAGTCTGTATTTAGAAGCTTTACTTATAAAATCTCTAGCCATCATTTTTTAAAGCATACAGAATGACTGTTATTGACATTTTCTTCCTATGGCACAATTCGTCAGAATAGACTGTAAAGGAGTAATATTTAAACTATGACAAGACACCTGGATCTCGTTTTATATATTTTTAGACTAGAAATATTTCTATCTTAATTATATATATATATATATATATATATATATATATATATATATATATCTTATTTAAAAATGTACTATTTGGCTGTCTTTTGGAATTTTTGGTTTGTAAATATATGACGAGCACAATTTTTACATAAAAATCGTTAGTAATAAGTTTGAATCCAACTTTTAAAAATATGTAAAAGTTTAAAACATGTTCTGTTAGTAATTCCACTTTTTTATTTAGATTAGGTGTGTATAACCTTAAAAATGGTAACATAATTATAATTATTTAAAACAGGTTATCTTCCAAATCTCTGTTTGAAAGATTTTTTCAATATCATTTATTTATTTCCGCAACGGCGTTTGTGAGCAGATCAACGATAAATAGCGCTGGTTCACTCATTAATTTTTGTATGCGTGGCGCCATTTGAGGAAAAAGTAAGGCTTTTTGTACGAACTAACTTAATTTAAAAGTCATTAGATATGACATTTAGAAAAGTTTCAGTATATGAGAATTGTTTTTTATTAATTTAGAATGTTTTAGTTCACAACAAATATAACAAATTTCATCGTTTTATTTATATTCAATCAAAATATGTAGAAAATGTATATTAAACATTCTCCAGATATTTTATTTAAAGATTGTTTTATTTTTCCAAATGTTTTCCACGTAATTATTTGTTTCTTATCTTATCTATATATTTAATATCTTATTTTCTAATCTTTTTCCATATGTAAGTCACATCGAAATTATGTTCAGTCATGTATAGACTAAAAAAAATGAATGTTAGTTTTACTTCGGCCTTGTTCGTGTAAAAATTCCTTGTTAACGTTACGAATACAATATTTATTCTCGCTGATAGTGCTGAACTGCTGAATTAGTTATGAAATAAAAAATATAGAATTAAGAAAAATACCGATAAAGAACAAATTTTATTTGCGTTATTTAGTTTTTTTTTCTGAACATACATAAACAACCAATAAAGATTTTCTACCAAAAAAGATTAATTTTGAATTTAGAAAAAATAATTTTTAACTAAACATTTGTATTAAAAAACTAATCAGTTCAACTTGCAAGCAAAAGGGACCATTTTTCAATGAAATATTTGAACTTTGAACAAAAAGATAAATCTTCAAGCCAGAAAAACCGATATTTTTCGAAGACAGTTGAATTTTTAATAAGAAAGTTAATTTTCAGGCAAGAAAGATGAATTTGCAACCAAATAGTTGAGTTTTCGATTGAAAAAGATGAATTTAACAATATAATTGAATTTTTCCTAAAATATTCAAATTTTACAACAAAATAGTTGATCCAAATAGTGTATTTGTCAAGAAAAAACATTTTTAGAAGATAGTTGAATTTTCAAACAGGTAAAGTTCAATATTCAACACGAAATATGAATTTTGAATCTGAAAGAACAAATTTTTAACAGAATAATTAAATTTGCAACAAAATAGTTCAATGTCAATGTTCAACACACAAGTTAATTCACAACGAAATAGTTGGATTTTAAACTAAAATTATGAATCTTCAAAACAAAAATTAACTTTTTACAATGTAGTTCAATTTTAAACCAAGTTGTTGATTTTTCGACCAAAGAAGATGAATTCTCAACGAAACATGTAATAGTTGATACGAAACCCAAAAAATATTTTCTCTTGAAATCAAAAACAGTAGAATTCAATAAAAAAATATAAATTTTTAACAAAATAGTTGAATGGTCAACCAGGCCAGATTATTTTTTAAACAAACAGTTGCGTTTTGAACCAAAAATTATGGGTTTTCAACCAAGAAGATTAATTTTATGCCAAAAAAGAAAAATTTTCAACATAATACATAAATTTTCGAGGGGTTATTCACTCGTTAAAAACCTGTATGGAGTGATACGTATTACGCCTTCTTACGCATTTCATGCCTTATTACGCATTGTTACGCGCAATAATCACAGAAAAAACAGATGCGAAATTTTGTTGCGGGTAATTTTTAAGTAGATGAAGTTAAATTTTTTCGCATCGTAACAAAACAAAATTCAATAGAGTTGACATGGTAGCCATTTCCTATGTGCTGGGTAAATCTTAACTCGTGAAGGTAATTTTTTTTGCAGGTAAAGATTACTCTGAAAACGCTGTAAAGATTACTTTTTTTTGCGAATGCATTATTACGCCAGTATTACGCAAATATTACGGTGCGATCGAAGAGTATCACATCAATAGAATTCATTAAAATAGTGGAATAGCAGGTCAATATCAGTGGAAGAAATCAATTGAAGTAAAAGGGTATAACCGGGCTAAGCACGCAAAAAAAGCCCCCAAAGGGAATCAAATGTTGAGTCAGCCTTTTGAAAGCATGCAATCAAAAACATTTTTCCCTTAATTTCAAACCGTTAGCCGCCATATTAGATGAGTTAGGGGAGTAACGTCCATTTTCGTTTTTATTTATTTTCTCTGTTTCTGTAGTTAGAAAAAATTTTAAAAAATACACAGGACTTCTTTCAATCATTCTCAACGTGCATAGTCACCCAAATAGCTATTATTGTGAATTTTTAAATTCGAGGGATCTTAGTGTAAAAAATTAAAAACTGTAATTTTCACATATTCCAACTTCTGAGGCCCATTGATACCTGAATATATTCATATAATAGAATTATATAAGCGTATTTATATATTATTAGATACATTATGTATACATAATGTATATATACATTGTAACAGAAAAGATAAAATGATTATTCATGATACTATCATTTTTGAGATTTTTTGGAAGTTTTATTTATATATCTGATTTAGTTTCATATTGATTGAAAATTTAATCCTCGTCACTGTCCTCATTTATCAAAGTTACCCATTTTGTTTTCGTGAATAAACTCCTGAAAATTTTTGCCGGTCTGATGATTCTCGACAAATATCGACCATAAGCTAAATAGTACACTACCGTCGGAAATTCATAGAAAAACGCTTGTGTTAAATTTGTTGCAGCTCAAATAGCAACGGTTTAAAAATGAGAATTTTCAGTCTCATATTTGCGCCCTTGAACATAGGTGCTCATCTAGGGAAAATTCATAATTTTTATTCCGAATTTTGGCTCATTTCGAGAGTCGTGGTGTGTTGAACCGAACATCCACACACCTGATCACCTGTCAAAACAACTTTTTCGCTGTGCGCTATTTTATCTAATTAAATAGTAGTAAGGAAATTAATTACAGTAATATATACCTAATTTTTAATTTTCGTTTATTTAACAGCAGGTATTAGTGATTTGAAATAACTTAAGCAGTTCGTATTACAATATGCAAATTTAAATTAAAGCCGGTTTTGTAACGACCAAGTCATGACCGTCCATATGCACATTGAAGCCTGAGTGTTCGAAGATATTTGGATTGTAGCATTTGGCCAATTATGTACAAATACATTTTTCTTTAAAAAAATCAAGAAATATAAATTGTTATAATTAATTTCAAGAGGTTTTATGCGTAACAAGTAGGGGTGTGCATTTTTTTTTAAACCGAAACCCGACGGGTCCGTATTTTTTTGGGTGGGGTTGAGCCTGGTCGTGTTCGAAGCTCGCAACCTGGCCCGAAAACCCGAAATTTCCGTAATTTCCTGTAACTTTGGCGGTAGTTTACAGAAAATTACCAAAAACGATCGAAATGTTCTAGAAATTGGAAAACATTTTCAAATTCAACCCGATCCGACGTTATTTTGCACATCACTAGTAACCAGTATTGATTATATCTTTTACTAATCAACAATATTGAAAAACGTGATATTTTATTTTTTTAATGCTATTGAATGCAAGCTCTTAATTCCAAATTCAATCACCTGATTTTAATCAAAAAATTCTGGAACGATATATTTTTATATACTAAGCGGTACTCGTTTTGTAAATAAAAGTGTTTATGCAGAGGGAAAATCTGCTTAATTTAATAATTTTTGTGTAGAATGAAATTTTCGAATGGTAAACTCCACTAACCTAAACATTCGAAAAGTTCATCTTACACCGAAATTAATAAAGTAAACAGTTTTTCCCTCGGTACACACACTTCTATTTAAAAAAGGAGTACTGCTTCGTATTTAAAACATACTTAATGCTGACTTGGGACGTTTTTGAGACGATAATGGTTTGATCTGAAAGAAATTTACTGTTCAGTGTTTTTTTCAAGCCACTGTTTTAAAATTTGAAATTCAAATAAAAAAAAAGTAAGTGCCAGTTCCAATGTGTTTGAACAATTCAAAGGTTTCGTTCTTGTATTTTCACTATAAAATAGGCAATGTGTTAACAAGTTTTGGAAAACGAAATATCATTGCGAAAGGAAATTTGTTTGATAACTTGTAAATTGTGAATTGTAGGAGGGTGGAGGTTCCTGAAAAATATATCGTTTACGAGGCTGTGAATAAATAATGAATCGCCGCACGAAAAAATGTCACGAGAGTAAAAAGTTTTATATTGTGCCAGAGATTAATAAAATTTTTTTGAAAATAATCCATTTTCTTTCAATAAGGTACGAGAAGAATAAGTATCATCTTGAATGCATAAAGAATTATATTTTAGTTTTTAGGCTTTTTTACTATCTGAATTAAAATTGGTAAAATTTAACTAATTGCTAGTGAAATTTTACGGATTCGATTAACGAAAAGTAAGCCACTAAAAATAAGTATAAAATTACTGCAGTCCTGATGAAGAAACAGTACAACTGCGTTTAAAACGAACCGAGATATTCAAGAAAACGCGTTTGCATCTGTACCTTTTAACGTGTAAGAGTTTTCGAAAAAAGAGTGGTTTGAAATCCTGCGCTAAGTCTGCTCGAAGTCTGCGACGATACTTTTTTTATTAATTATCATAATAAGAAGCGCCAATCTAGTTTAAATAAACTCCGGGGTGATAACTAAGTCAACACAAACACCATCATTGTTCCAAACCACCCCCAAACAACATATCAAAAAATAAAAAAATTGTAGATGCGGAAAACTTTTTGGGGCAAAAAAAAAAAACAAAAATACCCTTAACGAAAAAAATTCGTGAAAATCGCCCTATTTAGATGTGCCCATCGAGACCGATCTTAAAATGTGTCTTTGGACACCCCAAACAACATATAAACGAATTTTTAAAAATTGTAGACGAGGAAAACTTTTTGGGGCAAAAAACGAAAACACTCCTAACGAAAAAATTCGTGAAAATCGCCCCAATTAGTTGTACCCATTGAGACAGGTCTTAAAATGTTTCTTTGGACACCCTGAACAAAATGTCGAAAAATAAAAAACATTGTAAATGAGGAAAACTTTAGGGCGCAAAAAAACAAAAACACCCCTAACGTAAAAATTCGTGAAAATCGCCCTAATTTGTTGTGCCCATTGCGACAGGTCCTAAAATGTTTCTTCGGACACCCTAAACAACATATTAAAAAAAAGGTACATGAGCAAAACATTTGGGTGCAAAAAAACAAACACCCTTAACAAAAAAAATTCGTGAAAATCGCCCTATTTAGGACTAGCCTTCAAGACCGGTCTAAAATGTGTCTTTGGACACCTCAAACAACATTTTAAAGAATTAAAACAATTGTAGATGAGGAAAACTTTTGAGGGCAATAAACCAAAACACCCCTAACGAAAAAATTCGTGAAAATCGCCCTAATTAGTTGTGCCCATTGGGACAGGTCTTAAAATGTTTTTTTGGGCACCCTAAACAACATATAAAAAAAATGTAGATGAGGAAAACTTTTTTGGGCAAAAAAACAAACACCCTTAACGAAAAAAATTCGTGAAAATCGCCCTATTTAGGTGTACCCTTTGAGACCGGCCTTAAAATATGTATTTGGACACCCCAAACAACATATCAAAAAAATAAAAAAAAAATGAAGATGAGGAAAACTTTTGGGGGTGATTTTCACGAATTTTTTCATTAGGGGTGTTTTCGTTTTTTTGCCCCCAAAAGTTTTCCTCATTTACAATTTTTTTTTATTTTTTGATATGTTGTTTAGGGTGTCCAAAGAAACATTTTAAGGCCGATCTCGATGGGCACACCTAAATAGGGCGATTTTCACGAATTTTTTCCGCTAAGGGTGTTTTTTTTCATGCCCCCAAAAGTATGCCTCATCTACAATTTTTTTTATTTTTTGATATGTCGTTTGGGGTGCTCAAAGACACATTTTAAGATCCGTCTCGATGGGTAAACCTAAATAAGGCGATTTTCACGAAATTTTTCATTAGGGGTGTTTTCGTTTTTTTGCCCCCAAAAGTTTGCCTAATCTACAATTTTTTTTTTATTTTCTGATATGTTGTTTGGGGCATCCAGAGACACAGTTTAAGATATGTCTCAATGGGCACAGCTAATTAGGGCGATTTTCACGAATTTTTCCGTTAGGGGTGATTTCGTTGTTTTGCCCCCAAAAGTTTTTCTCATTTACCATTGAGCGCACCGATCATAAAAGGGCGTCTCCGCGCGAAATTCAGTAAAAGTATTGTCCACAGGCAGAAAGCGGAAGAAAAAAAAAGTTGTCAAATTAAAAAATTAAAAATACCATTACATTAACCTGGCCAAATTCGACATTTTTTGCTGATATATTCAATAAATCCGATTATTAGCTTAAGTAATAATTAATAAAAAGTGCATTCTTTATCGTGCCCAAATTCAATGTTTTTAAAAACTAAACTCGCCGATTCTAGCTCAATAACTTGTGAAATGATTTGAAATGTTCACAGTATGTTCGGAATACATACGTAACACCTCCAAAGTCGATAAAACATACACAAATTTCATTTGTTCACTTATATTTAATAACAAATGGCGACGTACCGGTAATCGGGGTTCGGACACTTTGGCGGAAAAAAGTATGCGACGAACTTAAACTTTGAGAAAACTTCGAGCGAGCCGTTTTTTCTACGACGTTTGAAGAAATATTTCCGAAAATTTCAGTGTAATCGGGTCATAAATATTGTAACTATAGATGATTTCATAAAAAACGCTCGGCGCGCGAACAGCTCGTCCAACGTTCGCGCGCGGCAGTAACGGAATATTATGCGTTTTTCACAGATTTTTTAACACTGCGACAGTTTCTTCATCAGGACGGCAGACGACTTTCTTGAGTAGTCGAGATAAAAAACTAATTCAATAGTAAAAAAAGTAATTGCTTGAAAAAAGAAAATTATTTGTACTGTATATAATAATTTAAAAAGATTATAAAAATGGAAAACGTAAAAAATAGAAAAGCTCAATAAAATAACGCGATGGTGTTACATTCTTAACTCTATTGTAGATAATAAGAAGGTCATATTGTGAAATTCTAAACGTGACGTAGCCTGTCTCCTAAAAACATTACACCTTCTGATTGTTTGAAGAAAGTTGAGAAAAGTAAGAATCTTTTACGATATTAAAATTATAATGGATCAATATGCTATATAAATTAATTATGCATATTTAGGATCCTCTTGCGCTACTCTAAATCAAAATTGGAGAAATTTAACTAATTACTGGTAAAATGTTTACATATTCGATTAACGGAATGTGAGCCACCAAAGATTAGTAGAACATTACTAGTTCGATTAGTAGAGATATTTCCTAATTTAATAGTGAAAAGCAACTAATATCCTGATACACAAATAAATAAATTTACTTAGGACTATACATAATAATTAAAAAGAGGTTATTAAAATGGAAAACGTGAAAAATAGAAGATAATGTTGTGAAATTGTACGCATGATGTAGCCGGTCTCGAATTTAAAAACATTGCTTTCTCATTGTTTGAACAAAGTTAAGAGAAAAAAAGTTGTTTTACAATGTTAAAGTGACAAAAAATCAATGAACTCCAAATTAATTATACACATTTAGGGTCTTCAAGCGCTGCTTTTCAACAGAGTTCTGTTTTAGATTTTGAAAATTTGTTTCGATTGCACATTTTTATAATTTTCCATATTAGAACATTGCAATTATATAGCCAACTTTGCGAAAATGAATTGCCTTGAATAAGGAGGAACTTGAGTGCTCGAAGAAGTTTATTTTTATTTTATAGCTTTTTTTAAGCAAAAGATACTTTATTGTCTCTCTAAACCAAAATTGTTAAAACTTAACGAGTTACCAGTGAAATTTTACAAATTTGATTTGCGAAACGTGTGCGACTAATAAAGATTAGTAAAAAATTACAATTTCGATTAGTCAAGATATTTCCTAAGTTAATAGTGAAAAACAATTAATTTCTTAGTAAAAACACATATACTTATTTAGGACTGTAGATAATAATTTAGAAAAAGTTATAAGCATGGAAAACGTGAAAAACAGATAAGTTTAATAAAACGACGTGATTGGGTAGCATTTTTAACTCTTTTGAAACAATAAGAAGGCCATATTGAGAAATTTTTAACGCGACCTAGTCTGTTTCCATCATCCAATTACCGCCTTCTGATTGTTTGCACAAAGTTAAGGAAAATGAGAATTTTTTATATACAATGGATCAATGCGCTATAAATTAACTATGCATATTCAAGGTCCTCATGCGCTACTTTTCAAAAGAATTCTGTTTTCGATTTTCAAAATTTTTCACAGTTCTACATTTTTCTAGGTTTCCATAGAAAATTAAAATTATTCAAGGAAGCGTGAATTTGTGAAAAATATATTACCTAAAAAGCTCTGAATAAATAATGGTTCGTCGTAGAGTTCCTCAAGGGAGAGTTGAGACGCGGGATACTCCAATTCTGATTGGTGCCGCTGTACCGGAACTAGTTGACCTTTTATGAATTTTGATTGGCTTGAGGTGGCGCGATATTCAAATCACAATTTTGTTTGCAAGAGGATTTAATACAGAATAGAAACAACACTCATCTCACGAACATTATAAATGATTAGGGAGGTTAGTTATTAAGGTTAGGGAAGAATAATATTCACTTTGAAACACATATAATACTTCAAAAATTTCATAAACAAAAGCACTAATAAAAAAAACACTGTTCAAACTTTTCCCGCCCCATGAAAAGGTCAAAGTTCCGGTACAGCGGCGAACATTGGAAGGGGAAACGTGTCTCAACTCTCCCTAGAGGATCTTTAGCTCGTCGTACGAGAAAATGCAACGAAAGTAAAAAAATATTATCTTGTATGGAAGATTAATAAAAAAATGGTTAAAAATCAATTCTGGTAATTAAGGTTTTTCATTCATAAAAATTGTTACAAACTATGAAGCAAGAGAGTTTATGAAGAATAAACCATGTTATTAATGGTAGGAATAGGTTTTGCAACAGTCTTAAGAACAATTATGACGCTACTTGGCCTGGATGATTTTTTTATTAACAGATGAAATATCTAGACGCTTTGTCCTTTTGAAAAAAGCAATTTTTTAACAACAATTCATGGAGAGAAGTTTTAAATTTTTCTGAGCAATACATTCTGCGGTATAACTGTGCAAATCGATGGGTGCAAATAAGACTATTCCATCATTTGGATATGACATTAAAAAGACGTAGACTTTCATTTTTTATATTGTCCAGACAATGTCAAAAATGAACGTCTACGTACTTTTAATGTCAGAACGTGGTCAGAACCAAATGATGGAATAGTTTTATTTGCACCCATCGAAATATGTTCATTTTTGTTGAAAAAAACATTTGTTTGTGAAGCTGTAAATTGCAAACGGTTTATACGACAGAAAAACTGGAAGAGGCAAAAAAATTTTATTCTTGCTCGGAGATAATGATAATGATTTTATAAACAATTTTTTAAAATAAATAATGAATTGTTTTAAAAAGTTGTTTAGACAAAAACTGACTTCTTCACTTTTA
The DNA here is from genome assembly GCA_932195095.1 of Andricus curvator. Lineage (NCBI taxonomy): Eukaryota > Metazoa > Arthropoda > Insecta > Hymenoptera > Cynipidae > Andricus > Andricus curvator. The sequence continues at coordinate 758,342 of CAKNYM010053371.1, read as the reverse complement.
ATTCTCAAACAACAACAAAATAACGGATTTTTAACAAAATATTTAAATTTCCAACCAAAGAGAGTAAATTTTGACTTAAATGATGAATCTCTACCAGCAACAAAAATGCATTTTTAACAAAGCAGTTTAACTTTTAAAGATAGTTGAGTTTTCAACGAAACAAGATGATTTTTCAACTAAAATGATGAATTTTTAAGAACAATTATTTGAATTTGTGATTTAACCAAGTAGGTGATTTTTTAACCAGATAGATGAATTTTCAGCCAAGAAAATTAATTTTCTACCAAAAAACAATTTTCAACAAAATGCGTGAATTTTTAAGCAAATAGTTAAATTTTGAACTTGAAAAGATCATTTTTAAATAAAAATATGAATTGTTAAACCAAAAATGGAATATTTACATTTTCAGTTAAAAAAATTATTCTCAACAAAGCGAAAACGCATTTCCAACCAAATATTCAAGTTTGTAATAAAAAAGATCAATTTTTAACTTAGAAAATTAATTTTCCATCAAAAAGAGCAATTTTCAACAAAATACATGAATTTTAAACCGAAAAGTTGAATTTAAAACTAAAAATGACGAATTTTCAATCAAATAATTAAATTTTCAACCAAATAATAGAATTTTGAACCAAGTGAGATGAATTCCGTACCAAAAATATAATAGTAGACTTTTCAGTCAAAAATGATGAACTTTCAATCAAAAATATTTGGATTTTATTATTGAGTTTCTATTAATTTAATTCGCATTTAAGCGAAAAAACGAGAAAAGGGGGAAGTTTCTTAAAGACAGGGGAAAAAAGGAATTCTTTAAAAAAGGGAAATAGGAGAAATAGTGTGAAGTCAGAAATATGAAAGTGATTTTCAAAATTAATAATGAACTGTACCGTTGCAGGGCTATCTTTTTATCAACATGAAACGTACTAAACGTTATCTAAGTTCGTAAAGTTACTTCCACTGACCCCACACCCCACTTCTGTTACCGACCATAATTTTGAGCGTTGCCCCCCCCCCCCCCCTCAAATTGGTAACTTAGTTTATGGACGGCTCCTAAGCTACGATAGACAGATAATTAAAAACAATCGTCAGTAAAATACAATTAAAAGCAATTCAACCGAAACACTGTGAATTAGTAGCGTTTGCCAAGGTGTCGCATTCAAAGTACATAATTTCCGAATTGCATTCAGTCGATTTCAATGGAATCGTTTTTACAGCCATTCAATACTTCATGATTTTTATTGCAAAATATGATCCATTTCTGTTGAGAAAACCCAAACATAACCTTCAATCGCTAAAACTTATAAGATTTTGTCAATATACTTGATGATTTCTATTTGAAAATGTGCTGACTCTTTAGGTGCCGTGTGAGTACAGATAAAATATTGTACAATTTCCTAATCCGAATTTTTTCGAGCGCTAAGGCTTCAATTTGTATCCAGTCGGTCATGAGTAACCTAAGACTTGCACTACTAAGTACAAATTTTCGTTTATGTGACTGATACGTGATGCGAAATTTAAAACAATTAAAAATTAGGTAATTATTATTATAACTGACCCGCTCATTACAAAAAGAAGATCGTCTTGACAGGTGGATGATAATTCAGCCCAACACTCAACGATACTCGAAATGAGAAAGAAACAATCTCAAAATGATGAATTTTCCCTAGATTCTCAAAATGAGTCTGCGAAGCTCATTTTTGTTTCAGCTCAAAACTACACCAATTTTGGCTTACTCTCGAGGATCGGCGTTTTTCTGTGTTGTCGGTACGATCAGCGGAAACTATTAAAAATCACTGCTCAAATGAGCCAAAATAGAGATATTTTTGATATTTTGAAGAGAATATACCACGTGAGAAGTTTAACAAAAATGCAAGAATTTCTCGAATTTTGTACCTCTAATTCAACTTGAGACACGATCTAGGTCTTAAGATCTTATCCTTAATTTAAGCCAATAAAACTTGAAAAATCTCCACTGGTTCTCGAGATACGTTTTAAAATGTCCAAGTCTCGAACCTCAATTTTCAGTCGGCGATTACTGCTGTCGACCGCGAAAGCGGTGATCGCCGAGAATTTCTCAGATTTTGTTTCTTAACTTCGAATCGTGTTGTGAGTTACTATACTTATGGAAAAAAACTGAAAATGACATGACGTAATCTGTGAAGTTTCATCGTTAATTTGAGCCAATAAATTTGCAAAAAGTTTCACGGGTTCTCAGGATGCAAGATAAATGTGCAAGCATATCTGCTTCGCGTCTCAGTCGGCGATCGCCGCAGATGGCCAGACTTGCTGCTAAAGCGACTGAAATTCGGCGCAGACACGCTTGGACATTTTTAGTCGTATCTGGAGAAATCGTAAAGATTTCTAAAGTTTTATTGGCTTAAATTAAAAAAAAGTCCTTAAGCACTGCGTGGTGTCAATGTGAGATTTTTGCTACAACTTTCCTAGGTCATGCTACAAGTTGAAGTCATGGTACAAAATTCGAGAAATTCTTGCATTTTTTTCAAACTTTTCACGTGATATATTCTCTTCAAAATATCAAAAATATCTTTATCAGGGCTTATTTGACGCGTAATTTAATAAGCTTTCTAAGGGGTTTTAAACAAATTTTCTCGCTTCTTTTGGGAACGAGTAAACTCGTTTCAAAGTCAGCAGTGATTTTTAATAGTACTTTCGCTGATCGTACCGACAATTTCCGACGGTAGTGTACTATTTAGCTTATGGTCGATATTTGTCGACAATAAAGAGGCTCTTTTCCAAACAAATTTTTTTCGAAAAAATCATATACGTTGAGAATGATTAAAAGAAGTCCTGTGAACTTATTCAGATTTTTTCTAACGATAGAAACAAAGAAAACAAATAAAAACGAAAATGGACGTTACCCCCCCCCCCCCCCCCTAACCCCACCCAATATGGCGGCTAACAGTTTGAAATTTTAGGCAAATTTTTTTTGATTATATGCTTTCAAATGCCTGACTCAACATTTGATTCCCTTTAGGGACATTTTTCGCATGCTTGCCCGGCTATACCCTTTAAACTACACAAGAGCTCCCATAGTAGCGCATCCGATTTACGAATTCCTAGAACTGCTGACCCTAGCAGTCGACTATATTGCGCAATATTATGTATTCCAATTGGAAACGGTTCAGGTGGCCCTGACTGTTTACGTTTCGAGGGTACCGATTTACAAGCAAGGCCAGTGCGAGGCAACCCCCGAAACACATTATTTTTTTAGCGTATAACGAAAGTTTACGAAATGTACAAGATTATGAATTTCATAAATTTCATAAACATGTCTTTTCTGAACGCAGGTATATTCTTTTTAGGGTGGGTTGAAAATAAGCGTATTGGGATCTTAAAAAAGTACAAACAATTTAAAATCGATAGACATGCAGCTTGGTTACCCACGCTCAAAAAAAGTGTTGAAAAAAATTCTTGCTTGCAGTTTTCAAATTTTCCTGAGTTTCAATTGTTTTACATACATGAAGGCGAATGTTTATCAATTATTTCCTGAGAGATAATTCATGTTCAATTCACCCCTGTTTTTGGTAAAAATTGGCAATACCTGTGTAAATAGAAGAAGAATTTTTTCGAGTACCTGAAACTTTCTAATGACAAAAATTCACTAAAAAAAAATCGCCAAGACACAGGGATCGAAACTGAAAATACAGCCAATTTTAAAAATTCTGCTTTTGGTGTTGAATCAAGTTAGCATCATATCTTGTGGTTCAAACACTTTTCTAAGTACGTGTGTGGGTTTTTAGCACTGAAATACGCTAGAAAAATATCCAAAAAATCCAGGAGTCGAAATTAGAAGTACAGCAAATTTCAAAAATTTGTAATTTGGTATTTAATATAATTATTTTCGTCCCTTGTGGTGTTATAATTCTTTCAAGCTTTTGTGGTATTTTTAAGTACATAAATATGTTAGTACAAAATCGATAATAGTTCTATTACGTTCTAAATTCCAAATTTTTAAAATTTTCTGTAATTCTAAAATGTTAACCCCCCCCCCTTCTCCCCGTCTTCGTCGAATGTAAACGTTTTGAGATCTTCTGAACCCGAAAAACAGATTTTCGCGAATGTTTCTGCCTGTTTCTGTCTGTAGATTTTTAGTCTGCTATCACGATAACTTTCAAAAGAATAGACACATTGGATTGGGCTTTGGTATACATCCTAAATGTTCTAAAATCATGGTCAAGTTCGTTAGCCAGCCATTTTGGATGAAAATTCAAAAAGTTAGAGCATTTTCAAAATTCTTGAGACCACTTTTTTTTAAGGTTCAAAAATTATATGTACGATTGCTCGTAGTACACAGAAAGACGAACAATTCATCTCTATGACTTTTTTTGATAATAAACAAATTACTAGAGTTATAGCATTTACAAAATTGAAAAAAAAAATTAAAGTTTCAAGCCAAACAATGCACGATATGAAAAAATTAAAGAGAAGAAATACGTTGCTTTTTAAACATCTCACAATATTATAATGACAACTTTTTGGATTTTCTTGAAAAATCGAAAATTCAAATTGTGATCGCACAAAAATACAATTAACAATTAAAAATTCCATTTTGCTGTTAAACTATAGAAGACACGAAGGAAGACGATTCCACCAAAATTGTGTATTCTAAGAAGATCTACAAATTTGTTGCGAATCACTTTTTGACAGGAAGCGTAATTTTTGTTTCATTCGTAAAAAACTGCATTGAAAATAGAAAAATTAAATATTTAGACAAACGACACAAGCTACGAAAAAAATAAATAGAAAAAATTTATTTACCCCAAAAAGAGCTACAAATTTTTTATTGATTATTTTTTGTTAGGATGCGCCGTTTTTGTTTTAATCGCGAAAAATAACATTAAAAAGAAAAAAATTTAATTTTTGGAAAAGCGACGTAAGGTACGAAAAAAGATTAATGGACAAAAACTGTGCATTCAAAAAAAATCTGAAACTTCCTTAGCTATCACTTTTTCATAGGATACGTGTTTTTTTGTTTTAATCGTAAAAACTAAAATTAAAAAAAAAAGAATTAAAGTTTTGGACAAACGCTACAAGCTATGCAAAAAATTAATGAACAAAAGTTGCTTGCCCAAAATGAGCTAAATAGCATTAAAAATAAAAAATTAATTTTTGGAAAAACAAAATTAGAGACGAAAAAAAATGAATAGACAAAAGTGTTCAACCAAAAAGGCTCCACAAATTTGTTATGAACTTTTGTTATAAGAATACAGTAGAAATAAATAAATTGACTTATTGGAAAAACGACGCAAGTTACAATAACTTTTTGTTTAATAAAATTTGTCGCCTAAATTGTATCTAAAAATTTTCTTTGAATCACTTTACGATAGGATGCGCATTTTTGATTTCAATTGTAAACAATAGCATTGAAAACAAACAAATTAAATTTATGGAAAAACGACACAAGTTGCAATCGAATGTTTAATGACAAAATTGTTTTTTTTTATACACGGAGAAAAAAATATGCCTATAATAGTAAGAGCACTAGTCATGCTTTTGTCGTAGGTTTCATTCTTGCTATCTTGGTACAAAATTCATTCATTTTAAGCAGGAATCCCTTTATCCTAAAAAAGTACAAAGCTTCATGCTTTTAAAGCCGTTATCCCTTGCGAAAATAGCTCGAACTTCGCCTTGCTACTGTTGTAAGAAAACTCATCCTATTAGAGTATGAGTACTCTTACAAACGAGATATTAGGTCACGCGCAAGCGCCGGTAGGCGTGGCCTAACATCTCTTTTGTAAGAGTACTCATACTCTAATAGGATGAGTTTTCTTACAACCGTAGCAAGGCGAAGTTCGAGCTATTTTCGCAAGGCACAACTGCTCTAAGGGCATGTGACTCCAGCAATAACGGCATGCGCTTGATTCTTTTATGGTATAGGACATTTAATGCTAAAAATGTCTAACCTGATGCCAATATTGGTAGAAATTCATACCAATTTCGCACATGAAGTTCCATGCTGTAATATTAAGAGCTCAGCCTACTATAACAGTGTGGTTTTTTTCTCCGTGTAGGATGCGCACTTTATTTTAATTATTGAAACGGGGCAATGAAAATACGTCTTTTTTATTTTGTTGCACAATTAGGTTTTTTAAAGTTTTTTTGGTTTAAAAAATGTACTTTCAAAATATGTATGTTTCAATACCAATGCATTTTAATAATAGTTATTTATTATTATACCATTAAGCCATTTCCCTTTCGGGGTAGGCGTGACTTGCTCGGTTGGAAAATAGTATTGGGTATATGGGTGTATTGGTATAGAGTATATAGGTACAAGTTAGATAGGTATATAGGTGTTAGGTATATATGTTTTAGATTGATCTGGAATTCTCGTGTCATTTGTTCAAATGACACGTTTATTCCGCAACACTGCTCCGACCCAGGTTGCTGATCAATCTCTCTAGCGATCACCCCAAGTGAAGAGCCTCACAAAATTGTTATGTATGGTTCCCCACTTGGGCCCTTTAGAATCCAAGGTCTTTGTTTCAGGCTTCATTCATTCTACTGTCACTCTGTTTACAAACAATTTGTCGCCACACTTTTCTGTCCTGGCATACTACTCTAGCTTCCTTCACGTCCATGCATTTTTTCATGCAAGCTCTTGTGTTTCTATGGCTTCTTACGTCTCTTCGGATTAATGTCTCGTTTACCGATTCTAACCATTCTTTCGGCGGTCTACCTCTAGGCATTCTGCCATTTACTTTACCTTTGTACACTTGTTTGGTCAGTCGCTCATCTTTCATTCTTCCAAGATGACCGAACCATCTTAACTGATTTCTTTCCCATGTGTCAACTATTGTCTCTTTTGCACCACATTCTTTGAGGATTGTCTCGTTTCGGACTTTGTCCATCAGTGTTTTCCCGCATATTATGCGCAGAGGTCTCATGCCGATCGCGTTAATTTTACTCCTGTCCTTTCCTTGACATTCCATGTTTCGCTACCGTATAGTACAGTCGGTACGAATATAGAATTATGTATGGCCATTTTAGCTTTTTTTGATATGTTTTTATTTGTTAGGATGGACCCTGCTCTACCGATAACCTGCTTACCCTTATTTATGCGCCTATCTAACTCCCCATCTATTTTTCCGTCGCTAGTGAATAGACTACCTAGGTATACGTACTTGTCAACTTGCTCTAATCTCTCATCATTTAGGACAATGTTGCACATTGTTTTCTCACTCTTTCCCTCAAACACCATGATTTTTGTTTTATTTACGTTAATTTTGAGTCCCATGTCCTTCATGCTTGTATGAAGTTTATTCAACATTCTTTGCAAGTCCTCGACTGATTCTGCCATAACAATCTTGTCATCTGCGAAAGCTAACCCACGTACCTTAACTCTTTGGAGATCTACACCTTCTTCTTCGAAGAGTGCAGTTCTTAGACACTTATGCATGAATATGATAAATAGCCATGAGGACATAACGCATCCTTGTTTCACGCCTTGCGTAATATCGAACCAGTCACTCAGTTTCCCGTTTACCCTTACGCTCGCTTTACTACCTGTATATATTGTTTTTATTGCTTGCAGGAGCCCTCCATTTACTCCGTACTCTCTAAGAACTTCCCAAAGTTTACTTCTATTTACCGTGTCAAATATGCTTTTTCTAGGTCAATAAATGTACAGAAAACTTTCTTTCCTACTCTCAAGCTTTTTTCTGTGATCTGTCTTAGGCTAAATATCTGATCTGTACATGATCTTCCTGGCATAAATCCACTTTGGACTTCCCATATTTTTTCTTCTGTGATTTCCATTACCCTACGAATAAGTATTTTTGAGTATATTTTACTTACGGTACTTAGTAGGCTGATACCTCTGTAATTGCTGCAGTTGCTTTTGTCTCCCTTTCTTTTGTATATTGGTACGATAATCGCTTTTCTCCAATCGTCTGGGACTTTTTCTGTCTCGATACACAAATTTATCAATTCGCACAACCTGTGAGGCATGTACTCGCCACCGTATTTAAGCATTTCAGCGCTAATACTGTCTGCACCAGCAGCCTTACCGTTTTTCAAGTTCTTTATTATGTCTCTGACCTCAGTGACACAGACTTTTTCAATTGGATTTTCTAATGCATTATGTTCTATGTCGCAGTTTTGTTGTCCTATATCTTCACCTTCTAATAGTTCTTTAAAAGAGTCTTTTAAAGCGTCTACTATCCCGTCTATATCATATAGCATTTCACCTTTGCTGTTTCTCATGCTGGCAAACTCTGTACTTTTACTTTCCTTCAACTGTTTATATAGTAGTTTCATTATTCCTCGAAAGCAGTTTTGTATTTTGTTCTCTTCTTCTGTTCTGATTTCCTCTTTACTCTCTTTGACTAGTCGTTTAACTTTCCTATTTTTGTGTCTGTAATCATTCTTGAGTCTATTTCTCTCATCATCGCTAAGACCTGTCATGTTCAGCATTTTTTTGTGCGATTTTTCTTTTTCTTTTCGGGCTGCCGCAATTTCATCATTCCACCACACATCGCCAGACTTTCTCCCTACCACTGCCGTACCACACACTTCAATCGCACTTTTAACAATGGTATCCCGTAATAAAGTCCACGCGCCCTCTATATCTTTATTCCTTTCAAGCGGCTCCCAAATTGCCTTATCTATGCGTTCGTTTATCTTATTCTGAAAATCTATTCGCACTTCCGGTTTCTGTAAATCTTCAAACCTGATTCGCGTTTGTTTCGTTTCTTTGGTTCTCTTTCTTCTCCATCCCCGCCCTAAGTTCATTCTGGAGACTAAAAGGTAATGATCAGTATTGCATTCGGATCCCCTCATGACTCTTGTATCTATAACTAGTTCTCTTAGTCTTTCATCTGCAATAACGAAGTCAATTATACTGCGGTTATTTCCTTTACACCAGGTGTAAGTGTGGATCATTTTATGTCGAAACCAAGTATTTGTAACAAATAGGCCCTTTTCTAAGCATAAGCTAACTAACTTTTCCCCGTTATAATTTTTTCTTGGATCCCCAAATTTACCTAGTACCCTTTCTGTATCTGTATCCTGACGTTGAACGCCGACCCATCCGTTCATATCTCCTAGCAGAATTATTCTTTCACCTTGATCGTAAGTACTTATTGTGTCATTTATAGTGTCCCAGAAAGCGTCTTTGACTTCTCGCGGCTCACTGTCTACTGGGGCGTAGCACGCTATGATAAATAACCTTCTGATTCCTACCTTCATTCTAGCCCACAACAATCTGGGAGATACAAAATCATGATCTTTGAGATGCTGTCTTGCTTTTTCATTCATAATTAAACCGACCCCTTGACTACGATTTGATTCACTACCTACTCCTGACCATATTTCAAAACCGCCTTTCAACACCCCATTTTCTATGTTTCTACTTTCGCAACCCTTTTTCTTCGTCTCAGGTACACATAAAATATCTAGTTTCCTTGCATGCATAGTTTCTCGTAGTTCTCTTACTTTAAGGTCATTCACTCCTCTAGCATTCCAGACACCCAGTCTCCATTCATCGCCTGAAACTCGACCTTTACGTTTACCGTGTGTATGCATTTCGTCAATCCAAGTTTCAGTCCATTTCGAGGCTACTTTATTGTTTGTATTATTCATGTTTAGATTGTACACGCAACTATCACCTTTATGCGCGAAATTTGTTTTGCGAGCCGAAATCATGTCCAAGTTAAGTGATTATTCGTCGTACGGTGGATAGTCTATCTGTAACGTCAGTCTCACCAATACTTCTGTTACTGTGTGTGTGGGGGGGGAGGTGAGGACAGAGGAAGGAAACCGAGAGTCTCAATTGGTTGGTGATTTATGCTGAGAAGGTTACCAGCCTTCAGCAGCGTTGTATTTGATAGGAGTTAATATGTACCCAAAGCCGAATCCTGGCCTACCTCTAAAACAGGAGCCAATAAGTCCTTTTTTTTTTAATTTTTTTTTATTTTTGAAAAAGAGTTATATATAGATATAGATGAAATTTGCTCCTGGTTGAAATATTAAAATAGTTCTAATAATTGAACTGCAATATTAGAAGTTTTAGGGAGAATTTAAGATGCATTTAGGAGTCTTTGAAAATGACGCTTAAATGCAATATTATAATTTTTAATCCCTGGCAATTTGCGAAAAGCTTTAACACGTGAGGATTTCTTGAACATTTTGAAATTCCTTCGAAACCATCAAAATCAATTGAAAATTCCTACTAATGGAGAACGTCGCAATAGAAGTTAAAAGTTCGGAAATTGAGTGATTTAGAAAGATTTTTTTTTGGGGATAATCTCGGATAAGTTAAAAAAAACCTATGGGATACCGTCATTTCCCTGATTTATCGCGTGAAAATTCTTTGAAAAGGGAGCAAAATATTATTACAATAAACTCAGGGAAAAACCATAAAATTAATTCCTGGAATTTGTCAAAAAGAAGCCCTACCCCAACATGTCAGGATTTTCAAGAAAGAAAAGATTTGAAATTTCTTTCAAACCATTAAAATCAATTGGAAATTCCTTCGCATACCTAATTCTTTAAAATTCGATAAAGAACCATATATAAACATATATATCCAATTTTCTCCTGCTTGAAATATTGAAATACTTATAACAATTGAACTGAAATATCACAAGTTTAAGGGAAACTTAAAATGCATTTAGGAATCTTTGAAAACAGCGTGTCAAGTGAAACATCATTAGTTTAATTTTTGAGTTTTTAACCGCTTTGAAGTATCTTTAGAGTTTACCCCCCCCCCCCCATTAACCTTACATGAGGCACGATAGTCTAAAATTTTTATCAAGAAATTTCATCATTATTTGAAGCTTTTAGCTTTAAAAATTTTGTTTCAGTAAAATTAATACAAATTGATCTAAGAAAAAAGAAGAACTTATCTTTAAAAATATTCTCCAGGCTCTCTTCTATTTCCTGTCCAATTTCAGGTTACACTTGAGGTTACACTTTGTGGAAAATTTTTTAATTTTATATTTGGTTTCTTCCCTTGTAATGATATAAAATTGAAATGATACATTTTGCAGGGTAGCTGAGAATAAAAATGTGTGCAAAATAAGTAGAAAATATTAGAGTAATCATGAAAAATAAAATTTGTACATTATTTTGCAATATCTGAAATAAGCAGCACTAGACCGAGGTACAGAAATAAATATAATATACATTTAATACAATAGTGATAAACATAATGGAGAAAAGTTCGCATTTTTGACAAAATCGAGTGCGAAGCACGAGATACGTGATGAGAATGTATTCGTTAAAGCCGAAGGAGCTTTAACAAAAGAGAATTCACAATCACCAAATGAGAGTAGTTGTCGCTGCTTTGACCTTTCATTTTAAAAGATCTCACACAAATGTGGAGGAAGTACAAAGACCGAGTGCGTAGCGCGAGGTAAATATATTATCAAGCGCGAAGCGCGAGATCCAACAGAGGAGCAGCGTATTTAACCAAATGGTTGAATTTTCGAAAAAAGGTGTTTTTTCCACCAAGAAGAATAATTCAAAATGAATTTGCAGATCGTTTTTGAATGAACAACTTTTGTTCATTGATTTTTTCCAAACCTTATGTTGTTTTTCCAAAAATTAATTTTTTATTGTTAATGTCATTGTTCACGATTAAAAAAAACTAAGCGTTTTATAAAAAAATAATTAATAATAAATTTGTAGTACTTTTTTGGTTACACAACTTCTTTCCATACATATTTTTTCGTAGCTTGACTCGTTTGTCCAAAAATTTAATTTTTTTTATTTTTAATGTTATTTTATTATGATTGAAACAAAAACACGCGTCCCATGAAATAATGATTTATAACAAATTTGTAGCTCTTTTTCGGCTGAACAACTTTTGTCGATTCATTTTTTTTTCGTAGCTTGTGTAGTTTGTCCAAAAATTTAATTTTTTATTATTAATGTAATTTCTTACGATTAAAACAAAAAGCACGCGTCCTATCAAAAAGTGATCAAGAAAAAATTTGGAGATCTTTTTTGAGATCATTTTGCACATAAAACCAATACCTTCTCATGAGGATGAGAATGTGAAAATAATAAAGCAACCCCCGATTAAGGGAAGCTCACGCTCAGAGTTGTCTGTCGAGCTGTGATCAGATGCAAGTGGTTTGGTATTAAAATATTAGGTGATTATTGTCAAAATAGAAAAAAATCATTTTTCAGGGTTAACTTCGGGGGTGGTTTTAACCCCTTAAACATGCAGCTTGGCACATAATAAAAAAGGCGTGTCGCATATTTTTTGATGGACTGTAACATATCACAGAGAGAGCGAAATCGGCGACGTACACCTGGAGTTACATTGCTTGCAAGTCCCGCGGAAAGACCAGGTTTTTTCGAAAATTGTGTTGGGTGGGAAAGTTAAACTATTTTGTTAAAAAATAATTTTTTAAATTGAAAATTCATTTTTTTTTAATTGAACTATTTTGATAAAAATTTGAATAATTTTTTTTTAATTGATTTTTTTAACCGAAAATTGAACTATTCCATTTTTGGTCAAACATTCATATTTTTTAGTTTAAAGTTCACCTATTTGGTTCAAAATTCGGGTATGAATTTTATTGTAAATTCATCCTGTTTCGCAGCAAATGAACCTCCTTGGGTACCAAATCATCTTTTCGATTGAAAATTCAATTACTGAATGTTGAATCTTTTTTGTTGAAAATTAATTTGTTTTTGAAAATTCATCATTTTTTCAACTGAATATGTAGCTATTCCATTTTCGGTTCAAAATTGAAGTTTTTATTTGAATGTTGATCTTTTCTACATGAAAATTGAACTATTTGTTAGAAAATTCATGTATTTTGTTCAAAATTCTTTTTTTTTTTGGTAGAAAATTAATCCTCTCTGTTGAAAGTTTATTCTCTCTTGTTAAAAATTTAGCTACTTGGTTAAAAATTAATCTGTTTTGATAGAAAATTAATCTTTTTGTTCGGAAATTAATCTTTTTGGTTAAACTTTAACTATTTGGTTAACATTTCATATTTTTCGGTTGAAAATTCAACTACTTGGTTGAAAGTTGATCTGTTTTGTTGAGAATTCGTCTTTTATTGTAGAAACGCCATCTTTCTTGGTTGAAAATTTATCTTTCTTTGTTGAACATAAACTTTGGACATTCTCATCATTTATGAGAAAGTGTTAGAATTGTCCGAAATTCGAACCCACAGTTTTTCAACGGATCCCCACGTTTTGAAACACCCTAAAGCCGAAAATAAATTTTTGGCGATGGCGTCTGTCTGTCTTTCAGTCCGTCCGTGAACGTTTGTTAAACAGCATTCTTTGACCAACTGTTGTGGTTTTATCCATCAAAAATGCTATCCACATATCGAATACTCAATTATTATGCCAAAAGACGACAGATATGTGAAAAAAGGATGGAAGAAGAATTGAAGACCTTTAAAATATCTACAATTTTTGTTTTGACAAGTAGTGTCTCTCCTGTACCACATTCTTTGAGGATTGTCTCGTTTCGGACTTTGTCCATCAGTGTTTTCCCGCATATTATGCGCAGAGGTTTCATGCAGATCGCGATTCTAAAGCGAGATGAATTGGCTGCGATTTTGCTCTGTGCTGTTTTTGAGTTGTATAAATGGGCAGCAAATCATTCTGATCTGCTTCCTGGACGAAGCAGGCATAGGGAGCCGGAAAGAAACAAAAAAAAAATTTCTCCCAATGAGCCCGTTAAGACGTTGGGCTTGCTTTGGAATTCAGCGATTAATGTGTTGGGGTTCAGTGTTACCAACTCCCTTTTGCCAACTCTTCTTTGCCGTCGGCGATCCTAGAGCGATGGACTAATTATAGTTACTCCATAAGCTCCATCCCTACACTCTTGATCGATCGCTGGTTGGGAACCTCTCCAGACTCTCGGGGTCAGCTTCATGGCTTCTCGGATGCATCTTCTCGCGCATAAGCCGCAGTGGTTCATCTGAAAATCCAGCTTGATGACGGCCGTCACCTGGTGTAGCTTCTGATAGCTGAAGCTAAGCTGTATGAGCCTCCTTCCTGACGCTGGAATTCCCGAAATCCCTGAGAACCGCCTGAGTCGTTTCCAACTTCTTCAACGTGTCCGTGACAATTTTTAAAAGACGCTCGTCACTGGAATACCTCCAGCACCTTCAGGAGCGGAACAAATGGCGCAGTCTATCCGAAAACTTCGCTGTGGGTCAGTTGGTCCTTGTTAAGGACGAACCATATTCACCATCGAGGTGGCCTTTGGGACGCATTGTTGAGGTTCATCCTGGCCCTGACAATATTGTAAAGGTGGCTACAGTAAAAACGGCCACTACTACGCTACGTCGTCACATCGCGAATCTCTGTTCTCTCTCTCTCTGCCATCACCAAGTGCTGCGACTTCATAGCCAGGCTGGGCGTATCGCTAGGCTGTATCCTTGCGTACTACTCATTGTTATAGCGTATATCTATCATTCAAGCTGTTGTTTATATTTTCGTCCTGCGGACGAAGGCGGGCGGACTGTTCGGCTGCTTTTTACCGTCATCTGAAATTGTGGGGAGTTAGACTTAATTTAATTCTCTCTTTACTTTAAGCATTCTCGGAAAAGGGGATGCACCTGAAATAAAACTGTCAGCTCTGCGCGTAGCTCAAAGGTCAGCGCCGAGCAGGTAGAATGGAACCTTTTCCTACGACTTTATATGTAATTGAGCAAGGAATTTGTTTTCACTTTATAATTATTATTTTCTTCAGAGTTCAGTTCAAGTTCAGTATTCGTAGTGAGAGGTTCCATTTTGTGAGTGTGAACGAGCCTTGTGATGGATTATGTGTGTTTGCCATTTTGTGTTGGATTATGTGTATTTGCCATTTTGTGGATTGGATTATGCCTGTTTGCCATTGTGTGGATTAACGTATGGCGGACTGGTTGTCATCGCAATTTTTATGCATGCTCTCATAAGGTCTGTAACTTCTGACTTACTTTTGTGATCGCTATTTGATTCTCGGCTTTTTCCTCCACTCTTCAAGTGGAGGCTTTTTATGCCATAGAATAAACTCTTTCATTTGCAAGTAAAATTTGGCTCTGGTTATTTGAACCCCAATACACTCCACTAGCAATTAAGTGACTGATCAAATGCTCAAACAGCCATTTTAGCTTTTTTTGATATGTTTTTATTTGTCAGGATGGACCCTGCTCTACCGATAACCTGCTTACCCTTATTTATGCGCCTATCTAACTCCCCATCTATTTTTTCGTCGCTAGTGAATAGGATACCTAGATATACGTACTTGTCAACCTGTTCTAATCTTTCATCATTTAGGACTATTTTGCACGTTGCTTTATCACTTTTTCCTTCAAACACCATGATTTTTGTTTTATTTACGTTAATTTCGAGGCCCATGTTCTTCATGCTTGTATTAAGTTTATTCAACATTCTTTGCAAGTCCTCGATTGATTCTGCCGTAACAATCTTGTCATCTGCGAAAGCTAACCCACGTACCTTGACTATTTTGAGGTCTACACCTTCTTCGTCGAAGAGGGCCATTCTTAGACACTTATCCATAAATATGATAAATAGCCATGAGGACATAACGCATCCTTGTTTCACGCCTTGCATAATATCGAACCAGTCCCTAAGTTTCCCATTAACCCTTACACTCGCTTTATTACCTGTATATATTGTTTTTATTGCTTTTAGGAGCCATCCATTGACTCCGTACTCTTTAAGGACTTCCCAAAGTTTACTTCTATTTACCTTATCAAATACTTTTTCTAGGTCAACAAATGCACAGAAGCCTTTCTTTCCTACTCTCAAGTTTTTTTCTGTGATCTGTCTTGAGCTAAATATTTGATCTGTACATGATCTTTCTGGCATAAATCCACTTTGGACTTACCATATCTTTTCTTCTGTAATTTTCATAACCCTGCGAATGAGTATTTTTGAGTTGGACGCCGACCCATCCGTTCATATCTCCTAGCAGAATTATTCTTTCCCCTTGATTGCAAGTACTTATTGTATCATTTAAAGTGTCCCAGAAGGCGTCTTTGACTTCTCTCGGATCGCTATCAACTGAAGCGTAGCACGCTATGATAAATAATCTTCTGATTCCTACCTTCATTCTAGCCCACAACAATCTGGGAGATACAAAATCATGATCTTTGAGATGCTGTCTTGCTTTTTCATTCATCTAACTTCTCTAAATTCGTTGAATGCCCTAAATGCTCTCAAATACTCTGAATTCCCTCCAATCCTTGAATATACTGAATTCCATGAATATTCCAAATTTTCTGAATTCTCTGAAATTCTGTAATATTCTGAATTCCCTGAATTCCTTGAATATTCTAAATTCCTCAAATTCTCAAAATTCTACAAATCCCCGGAATTTCTTTAAATCTTCTGAATTCTCTGAATTCCCTAAATTCTCTGAATTCCCTGAATTCATAGCATTTCTTAACTTCCTTCAATTGTTCTGGATTCAGGGAGTTCTAAGAATTTAGGAAATTCCACGAATTCAAGGAGTTCAGATAACACAGGCCATTTAGATGAATTCAGATTTAACTGGGAATTCGGAGGAATTCAGTTGATTTCAAGGAAGTTAAAAGAAGTCAAAAGGAGTTGAAAGAGTTTGGAAATATTTCAAACAATTCAAAAGAATAAAAAATCATCAAAAACTGAATATTTTTGAGGTTGCTTTTTTAATTTTCCATGACCCTTTCCACATTAATCAGTGAAAAAGTACAAACATTTTGCTTGAAAAATATAACCATGCCTCTGATATTATTATTATTTTTTGCAGTGATTAAACTGTAAAATGAGAAAATTTGGAACATAGTGTAGACTTTTTGATAGTAAAATAAGATTTATTCAGTAATATAAATGATACAATGATAAAATCCGAATCTCACATCCGCTTCGCTCCGCCGCACGCTCCGCACTCCCGATCCTTTCCTCTTTCCATTCTCTCATTCTTCATCGTTAGGTGTCGCTTCAGTATTTTAAATTTCCATCCCTACACCTGGGCACCCTGAATAATCATCCGCCCCGGATTGATCATCGCAACATATGATTTCATAAATTCGGCGCATGAACTTGTAGAAAAAGGGCCATCGTGTAAACCTACAGACTTAACATCATACGTATCGTTAGCTTTGGCCTTTTCGATTACATAAGGGCCATGATATTTCGCTTTAATCTTACGGCCAGGCCCTAGTTGATTTCGCTTGATTTCTACAAGATCGCCCCCTTTATACTGAGTCGGTGCAGGGCGTCTGAGATTATATGAGTGACGATTCTCTGCTTGAACTTTAGCAATTTGCTCTTTAACCTTTTCACGCAAATTATCCCGAATCTCTTGGAAATGCGTTTGAAGTTCCTCTTCGATAAGTTCCTTTACTTATAAGTCAATTTCAGGTCGCATCTTTACACCAAACAACAGCTCAAAAGGCGTCATATCTATGTTTCGTTGGTAGGTAGAATTCCGGACTTTTTGCAAGCTGCCCACGTGCTGATACCATTTTGAAAGGTCGTTCATCGACAATTTGGTAAGAACGCCGATAATGGTCTCGTTTAGCCTCTCAACTTGACCGTTAGCGCTCGGAATACCTGTAGCTATGGTGTGGTGCTTGATTCCTTCCGTTTTGCAATAATTCTGGAATTCTTCAGACGTGAATGCCGTTGCACGGTCAGAGATTATCCTTGCAGGGCTACCAAATAAAATCTTCTGTTTTTCCAATCTGTCAATCACTTCTTTAGATGTCGTTGATTTGGTAGGATATAACCACACGAATTTGGTAAAACCGTCGATAACTGCTAGTATATGATATTTTTTGCTTGTTGTTTCAAGGGGTCCAAGGTGATCGACATGATACGTGTGGAGGGGGAGATCGTCTTTGAATAATGGATGGAGATATCTCTCCTTTTTACCTTGTTTTCTATTACCTAGGATGAAAGGGATGCAATTGGCGATGAATCTTTCGTCGAAGGTCTGGAATGAAATAATCTTGCTTTATGAGCTCTTCTGTCCTTTGGAGTCCAAAATGTCCTAGATGATGCGCACTGCGAATGACATTTTGCATAACCTTGGGAACCATCAAAACGTCTCGGCCATCCTTCTCAACATAAATAAGTCCAATTCGCACAAAGAAATCTTTGTATGGTTTCTCCTTCAAAATTTCGAAGGTTAAGCTCGTCTCGCTGTCCTCTTGCTGCACTCTTTCAATACGCGGAGTGAAATCATCTATTTTGAAAGTCATCACGGGATGTCGGCTCAAAGCATCGACATGCTTCATCCGAACTCCAGGCCGATGTACCACCGTGTAGTCAAGATCTTCCAAAGGAAGACCCATCTAGCTACTCTGATCACCAAGTCCTTCTTGTCCATGGTTCGCTGAAAAGCTGCACAATCTGTGATAATTATGAACTTGATTCCCCACAGATAAATTCTAAATCTCTGAAGACCTGAAACAATAGCTAAACCCTCTAGTTCATAGCTTGTGTAATTCTTTTTTTCCTGGAGTAGTTTTTCTACTCATAAAGTGAATTGAATGCATCTGAAGATCAGCTGGACACTTCTGCATCAATATTGCTCCGTATCCATCTCGACTGGCATCAGTGTGTATCTCCGTTTCGAATTTTTGGTTGTAAATCATCAAAACAGGATCCGTGGCCATCATACTTTTCAACTTTTCAAAGGATCTTCTCTCGACATCAGTAAATTGGAATTTCCTATCTAGCTGTAAAAGATCAGGCAAGGGCTTAGCGATGAGAGCATACTGAGGAACGAACTTACGGATAAACTTTCCCATCCTCAATCACATGTCCAAGAAATTCCATACGACGTTTCATCAATTGAGATTTCTTCTTATTCAATTCTAAACCGTACTCAGAAGCCGTGTCCAGAACTCTCTCTAAACGCTTTAAACCTTCTTTATAATCAGGGCAGGAATTATTACGTCGTCGATGTACATGGAACATACACCTTCTTTAATCAATAATCTAAAAACAGTATTAATAAATCTCTGAAATACGGCAGAAGCGTTACATAAGCCGAACGGAGTCACTAAACATTCAAGTTGACCCTCTCCTGTCACGTATGCCGTATACTTGCGACTATCCTTGCTCACTGGTACGTGATGAAACTCATTTTTTAAATCAATTGTCGAAAAAACGCGAGCATCTTGGAGCTTATCTATCAAATCTTGAATTACTGGAAGAGGATAACGATCTCTAACTATAATGTGATTTAATTTGCGATAATCGATCCAAACTCGTGGAGTACCGTCCTTTTTCTTTGTAACAACCACAGGACTAGCGTAATCGGATGAACAAGGCTGAACTTTGTTTTCTTTGAGCCATTGCTCGTTTTTTTTGCTTACAATTTCAGTTTCTGCTGGCGAAAAACGTCGCGGTCTTTGATAAACAGATTTTTCATCTTCAAGAATAATTTTTAATTCAACATTCGTCGTTTTTGTTTTACAGGGAACATTTTGGTCAAATAATTTCTTAGCTTTTTTGCGTATTCAAACATCAGGGATATGATCTAGATCCAATGAAGGTCCATCGTCAAGGTTAATTCGAGATAGAAATACAGTAGGCTTTAATTTAGTTAATTTTACCCCATCAGGTCCGCTTTCAAGTTTCGCTTGGTGAATTACATCGTTGCCAATAAGTAAATCATAATATATTGCATCATCAGAAACTACATAGATAGTGGTAGGGAAAAGATCATCGTCAATATTTACAATCGTCTGAAAAAACCCGAAAGTCTCTGTTCCTTGCTGACCAACGCCAATCACGCAAGAATTTTCTCGCCTATAATCCTTAAACGGAATTTTCTTAGAGTCATGACCTTTGCCACCGCTGTTGTAGCACCGTTGTACCTTGCTGTTCGCTTCTTTCTTCGCTTCTGGTTGTTCTTTCTTCGTTTCTGGTTGGCTTTTCTTTCCAAACTTTTCTTGAGTGGCAGTCTTCTCTTGCTTTATTTTTCTGATCTCCTCGTAGGCTTTCATCTTCTTTTTGAATTCCTATAGAGTATTTGCTCCGAACAGAATAGCTTTATTTACAATTTCATCATTTATTCCATATATCACATACTGGATAAGAAGTTCATTTTCAATTTCGCCTCTAGCAGCCAACTCCTTCATAATTAGAAAATACTCCTGTACCGTCTCGCCCTTCTTCATTTTCCGCTTCGATAACATCACATGAAGTTGAGCGCTGTTGATTTTGGAAGAAAACTCATCTTGAAGAGCAGACTTTAGTTTCTTCCACGTTGTTAAATTCTTTTCACTTTGAATGAATAACTTAGCCACTCCTTTAAGTGATTTCTTCGCAAAAATCAGCATGTGCAGGTCGTCCCATTTATACAGAGTAGCCATATCCTCGAAATCGGAAATCCATCTTTCGACAGGATAAGCGTCATTACCCTCGAAGGGTCGAATGGAATCCTCCACATCCTTGTAGTGGATAGCAAATCGAGGACCTTGTCGTCGTGTCCTTCTGTTATTATTGGAGACAACGCTCACGTGACTCCCAACACTGCTACCTCTGTCCTCATCTTCCTCAACGTCGTCACCATCGTTTTCGTCTGGATTCGCACCTGCACACGTTTCAACTTTGTGTAGTTCCAAAAAACCAAATTTTGACCGTCGCCGAAAATCGGCTTTGTTCTCGAAATGCGTCGTTATCGGTGCGAAGCGTCACGAATTCGCGAGAGCGATTTTTCACGATATAATTTTCTTTGATCACCTTCGAGATCCACGGTCACTCATCCCGGACGAGCCCCCAAATTGTAGACTTTTTGATAGTAAAATAAGATGTATTGATGAATATAAATGATACAATGATAAAATCCGAATCTCACATCCGCTTCGCGCCACCGCACGCTCCACACTCCCGATACTTTCCTCTTTCCATTCTCTCATTCCTCATCGTTAGGTGTCGCATTAGTACTCTCCACATTAATCAGTGAAAAAGTGAAAACATTTCGCTTGAAAAATATAACCATGCCTCTCAAATTATTATTATTTTTTGCATTGTTTAAACTGTAAAATTAGAAAATTTGAAACATAGTAACCTTTTTTATATTTGTATATTACTAATTGGTAATCCAATGTTTCCTGCGTGCTGTAGCGCGCGTATAATAATGCTAGTCAGTAATAATATTTAAATTAAATTTGTTTTTTCTTCCCAATAGGAACGGGGGTGGGGGGTGTCGACAGTTCGGGTCAGGGTACTTCTGTTCACGGAGCAACTGTGCACGAGCCCAACTGTGCACGTCTCGAGTGATACAATCCTTTTTCTCCTAAAAGTATACGTGCACAGATGGTAGCCTTCAAACTGTGCACGTCTCAATTACTGCAATCAGATTTTCAACTTGAAAGTCCACATGCACAGATGGTGCCTTCCGAACTGTGCACGTCTCAAATGATACAATCATTTTTCACATAAAAGTCCACATTTACGATGGTACCCTTCCAACTGTGCACGTCTCGATTAATACAATCATCCTTTACCTATAAGTCCACGTTCACAGATTATACCCTCCCAACTGTGCACGTTTTGATTGATGCGATCAGATTTTCAACTTATGAGTCCACGTGTACAGATGGTACTCCTCCAACTCTACACGGCTCAATTAATACGATCAGATTTTAAACTTACAAGTCCACGTATACAGATGGTAGCCTTCCAACTGTATATGTCTTACTTAATAAGATCAGATGTTGTATGATTTGACGTGCATTTCAGGAGACACCCAACTGTCTTCTACATGTGCACTCGGACTTGTAAGTTAAGCATCTTATCTAATTAATTGAGACGTGCACAGTTGGGAGGGTATCATCTGTACACGTGGACTTGTAAGTTTAAAATCTGATCGTAATAATGGAGACGTGCACAGTTGGGAGAGTACCATCTGTACACGTGGACTCATAAGTTGAAAATCTGATCGCATTAATCAAAACGTGCACAGCTGCGAAGGTACCATCTGTGAACGTAGACTTTTGAATGCAAAGTATGATCCTATTAATTGATACGTGCACAGTTGTGAGTCTCCTATATGTGCACGCGGACTTGTAAGTGAAGCATCTTATCTTGTTCATTGAGACGTGCACAGATGAAAGGGTACCATCTGGGTACGTGGACTTTCAAATAAAGTCTAATCCTAATAATTGATGCGTGCACAGTTGGTAGCGTACCATCTGTACACGTGGAGTTTTAAGTGAAAGATGATTGCATAAATCGAGAAGTGCACAGTTACGAATTTAACGTCTGTGCATGTGGGATTTTAAGTTGAAAATCTGATTACAGTAATTGAAACGTGCACAGTTTGCAGGTTACCATCTGTGCACGCATACTTTTAGGTGAAAAAGGATTGTATCAATCGAGAAGTGCACAGTTTGGAAGGTACCATCTGTGCACGTGGACTCTTAAGTTAAAAATCTGTTCGCAGTAATTAAGACGTACACAGTTGGAAGGTATCATCTGTGCACGTGGACTTATAGGTAAAGGATGATTGTATTAATCGAGACGTGCGCGGTTGGAAGGGTACCATCGTGCACGTGGACTTTTATGCGAAATATGATTGTATCAATCGAGACGTGCACAGTTCGGAAGGTACCATCTGTGCATGTGGATTTTCAAGCTAAAAATCTTATTGCAGTAATTGAGACGTGCACAGTTGGGAGGTTACCATCTGTGCACGTGCACTTTTGAGTGACAAATGATTTTATTTATCGAGACGTGCACGTGAACTTGTAAGTGAAAAATATGAACGTAATAATTGAGACGTGCCCAGTTGGGCGTCTCCCATCTGTGCACGTGTACAGTTGGGAGTCTCCCATCTGTGCACGTGTCCAGTTGGGAGTCTTCCATCTGTGCACGTGAACATTTGGGAGTCTCCTATCTGTGCACGTGTACAGTTGGAAATGTCCCAGCTGTGCACGTGAACTTGTCAGTTGAAAATCTGATACTATTCATTTAGACGAGCATAGTTGGGAGTCTCCCATATCTCCACGTGCACTGTTAAGAGTATCCCATATGTGCACGTGGACCTGTAAGTTGAAAACCTGATCGTATTATTTGAGACGTGCACAGTTGTGGCAGTGGCCAAGAACGTGCACAGTTGTACCGCTGGCCCTCGGCGTGTACAGTTGGGAGTGTCTCATCTGTGCATGTACACAGATGTACCAGTCGCAAATTGTGACGTGCACAGTCGGGAATGTACCATATGTGCACATGCACAGTTGGGAGTCTCCCATCTGTGCACGTGACCCGTTGGTAGGGTACCATCTGTGCACGTGCACAGTTGGGAGTCTCCCATCTGTGCGCGTGAACCGTTGGTAGGGTACCATCTGTGCACGTGCACAGTTGGGAGTCTCCCATCTGTGCGCGTGAACCGTTGGTAGGGTAACATTTGTGCACGTGCACAGTTTGGAGTCTCCCATCTGTTCACGTGAACTGTTGCTAGGGTACCATCTGTGCACGCCTAAATTTCGAAGTACACAGTTGGGAGTCTCCCGTCTGTGCACGTTAACGATCGCTGGGGTACCATCTGTTCACGCCAAATTTGAAATGTGCACAATTGCTCCGTGCACAGTTGTCCGCCACCCGACAGTTCGTTTGGCCCCTCTGTTATGTACGGTAACTTTCCATGAATAACCGCAAAAGTCTATTATCTGCAACCAAAATTTCCTCACAGTTTTTACGGTGAGTGGGCTGATAGTCGTAAAATGCGAGCTCATAGATGTATAACTTTCATTATTCACCTCTGACGTCATTTTTCAGTCCCTAGGGAGTAAAAAGTACTTTTCAGCCCCTAGGGAGTAAAAAGTAGAACTTTAGCACTGCCACATAGGCGTCGAAAAGGGTTGAAATCATGCATTTGGCATAAAAAAATTAATGAAAAAAAGTTTTTCACCCAAAAAGAATCTGCAAATTCGTTATTTATAATTTTTACAATAACAATAACATTTTATTTAACAAAGTGTTTCACCTAATATATATCTACAAATTTGCTTTGAACTACTTTACGCAAGGATGCGTATTTTTAGTTTAAATCGTAACAAATAACATTGAAAATAACCCAATTAAATTAATGGAATAACGAGAAATTTCAATAAAATGTTTAATAAAAAAATTGTTTCTATTCATAGTATGTGCACTTTTTCTTAGTTATAAAAACAAGACAATACAGTTAGTAAAATTTAACAGACAATCAATTATATGTTTTACTAATTCAAATTTAGGAGATCAGAGGAAAGTGGAATGAAGGTTGCAAATTACATTAAAATTTAGATATAACAATGATATGTTATAACAATATATGATTCAAAATAATTAATTTTTATTAATTTTATTAATTATATATTATTATACATTTATTTTAATTAATAATTATTATATATTATATACAATATTACGAAAACAATAACAAAAAAATCTTTGTGCATTTGAAGACATGAGAATGACAAATTGGATAAGGACCGCAAAAAGGAAATTTTACAGGATGAACAAAAAATGTTATCCAAAATAAGTTTTTCGTACATTTTGTGCGGTTAGGAAGAAAACAAGAGCTAACTTCGGATTCGGATTCAGCTATTCAAAATATGTAAAAATTGACTATAGTCTGGACGGTTAGAATGTAAATTTCCGAATTTCGTTGTCAATGAGATTTTGTTGGATCTATGATGTCTTCAAATGGAATCGGTTTTAATAATTTAAACAAAAAATTATATTAGACAATCCAATTTTTACCGTGTTGAAATATAACGCTACTATATCATTAAAAGTTATTTACTGCAATAAGACACTTTAATTGACCTTTTTATGGTCTCTGATTTTCTGAAAATAAGATTTTCGGTATAAGACAGAAACATTAAGTTGATAAAATAAGTGTCAGTTTTTTTCGTCAGTGAAAATAAACCTCCACAGCGGTATTAAAATTATGATCACGTAATGTTACTGTAATGTGTAATGTGCCATAATAAGGTACCAAATATTTTCATCTCCATTCCAGGCTCGTTTTTTTAATTTCATCCTAAAACCTTTTACGTGTTCACTTTTTTTCACTATACTCCTTGATCTGAAAAGAAAATGTAATTTATTTCAGCTTCAACGATAAAATTTACTGCGAAACAAAGAAAAACCAGAGATATTGATTGATGATAAATCTCATCAGTGTTAAATATTTACGCTTTATCGAAGGCGCAAATCTGATAAAAAGAGTATAAGATTCTATTCAAGGATCTGTGAAACTCCAGATCCATTACGTTTTGCTTATTTTCAGTTCATTTTGATTCTTCATTGAAAATAAATTTTCATGTCCAAGCCAAACTTTTTACCTCCCTAAAATTAAATTTGGATTATTTTCAATATTATCATTTCGGTTTTTATGCAGAAGACGTTTTATCAATAACAATATTCTATAATAAAAAAATTATCTTTAAAAGAATTAAAGTTGTCCTAAAATGGAAAGAAATGTATCCTATATTTCTGGAAACTCAAATGTTTTTTAATTCTTTCTGGAAAAATAAGCATCATCAGGTTCAATGTTATATTTGCATCAGATGTTGAAATGAAGTAAATTTTTTCACGTACGAATGTAAGTTTGTTCAAGTGCACACCAGAAATTAATTTGTCAATATTATTGCCACTTAATTGTCTTGCTATACATTGAAGTCGTTGGCAAGTAGCTCTGACAAGAAGAATGTCGTCGAATCTTATTTATATTAGCTTAATTTATCTTATTTAACCCCGTAGTTGACTTAATGGCATATTTGAGTCGAAGAATGATTATTAGGAAATATACTTCTAGACATAGTTCGATGTGAAGAATTCTTGATAATATTTTGTCAAAACAACATGCTTCTCACCGGTTATTAGCAAATTTACATTTTTATGAATAAATTTATTCTTGCTGTTGAAATTTTGATGTTTCCTTATTTAAATAGTAGAAGAAATTCCACTCATCTAAAGTCTTATCACTTTAATTTATGACATATTTTTCTGCTTCGATCCTCAAGTTTATTGTAATAATATTTGTGCAGGTTTTGGTTTTTGAAAATTCATGCAAAAATTCGCGTTACTAAGAATCAGTATTCCATATGCATGTGGTATTTTTGATGACGTTTCTAATTTTCTTATCAGATAATTTGCACACTCTGTTCAAATTAATCGATCATATTTATTGAACACGCGGAGAAAAATTATGTAACGTCAGATAAAAAAATATATGTTTGTGCGATATATTTCTCAATCTCAAATGCATATCTAGTAATTTTTGTAAACAAATACTGATTTTTATTATAGAAATACAAATTTATTTTTAGATCGAAAATCATAGGACATTATAAAATAATGGCATAGGTGAGAAAGAAGACAATTTCAGTGTGGTTTCAACATATTGCAATATAAATCAATTTTTTTTGTTCACAAGGAGTAATCATGGTGCGATAAACTATTAGATCTAATACCATAATTACAATTTAATATAGACCGATCAATATACATATATTCCGACATACAAATAAGCTGTTATTCAGAGGTGAATAATTTATACTTGATTAGCTTTTAAGTTAGAACCGGCGGATAAATTTTAATTCCCTTTTCTTTATCCTTGGGCTTTACATGCAAGAATTGAGAAGCGATTCTAATAGACTTTTGCCCTGCAACTATGACCGTTTGGTCGAAAGAGTGATTTGAAATTGAAAGTAAAGAATTTACAGAACATGATACTTATAAAATTAGCATAACGAGTGCCCGACACGATCTACAAGTGTTGACCAATAAGTGCTCTAGAATGTGTAAGTTTACTAAGTGTATTTTTTAATCAATCATGTCCAATATTATCTCCATGTTTTATTGTCACTTAGGGATGAAATTAATCTAATTATAAAGGTCTTATATGCTTCCAACGTTCGTTTTCAATGATTTAGATATAGTGGTACTAGCTAAACGATAATTTTCCAAGTTTAGTGGAAATTGTTAAGAAAGCATATTTGGTTAGGGTGGTTCTTAATTATACTTGGTGAAATTTTTTTCAGAATTTCTCCACTCTGACTCCTCCCCTCCCAGTTTTGTTCAATTTCCCAAAAAAAAATTTCCTCCAAAGAGCGAAATCGGTTAATATTTAGGAGTCGCGCAAAGACCATGAAGTTTTCCATTTATTTAACATGGGAAAAAGTCAGCTGTTTGTAAATCTAATATTTATTTAAAATCCGCATTTCAGTGTGTTGTTCGGAATGCGTCAGATAATAAGAATTAATAATAAATTTTGAGGGTAAATGACTTTAAAACACTCTTATGGGTCCCCAAAGAATAGTGACAAACTCGAATTTTACTTAATATTGCGGTTTATTAACGCTTATTGAAAGTTTTCTTCATGGATAATCATTATTCGCTCATTTGAAAATACCCAGTCATCTGTTAACTAATTTGCAATTGTGTAAACAATTTTAATTTGTTGAAACATTTGTTTTTTTAGGTAAGTCGCAAAATGAACCTGTTTTCTAGACGTTATGAGTTCTTTAATCAATTATAACAATAAATTAATTTTCGACAGATTTCAATGTTTTTAAGTACTAATTTGTTTTCTAAGAATATTTGTAGCTGTGTACACCAATTTGAATTATTTATACAATTTCATTTTGTTTGAACGTAATATAAAATAAATATAATTGTAAAATAATTCAAACAATTTATGTCATTGTTATGTATACCATTAAGCCATTTCCCTTTCGGGGTAGGCGTGACACTACCCGATTCGGGTAGTGTTTCTAGGTTGATAACTTGTAGTAAATAACTACAAGTGTGGGCTCACCACACCCACGATGTGCCAACAGCACTCAGTTTTCTCGAATGGTCACCCATCCAAGTTCTAACCGCGCCCAACGCTGCTTAACTTTAGTGATCTGACGAGAACTGGTTTTTTCAGCGTGGTATGGCTGTTGGATAT